>VWZE01009716.1:12074-37756 GCA_013396675.1 Eubucco bourcierii | reverse complement strand
GCCCCAGTTTCACCTAACAGGGGCAAACTGCCATCCTGATTGGCTAATCTGTGTCCAAAGGCCCATCAGCCTCGGGCTGAAATGGATATAAAGGATGAGCAGGGAGCACATAGAGTGGGTTTGCTATTGTACTATTACTGCCTCATGGATCCTGAGCTGGGTGGGACCCCAAGCAGCACAATTAGGCTCCGATGCTTCCATGCATCCAGCCTGCACAGTCAGCGTGACACCGTGCCGGGACTGCACATCACAGACATCTGCCTGCACCTGAGAGCCTGCTGCCAAGAGAGCCAGGACCAGCTCAGAGATGTCTGCCTCCTCTAGCTGAAGCACCCAGGAGCTTGAGGAAACTCCAAAGCCTCTAACAGCTTCCGACCCGGCAGCAGCCCACCACATGCTGTGGGTGTTGTCCCAGGATATTTTTTGTGAGTAAATACTTCAAGCCTCTTGTGATCATTGATTGCCTTCTGTCATGAGCAGAAAGGAGCTTCCTGCCTATAAACCTTCTCTGCCAGTAAAAATGTTTGCTTATGTTAGTTGCCTTTAAAGTGTTCCAGTTTACCTGTTCCCTGTATGTACAAATTTCCAAGCTGTGCATTTTTGAACCTTGTATATAAGTTTTGTGGCGACATTTAACGTTAACCAGTTTTCATAGTTATTAACAACCTCTGCCTGGATATCAAAATTAATATAATTATTAATTTTGAATCAGTCTCTCCTTTACACCTGTGCGGTGGGAGTTGTCACTGCCCGTGGCAGGGGGTTGGAGCTGGACGAGCTTGAAGGTTTCTTCCAAGGGAGCTCATTCTGTGATTCTCTGACCTCCATGCCTGCCTGGTTATATTTCATGTGGCCTTTGCTGGAGCTTCTGCTCTCCCCTCCACCCCCAGGCACACTTAGGACCTGCAGCAAGCTGATGCTTTGTGACCCAAGTTGCAGTGAGGACAGAGGCAGAGCAGCTCCCTGGCAGAAATGTTGTCCTGCTCTTCCTCAAAGCCTGGGTTAGGTGTGGTACATGGCACAGCTGCCAGCACCCCAGAGAGACCAGTTCTCATCATGCCAGTGCTCTCCAGCATGGCACTTGTCAAGGTACACAGCCCTGCAACCCACCCAGCCCTGCCCTGGATCTCACCACAAAAACAGCCACTGGTGGCCTTCTAGGTCAAGTGAGTCACACTCTAGAGATGCTCAGGCAGGGAGTCAGAGACTGTGTGCTCAGATGTATCTGCACCAGAAACATCTACACCATGGGAGGTGCCCTTCTTCTCCCCTTCCAGGGGTGGTTCCATAGTCCATGTTCACCTCAAAGTGTTCTTCCTACTGAATCATTATGAGGAATCCTCAGGGAGGACAGAAGGAAGGGCTGAGCTCAAAGAGAAGCTTGCAGGCAGTGTGTGTGTGAGGGTGATTCATGTTCCTGAGCCTCCGTCTCTGCTTGTGGAGGGAATTTTAGGATGAAGTTCTTGCATGAAAGCTCAAACCCCAGGGTGGCATTGGATGAATGTTCTGACAGCCTGAAAGTCCCTGATGGAGGCAGAGACACCTCAGGCCTCTGCTAGCAGACTGCAACTGGGTTACCTGCACTTGGACTTTCAAATTAAACTTTACTTCCACCCAAGCTTCTTGTGACAAGGTCAGGGTCATTTCAAGGTTAGCCAGAAAGCCAAAGAAACCTAATGGGCCTCAGATCTAGAAACCCTTCCTTGAGCTCCACAGCCAGGCTGCTGCTCTTTAGTTCTTCAGCCCAAGCTCTCTCAGTTTCTTTGCCACCTTGTTGGTGCTCTCATGTCATAGAATCAATCTTAGAAACACAGCATGGTAGGGGCTGGATGGGACCTCCAGAGATAATCCAGGTCAACCCCCCTGCCAAAGCAGGGGCACCCAGGGCAGGGCACAAAGGAGCACATCCAGATGGGTCTTGAAAGTCTCCGGAGAAGGAGACTCCACAGCCTCTCTGGGCAGCCTGCCTCAGGGCTCTGCCACCCCCACACCAAACAAGTTTCTCCTCATGTTGAGGTGGAACTTGCTGAGTTCCCATTTGTGTCTTCTTATTCTGCTCACTGTGTCCAGAGTGTCAGCCCAGTTCACCTGGAGGACTGAGCTGCAGGGGTTGTAACCAATCAGGCCTGGTTACACCATGCCAAGCTTCCCATAGGTATGAGCAAGTGTCCTTTACCACAGCAAGTTCAGACATAGAGCTCTTGTATACTGCCTCTCTACCAGGGTCACATCACCCTCCCTCCTCACTCCTGACTGTTGCAAGAGGAAGACCACCCCTCTAGCTCTTCATCTGCAGGGCTCAGGAGAACCTGGTCCCCACCAGCGTAGGAATTATCTCTCCTGGGCCCTGTGGCAGTGCAGCCTGATGGAGAGCTGAGCTCAGGGCATGGCAGGCAGTTGTGGATAAAAGTCACAGGTGGTTTTGCTGGCACCAACACTGCTGCTTGCTTCACAGCTTAGGTTGTGATCAGCCCTGTGGAGAAGCTGCCTGCACTAAGTCCTTCACCTTATCTAGGTGCCCCCAGACTCTGTTCACTCTTGGGAGCCACAAGTGCTATGCCAGGTGCATGAGCACAGGGAAGGGAACCTCCACCCCACACTGCCAGGGCTGGGCAGCTCCTGCAGTGGGTGCTGAGGGTGTCTTCAATGAGCAGCAACGGTCAGCATCCCTGAAGGTGTTCAACAAGCACATGGCCCTGGTTCCTGGGAACATGGTTTGATGGCCATGGTGGTGTTGGGTTGATGCTGACTGGATGATCTCAGAGGGCTTTTCCACCCCAAACAGTCCTGTGAGTTCATACGGTCAGTGACTGTTTCCATTACAGAAGGCAAAGTACATAGGTAGGAGGTCCTGGAACAAAGAAGTGAACTGGGTGGGTCCAAGCAGAAGTGCACATTTGCCAGAGCAACATTGTGGGAACCTTCATCTCTGAGCATCGGAGGCCTATGGGTCAGACCCACTGGTGCACAACAAAGGCAATGGCACTCTGCCAACTGCTCACGCCCCTCTGAAGAAAGGCCATGGTAGCAATCTTGGAAGCTGCTGCCTGCTCAGGCAGTAGGACAAGTCCTCACCATCAGTTTCCTGGAGCCCAGAGCTGTCTGCACTTGCACCACGAGGGATGACAACCTGGGGGCCAGGAGCAGCAGCAAAGCAGGCAGGGACAGTGTCCTGAATGGAGGAGCATAGGTCCACAGCACCCAAGCACAGGCAGCAGAGCAGGTCCCATGGCAGCATCAGGCTCAGTCAGCTATCCAGTGATGACCAAATAGGTTCAGAGGGACAAGAACCACTGCAGCCTCAGGCCAGGTAGCTCAATCAGCAAGGCAGGACAATACAGGATACAACCCAGGCACAAGACTACCCACAGCATAGTTCAGACTGAGCTTCAGTGGCTCTGCTGGGTCATTGCCCATGTGTGGAAGAGGTCCCCCAAGAGGTTGCTCAGAACAATTCCTGTCTTTTGGCAGCAGTCGCAGATCTTCTCTCCCATCTCTGGTGGGAAATCCCAGAGGTTTCTACTCAGATAACCACTCCAGAAGCACTGGTGGGCAGCACTTCATGGAGCACATCATAAGCAGCTATTGCCCAAAGTTTCTTCGGCACAGGTTCAGGCAAGGGGAGGGAAAGGCTGCCAGGTGTCCTGCATGGGCTTCAAAACAGAGATTCACAGAGTCACAGAGCTGCCTGCTTGGCAAGGACCTTAAGTCATCAAATCCAGCCATAACCCAACACCTCCCTCTACACAGCTCTTAGACCACGACCCTCAGCACCTCATCCAAATGTCTTTTAAATCAACACCTCCAAGGGATGAGGACAGCAGCACCTCCCTGGGTAGTCTGTTCCAGTGACCCTTTCAGTGAAGACATTTATCCTCATATCCAACCTGAACCTCCCCTGGTGCAACTTGAGGCCATTTTCTCTCATCCTATCACTTGCTGCCTGGGAGAAGACACTAACCCCCAGCTGGCGCCTTTCAGGGGGGGTTAGAAAACAGTGAGGTCTCCTCACAGCCTCCACTTCTGGCTGTCAGGAATCATCTTGACAAACAAGGAGCACCTCCAGCCCATCTGTTGATACCAGGAGGGCCTTCATTAAAACCAAGTAATTCCTTCACACAGGCATCTCAAAGCTGTTCCCCAGTCTCCTTCACACTTCCAAATCTCATTTTGCATGGCTGCTGAGAGTTGAGGGCTGTGAACAGCCATCTGCAGCGAATGTGGTGAAGCCTCTGCAGGCAGGCAGTGCTGGAGGTACTCCCAGCTCTGGGCAGCAGACCTGTGCTGGCTCCTGCATGTTGGCTGGGGTGTGGGGAGGCATCTGCTGTACAAAACTAAATAGCCAAGGCACTTAATTTAAAGTGCAGTGGAACATCAATGGGAGCTGTAATTAGTTATTGCAGTTTATTAGCAGCTCATCTCTTTTGGCAGATCCTGCCTGTATTGGGTATTTAATGAGATTAATAACTTCAGCAGGCAGGACACAAGGAGGAGCAGTGACAGCTCACTGCTGGGGCACAGACACTCCTGCAGCAGTCTTCTTCCACCTTCACTTTTTGCAGAGGCACATTTTTTCACCTCCCTTTCATACCATTTAGACACTTACTGCTGCAGGAGATTGATTCTGGGCTCAGTTTTCGGCAACTCACTCCAAGAAGGACACTGAGGGGCTGCAACAGGTTCAGGGAAGAGTAACAAAAGCTGGGGAAGGGTCTGGAGAAGAGGTCTGGGGAGGAGCAGCTGAGGGAGCTGGGGGTGTGCAGTGTGGAGCAGAGCAGGCTGAGGGCAGAGCTCATTGCTCTCTGCAGCTCCCTGAGAGGAGGCTGCAGTCAGTTGGGGGTTGGGCTCTGCTGCTGGTCTCAGGTGAGAGAAGGAGAGGAACTGGCCTGGAATTGTACCTGGGAAGGGTTAGGTTGGAGAGGAGGAAAATTTCTTTGGTGCAAGAGTGGTGAGGGCTTGGCAGAGGCTGCCCAGGGAGGTGGTGGAGTGCCCAAGGCTGGAGGTGTTCCAGCAAGGAGTGCCCTTGGCACTTGGGGCCAGGGTTTGGTGCCCATGGAGGTGCTGGGTTGGTGTTGGACTGGAAGCTTTCAGAAGGCTTTTCCAACACAAAGCATTCTGTGATTCTATGATTTGTATCAAAGTGTTCAACCTCCTCCTGGCTGTCTGAAATGTCAGCATGCAGAGCGTGGTTCAGCTTCAGACAAGGATCTTTACACCTGGTTATCCACCTCTAGGCTTCTTCTGATGTACAGCTTCCCTCTGTAAGGGCAACTTCACTTTGAAAATACACCTGAGAGCCTGAGTTAGGACCCAGCAAATCCCCCAGAGTCAATGCTTAGGCTGTGAGACCAGGTAGAGCTCTCACCTGGGCTGTACCTTTGACTTGCTTTAATTAAACGTCTCCTGTTTAATGACCCTCTCCATGTCTGTGACAGTTTGGGAGTTCCCCACCCCCCACACACTTTGTAAAATGACCCAGACTAGACTCAGCCAGCTGGAAGTTAAGTGCTGAAGCTGTAACAGCTCAGCACAGTGTGCAGCAGAGATACACACTAGAGACAGGATACTTACAGATGTATACAAGTTAAATGTATACAGCAACACAACTCCCCTCCCAGAAATCAGAGACCCCAGCAGGGGCTCCCAACCACCCTTCCACCTTCTCCCCACCCCTCTACCTTACCCAAGGTTTGCCTTACGTGCAAGGAGGATCAACCAGGGGGGTTAGAAGAAAAGTGGTTAGTGAGGATTAATCAGCAGAGGAGCCAGAGCCCAGAAGCTGCCAGATCCCCCAGCAGCTCCTGCTCCAGCCAGAGCCAGACACAGACTCACTTATCTCATGTTTTGGTTACTGTTCCCAAAGAATTCTTAGCAAGCCTATGAGTGCAGTAGCCATCAGGATGTTTTCCTTTCACAGCCTAGAGTGCAATTTTCTCTATTAAAATATTCTAATTAGCCTCAAACCAGCACAATGACCCACTCACACTGCACACTGCCTTCTTTGTGATGCTCTGCTGCACCAACTGCCTGTGTTCTGTCAAGGTAATCTTGGAGGGATATTAATCACCAGACAAGGAGAAATCCCTACCTGTTTCTGGTCACTGAAGCAGAAAGCCACCAGTGCAGGCTCCTGGATGAGTGCTGTCAGCCCCACAGCCTGGCCTCAACATCCCAGTTCTGCATGCCCCAGCTGCTGGGCTCAGCTGTGCACCTCCATGTGCTGGTGCTCTGCACAAGATGTGAGGCATCTGAGCCCCTTGGCTGTATCATCAGACATCTGTCTGAGAGCTGCTGCTCACTCCTGGGAAGAGAATCCACCATTTCCCCACGTGTCTCAGGGCTGCTTCTGTCTGTGTCAAAGGCAGTGTCAGTAGCTCCAGAGATGCTCTCTGGCTTTGAGCTTTGCTCTCCTACTCAAAATGAGACTGGCAGGGCTCTGCTGGGAGGCCAGGCTGGCAGAGTTGGGCCTGGGCAGGCTGCAGGAGAGAAGCTCCAGGGAGAGCTTCTGGAGGCCTTGCAGTGCTTCAAGGGCTGAGTAGAGAGCTGGGGACAGAGCTTTGAGCAGGGCCTGTGGGGACAGGCCAAGGGGGGAGGCTTTGACCTGCCAGAGGGAGATGGAGAGTGGAGAGAAGGGAGAAATGTTTGGGCCTGAGGGTGGGCAGAGCCTGGCCCAGGTTGGGCAGAGAGGTGGGAGCTGCCCCATGGCTGGCAGCACTGCAGGTCAGGGTGTGTGGGGCTGTGAGCAGCCTGCTCTGGTTGGGGCTGTCCCTGCTGGTTGCAGGGGGTGAGCTGGAGGAGCTTTGAAGATCCCTTCCTACACAAGCCAATCTTTTATTCTGTGAAATAAACTGTTTCAGGAGCAGCAGTGGCAGTTGAGGTGAGCATCACAGCAGCAGGTCATTTCTTGTGAGCAGGGAAACTCAACTCTTCAAACAACAAGTGGCTGAGCTTTCCTTTCAGGAGGAGCTGACCAGGAAAGTGCTGTTTCCTAGAATCCTAGAATCACAGAATGCTTTGGGTTGGAAGAGACCTTCAGGATAATCTAGTTCCAACACCCTACTGTGGGCTGAGGCACTTTTCACTAGACGAGGTGGCTCAAAGCCATGTCCCTGACCTGTAACTCTTGCAGGGAGGGGAAAGCCACTGGAATGCCTCTGATGGCTCAGGAGAGAGCGAAACCAAATCCTGCTGGCACAGCACATCTTGCAGACAACACAGCTCCTCCCTTGCACACTTTGAGGATCCCTGAAGTTATTTATTCACACTTGGAACTTTTTGGGGAAAAAAAAATAATATATATAACACACACACCCCAGGGGTTTGCTCTGTTCCCCTCTGCCCTGTCCGAGCTGCCTGGTCCATCTGCGTCACCAAGTCCCAGCCGCAGGCACTGCTCTGGGCCTACAGTGCAGAGTGAACTTCCAGCTGGGAGCTCTGCACACACACAGGCTTTGTGCACTGAGAGAGTGCTGCCTGCCTCAGGAATGTGGACTCTGAGGAGTCTTTTATATAATATTTATGTTTCTCCAACTCAGGAGAGGTCACTTGTAAGCTGACAGAAGAGAAATGCTGCCTCTACCAGCGGGAGGTTGGGTTTGCCTTGCGACATCAGCAGAAAGCAAATTAGCTCCCAGACAAGAGTTGATGGAATTGCTCTGTTTGGACTGTGCTGGCATCTTCTTCAGAGGAGGGAAAGTTGCTGCAAGTCTCTGGTCAGCACCAGGTACATCAGCTACTGATTCTGGAAATGGAGCACAAAGGTGACCAAACACTTTGCTCTCCTTACGGAGCACAGAGGTGATGAAGCACACTTTGCTCTCCTCGCGGGGAAAAGATGGAATCACAGGATGGTAGGGGTTGGATGGGACCTCCAGAGACCATCCAGTCCAATCCCCCCTGCCAAAGCAGGGTCACCCAGGGCAGGGCACCCAGGAACACATCCAGATGGGTCTTGAAAATCTCCAGAGAAGGAGACTCCACACCCTCTCTGGGAGCCTGCTTCAGGGCTCTGCAGCACTCACACTAAAGAAGTTTCTCCTCATGTTGAGGTGGTGCCTCCTGAGTTCCAGTTTGTACCCAATGTTCCTTGTCCTATCAGTGGGCACCACTGAAAAGAGTCTGGCACTTGCATCCTGACACCCACCCCTCAGGTATTTATTATACAATGGAGGAACCCCTCCATTGCACTCTCTCCAGCAGATCCCTGTCTTTCTTGAACTGGGGAGCTCAGTGAGTCCAAGTGTAGCCTCAGCAGGGCAGAAGAGAAAGAGAGAAGAACCTGTCTAGACCTGTTGGACACTCCTGATGCATCCCAGGAGACCACTGGCCTCAAGCTACAGCTAAGCTAATTATGGCTCATGAGGTCAGGTGGTGTGTGAAAAGTTCCCAGAGAGCAGCAGAGGCAGGGTGGAGAGCTCCACTTCCCAGCTGGACATGCAGGTTTCCAGCAGCCTGATCTCTCTGGGGGTGCCTGCAGCACATGCAGCAGCAGAGTCTGGCGCTTCCTTATTGCCACCCTCCTGGCAGTAGTCTAAGTACAAAGAGGTTAAGGAAGATCTCCAAGGTCATGGTATCCACAGAAAGGGAAGTGAGGTGACTCCATCTTCCACTTCACAGCACTCAGCTGCCTTGAAGCTGCTCACAGTATGTTCACTGAAAAAAAAAAAGTCCCTCATGAGCATCCCTGAGGAGCTCTGCTGGTAAGAGAGTGCAGCAGAAAAGGCCAAGTACATGCGTGAGAAGCATTCGTGGTCAGCAAGGGATCTGCAGCAAAACATCTGCTTCACTCCACTGAGGCTGGTTGTCCCCTCCATGCCAGAGTCTTTAAGGTACTCAATTAGCACAGGGGCCCAGGCCCATGCAGGCATTACAGAATCACAGAATGCATCGGGTGGGAAGGGACCTTCGAAGGTCACCTTGTCCACCTGCCCTGAAGTGAGCAGGGACACCTTCAACTAGAGCAGGTCCTGGAGCAAGACATCTGCTCAAGGGCAACAGATTCAACAAAGTGCACTGGCAGCACAGAAGGCCAAGGGCAGAATGGGCTGCATCCAAAGCAGTGTGCCCAGAGGTGGAGAGAGGAGATCCTATCCCTCTGCTCTGCTCTGGGGAGAACTCAGCTGCAGGGCTGGGACCAGCTGTGTGGGACCCAACACAAGAGAGACCTGGACCTGACTGAAAGGGTCCAGAGCAGGCCACAAAGATGCTTAGAGGGCTGGAGAAGCTCTGCTATGGGGGCAGGCTGGGAAAGTTGAGGCTGTTCAGTCTGGAGAAGAGAAGGCTGCAGGGAGAGCTCAGAGCAGCATTTCAATATCTGCAGGGGCCCTGCAGCCAGGCTGGGGAGGGTCTGCTCAGAAGGGGCTGTGGGGACAGGACCAGAGGCAATGGTTTGGAACTGGAGCAGGGCAGAGTCAGGTTGGACCTCAGGAGGAAGTTGTGCCCAGTGAGGTTGGGCAGAGACTGGCACAAGCTGCCCAGGGAGGTGCTTGAGACCATCCCTGGAGGCATCCAAGCTCAGCCTTGCTCTGGCTGGAGCTGTCTCTGTTGCCTACAGGGGGTTGGACAAGTTGCCCTTTAAAGGTCCCTTCCAGCCCAATGCAATCTGTGAATCTGTGAGATTCCTTCTGGAAATAGAGCTGGAGAACAGGGAGGCTGTCCCAGGTCAGATCTGGTGGCATCAGATGCCTGCTTGTAGCTGGCTGAGTCCTACCCACAGCTGAAGAAGCTGCAGAGAAGTGGGGACTGTTCTGACTGCCTCCTGAAGAGGCTGCCAGTCCACCTGCAGTCCTGGAAGCTGTGTTTTGCTGAGCTGGGGGTTGCTGATGCTGTGTCCAGCTGCTGTGCAAGGTCTGGAGTCAGTCAGGCAGTGCCCTTGAGTCGGTGCCAGGCCTGTGCCCAGTTGTGCCTTTGTCACTCCAGGAAGCTTTGGCTCATTTCGCTGCTCCACTCCACCTCTGCCATGTGCTGAGAGACAGGAGAGTGATGAACTTCTGTGTGCAGCTCAGAGGAGTTGCTGTGTGGCTTTGCCATGTTGTGGTGTCAGCAGAGGAGACAGCTTGGGAGCTGCTTTCATGGTCCCTGCACATGGACAGTCCTTTGCCTCCACAACAACCAGAGAACCACAGAATCCTCTTGCTTGGAAATATCCTTTCAGGTCACCCAGCCCAGCACTGACCCAGCACTGCCAGGGCACCACTGAGCCATGGCACTCAGCACCACATCTGCACAGCTTTGAAACCTCTCCAGGGATGGGGACTCCACCGCTGCCCTGGGCAGCCTGGGCCAGGCCTTGAAACTCTTTTGGGGAAGAAATTGTTTCTCACGGCCAACTTGAACCTCCCCTGGGACAACTTGAGGGCATTTCCTCTTGTCCTATCTCTTGTTCCTTGGGAGAAGAGACCTACCCCCACCTGGCTCCAGCCTCCTTTCAGGCAGAACATCTCTCAGCCTCCTTTTCTCCAGGCTGAACAACCTCCTATGAGAGATATCTGACCCAACACTGACAGAGCTCAGTGGACAGGCTGATGCCAGAGGTTCCTGGAGAAGATCTTAAATCATTTAAGCTTTTCAAACATCCACCCCAGCTAGAAGGAAACAACTTTGAAGACTGGAGAGAATAATGAGTAGACCCAGGCTGTGTGGGAGCTCAGCAGTCAGGGGGTTGGGAGGAATCTCCAGAGGTCATTCAGGCCAACCCCCCCTCCCCAAGCAGCATCACCTGGAGCAGGGCACACAAGAAGGTATCCAGGCAGGTTTGGGAAGTCTTCAGAGAAGCAGACTCCACAACCTCTCTGGGCTGCCTGCTCCAGGGCTCTGCCACCCTCAGCCCTGGTAGAGGAGGTATGGCAATAACCAGGAGGACAAGCAGGGCTAAAGCCAAGCATTGCTCTGAGACCAGAGATAAAGGATCAGAAATGGGCAGTTCCATGGCCAACAGGCCCAAGATCCTTGCATCCCAGTTCAAGCAGTACTGGTCCCTCCAGGTCTCAGTGGCTTCCTGACCCCTGGTGACCAGAGCATGGAAAGTCACCACCTGCACAATGCACTTTTGGAAAGCTTAAAATGTGAATGTGACCATGACTCAGAGGGGGAAGGAAAGATCCCTGGGCATCAGCAGGTCTCCCTGAAGTGTCCTCCTCTCACTCCAAAGGAGCATTTCCTTGGGCAATAGAGGAACTCCAGATTATCCCCACTGAAACAGTCAGTGAGGGGAGTGACCCTCCTGGTGGGACTTGTCAACATGAGAAAGTCCACAGGTGTGGCTGAGAGTCTCAGGTGACAAGAGAGGAACTGGCCTGAAATTGTGCCAGGGGAGAGTTAGATTGGAGAGGAGGAAAAATTCCCTTGCTGCAAGAGTGGTGAGGGCTTGGCAGAGGCTGCCCAGGGAGGTGGTGGAGTGCCAGTGGCTGGAGGTGTTCCAGCAAGGTGTGCCCATGGCACTTGGGGCCATTGTTTAGTGCCCATGGAGGTGCTGGGTTGGTGCTGGAGTGGATGATCTCAGAGGCCTTTTCCAACCCAAACAATTCTGTGATTCCAACTTTTAAATAAAGCCATTGGCAACACCTCAGAGAGCACTCACAGCATGCGTGGTCCAGGGGCCACAGGTGGGGGTGGAGAGGGCAGTGGTGTGCTCAGGCGTGTTGGAAGATCCACAAAGCAACTGGAAGGAGACTTCTGAGCCTCAAAGCCAAACAAGACCAATGGTTAACATCCTTGTCAGCATCATGGAGAGCATCTGTGAGGCAGCCTCAGCAGGTTTGCTGATGACACTGAGCTGTGTATTGTGTTGGAGGCACTTGAGGGCAGGGATCCACCAAGAAGACTCTCGACAGGCTTGAGAACTGGGCCAGTGCCAGCTGCAGCAATATTCAAGTCACATTGCAAAGTCCTGCAGCTGGGTTGGGCCAGCCCCAGGCGCAAACGCAGGCTGGGTTCAGGGCAGCCCTGAAGAGAGAGCTTTGCAGGTGTTGGGTGCTGAGCAGCTCCCCAGGAGCCAGCAGTGCCCTCCTGCAGCCCAGCAGGCAGCTGTGTGTTGGCTGCAGCCAGAGCAGTGTGGGCAACAGGGCAGGAGAGGGCATTGTGCCCCTTTGCTCTGCTCTGCTGAGACACCACCTTGGATACTGCTTCCAATTCTGCTCTCCCCAGCAGGAGAAGGTCACAGAGCTTCTGGAGGGAGGCCAGAGGAGGCCACAAAGACAATCCAAGAGCTGGAGCAGCTCTGCTGTGAGTACAGGCTGAGGGAGCTGGGGGCGTGCAGCCTGCAGAGGAGAAGGCTCCAGGGGGATGTCAGAGCTGCTTTCCAATAGCTGAAGGAGTCCTGCAGGAAGGCTACAGACAGACTTCTCATGAGAGTTTCTGAGACAGGTTGAGGGGGAATGATTTGGAGCTGAGGCAGAGCAGAGTTAGAGTGGAGCTGAGGAAGAAGTTGTTCAGTACCAGGGTGGTGAGAGTCTGGAGGCTGTGGCTGCCTCCTCCCTGGGGGTGCTCAAGGACAGGTTGGAAGGGGCCTTGAGCAATCAGGTCTAGCTGAGCAGTCCCTGCCCATGGCAGGAGGTTGGTGCAGATGGGTCTCTGAGGTCACTTCCAGCCCAAGCCAGTCTGTGTTCCTCTGATGATGAGTGCAGTAATGAGAAATTGGGAGGAACTCCCCCATGGGTGTGGTGGCTCAGCCTCTCTCTGCAGACAGCTTTCCAGTGGCTCTCCCTCAGATCCAGACGATGGTGTCTAAATTAAGGCAACTAATTAAACACTCATAGGCTCGTTTGCAAACAGCAGGCAATTAGCTCCAGACACACTCCCAGCTCCAGTCAGTGCAGCAGCCGTGGAGAGGGTCCCAGAGAGTGCAGAACAGCATCACGTGCCCTTGAAGCTTTGCTGTGCTGAGAGCACAGATATGGAACCTGTGGAGCAAGCAGGAGTCCCCTGGGGCAAGAGTCCCCACCACCTCAGCACCCTGCTGCTGCTGAACCTGGGGAAATGCCATCCCTGCCAAGCACTGCCAGGGCTGGCAGCTAATCCTGCTGTGGTGGAAGCAGTGCTCAGGCTGCAGCAAGGCTGCTGTCAGCATCTGCAGGAAGAGGGAGGACCAGATGATACAGACATGGGAAAGCACAGCTTTGACCAATGCAGATGAAAGAGTGGGAGAGCACAACCTGTTTGTGACCTGAACAGGCTGGAGAGCTGGGAAGAGTAGAACCTCCTGAGGTGCAACAAGGGCAAGCACAGAGACCTGTAGCTGGGGAGGAACAGCCTCTGCATCAGGAGAGGTGAGGGGGAACCTGCTGCAAAGCAGCTCTGTGAAGGACCTGGGAGTGCTGGGGGACAGCAGAGTCCACATGAGCCAGCAATGTGCCCTCATGGCAAAGAATGGTCTGTTAGGGTGCACCAAGGCCACATCTGCAGTGCTGGGTCCAGTCCTGGGCTCCCCAGGTCCAGAGGGACAGGGAAGTGCTGGAGAGAGCCCAGGGCAGGCTGCAGAGCTGCTGAGGGGCCTGGAGCAGCTCTGGCAGCAGCAAAGGCTGAGAGCCCTGGGGCTGAGAGCCTGCACAAGAGCAGCCCCAGAGGGCAGCTGAGCAGTGCTCAGCAAGAGCTGAAGGAGCTGTGGGGGGCAAGAGCCTGGGACCAGACTCTGCTCAGTGGTGCCCAGGGCCAGCACAAGGGGCAGTGGGCACAGACTGGCACCCAGGAGGTTCCATCTGAGCAGCAGGAGAAAGTTGTTTGTTGTGAGGGTGCTGGAGGCCTGGAGCAGGCTGCCCAGAGAGGCTGTGGAGTGTCCTTGTGTGGAGAGCTTCCAAGGCCAGCTGGGCACTGTGCTGCTGGGCAAGCTGCTGGGGGTGCCCTGCTGGAGCATGGGGTGGGACTGGAGCATCTCCAGAGGTCCCTTCCCACCTCACTGTTCTATGGTTCTGTGATCTCTGATTCCTTAAACAATTCTCATGCTGACAGCATCAGCTGCAGGGCAGTGCTGACCTTGAGGCAGTGATGGGAACAGGCAAAGTGCTTGGGTGAACAACTAAGGGGTGAAGAGGCAGCTTCACCTGGCAGGCCACTGGAACCAGGACAGCTGGCACGAAGGAAACTCACTCTGGCATTGCAGGGGCATTAGGCAGGTGAGGAAAGCAAAGATTCACACAAGTCTGGAGCAGAGGAGGCTGAGAGGAAACCTCATTGCCCTCTACAGCTCCTTGAGAGGAGGCTGCAGGCAGCTGGGGTTGGGCTCTGCTCCCTAGGCTCAGGTGAGAGAAGGAGAGGAACTGGCCTGGAGTTGTGCCAGGGGAGAGTTAGGTTGGAGAGGAGGAAACATTTGTTTGCTGCAAGAGTGGTGAGGGCTTGGCAGAGGCTGCACTCATAGGTTTGCTGAAAAACTGTTTTGGGAACAATAACCAAAACATTAGATAAGTGAGTCTGTGTCTGTCTTTTGCTGGGAGAGCAGCTCAGGTGATCTGGCAGTTTCTGGCTCTGGCTCCTCTGCTGATTAATCCTCACTAACCACTTTTCTTCTAACCCCCTTGGCCGAGCCTCCTAATTCACCTTGCATGTAAGGCAAACTTTGGGGTAAGGTACAGGGGTGGGGAGAAGGTGGAAGGGTGGTTGGGAGCCCCTGCTGGGGTCTCTGATTTCTGGGAGGGGAGTTGTGTTGCTGTATACATTTAACTTGTCTATGTCTGTAACTATTGCTGTCTCTAGTGTCTATCTCTGCTGTACATTGTGCTGAGCTGTAAACAGAGCTTCATCACTTAACTTCCAGCCAACTGAGTTCTAGTCTGGGTCGTTTTACAAAGTGTGTGGGGGTGGGGAACTCCCAAACCATCACAGCAGGGCCAGTGAACACTGCTGGGCTTATGCTCAGTGCCCTGCACAGGGCACATAGCAAACAGCTCAGAGATGGCTCTGCACAGCAGGTGTCCAGCCTGGAGAGTCAGTGCAGGAGCAGCAAGCACCACCAGCCCTGCCAGCCCCTTGTCTGGGAACTGCAGCTGGGGAGGGCTAAAGGCTTGGTGTGACCTCCCTGTGGGCACTGGGGACTCAGCACATTGGAAGGAGCCCATCAGATGCCAGGAGAAATCTCCACTCTGCAGCTCCTTGGGACCCTGGAGCAGTTGGCTCAGACCACTCCCTGCTGGGCTCTCCTACCTGCACCCCATGCACACTGGGATTTGTCTCCCTTTGCTGCCATGGAGGAGATGCCTCAGCAGCAAAGGGCTTCAGGCACTTGGTGTTGCAGAGTGCCCAGACCTCAGAAAGACTACACCTCAGAGTGCCCACACCCCATAGTACCCACACCTCAAGAGTGCCTACAAGAAGGACATGGACCTTTGGGAAAGGCTCCAGAGGAAGCCACAAAGATGCTCAGAGGCTGCAGAAGCTCTGCTGTGGGGCCAGGCTGGGGGAGTTTGGGCTGTGCAGCCTGGAGAAGAAAAGGCTACAGGGAGAGCTCAGATCTGCAGTTCAGTATCTGCATGGGTCCTGCAGCCAGGTTGGGGAGGGACTGCTCAGAAGGGGCTGTGGGGACAGGACCAGAGGGAATGGTTTGGAACTGGAGCAGGGCAGAGTCAGGTTGGACCTCAGGAGGAAGTTGTGCCCAGTGAGGGTGGGCAGAGACTGGCAGAGGCTGCCCAGGGAGGAGCTTGAGGCTCCATCCCTGGAGCCATCCAAGCTCAGCCTTGCTGTGTCCCTGTGCAGCCTGCTCTGGCTGGAGCTGTCCCTGCTGCCTGCAGGGGCTTGGCCAAGCTGCCCTTGGAGGGTCCCTTACATCCCAGTGCATTCTGTCATTCTTGTCCCATGTTGATGCCTCTCCAGTGCTGCTTCAGAAAATGTAATCCTTACAGGGACCTGAAGCACCATAAAGGATGGGAAGAGGCCACATAAAATGTAAGCCTTGCAAACATTCCCAGAAGCTGGAATTTCTCTAATTTCTCTGCACTGCAAACTTGTCTTGATTTTTTTGACCTGCCCTTGGACTGCATCTTCTTGATCTTGCTGCTTCTGCTGGGCTAAGGCCTCTTCTCAGTCAATAATTGATAAATGCTCTCCTCCTAATTCTCTTCTAACAGTTTTCTTTTTTTTTTTTCCACCTGGGAAACAGCTGCAAAATGCACCCTGACAGCTTCCCTTTTAACCTCATTTCCAGAGCTTTGCTCCTGTTTAAGAGCAGAGCACACAGACAGCTGCAGCAGCAGCAGCACCCTGTGGCTCTGCTCACACTGGCTCAATTTCACACTGAAGCAAGCCATTTACTCCTGGCTCTCCTTCCTCACCAGCCTCAATCACAACTCATCAAGGCTGAGCATTGCTTTACTTTAAACTGAAGCACAGGGGTCCCCTCTGCAAAAGGAGCTTGGGCTGCCACGGGCAGGTGCTTGTGTCTTAGAATCACAGACTGGGTTGGGTTGGAAGGGACCTCAAAGCTCAGCCAGCTCCAGCCCCTGCCATGCCCAGGGACACCTCTCACCAGCACAGGCTGCTCAGGGCCTAATCCAGCCTGGCCTTGAACACCTCCAGGCAGGGCACAGCCACAGCCTCCCTGGGCAGCCTGTGCCAGTCTCTCCCCACCCTCCCTCTCAACAACCTCTTCCTCAGCTCCACTCTCACTCTCCCCTCTCCCAGCTCCATTGTCCCTCTGCCTGCCACTCCCAGCCCTTGCCCAAAGTCCCTCCCCAGNTGCAGGTGAGGGCTGAGCAGAGCAGAGCAGAGGGGCAGAATCCCCTCCCTGTACTGCTGCTCTCCCTGCTCTGCCTGCAGCCAGCACACAGCTGCCTCTGTGCTGCCTGCTGGGCACTTGGGCACCAACTCACACCCCCAAGGCCTTCTCCAAGCTGCTCTGAAGGCACTCCTCACCCAGGCTACATTGGTATCCCAGTGTTACATCTCCCATTTCTTCCTTCAGCCCACAGAATAGAGCTGGGGGGACAGGGACAGGTTTTACATCAAACAGAGCTCTGCAGAAGCCACATGAGGGGTGAGGGCAGGCTCAGAGCTGTGATTCTGTCATTGCGCTGTGGGTTGGTGCCAGTGGACTTGGGCTAAGCATGAGAAGGTCAAAGCATCCAGCTGCTGAGGGCAGCTGAGCAGACTGGCACCCAGCAGGTGCCACCCAGGAGAAAGTTGTTTGTTGTGAGGGTGCTGGAGGCCTGGAGCAGGCTGCCCAGAGAGGCTGTGGAGTGTCCTTGTGTAGAGAGCTTCCAAATCCAGCTGGGCACTGTGCTGCTGGGCAAGCTGCTGGGGGTGCCCTGCTGGAGCAGGGCTGGCACTGGAGCATCTCCAGAGGTCCCTCCCAACCTCACCATGCTGGGACTCTGGGATTCTATGTTCCACTGCTCCAGCACTGTAGGGGTCACTCTCCTACTACCACCAGACACTCTGGAAGCATCTATGATGTGTGGTGTGAAATTGAGGTGAGGCTATAGATTACAAGAGGGTGAGCAAGGTTAATTAAGTGTTGCTAGAGGAAATCTGATCAAAGGAGAGCTGCCAGAGAGCAGTGGCATGTACCAGGAGATGTGTTGGTCAGTTGTGATCACCAGTCAACAAGAGGAGGCTGTGTCTTGAGCTCTGCCCAGGCAGAGCAGTGCTGGCTGCTTCTCCCTGCTCTGCATCTCAGGGGCCAGGGGAAAGCTGCTGAGAAGCAGGAACAGAGCAGATCACGCAGGCAAGCAGCATCTCTCCTTCCCACACTGTCCATACTGATCTTGGTTGCTGCTCCAGCACTTCCATCCCTCTGTCCTGCAGGTACTCAAGCCTCTACCTAACTACTCTCAGCTCTGCCCCATAGGTCTCCCTGCACAGCCAACAGACACCAACTTCCTCTACTGAGCAGGGGCAGAGCCTCAGCACACAGCTGACAAAATCAAACCTGCTGGTCATGGGCGAAAGGGAAGATCCAGTTTGTGAGCAAAGAGGAGCCATGGCCTCAAAGGCAAAGCTGCAGCAACCAGAGTACTCCTGTCTCCTGGCATGGGCTGGAAGAGGAGCAACCAGGAAACATTAGCACGATGGGGACCACTCCTGGGGAAGGTTTCCTAAGGCAGTTTTTCCTCCTAGCCATTTGGAATAGGTTGCAAAGAGACTTGAAAGAAGTCATGAGAGTCACATAATGCCCTGCCCTTGCTAAAAGCCTGTCCTGACCCAGGCTGCCACCCCCAGTTTGGTTACTTAATGGAAATTTAAGTTCTACCAAACCCCAGTGTCTGTAAGCACATTGTGAGAGTTATCCATGGAGCTGGAGACAGTTGTGGAGGCTCAGCATAAGCCACAGCAGTGGAGATCTGCAGAGAGGGAGACTGTGCTAGACAAAGCTCCTGATAAGCCAGGAGAAGAGTGGAGAATCATAGAATCACAGAACTGTTTGAGTTGGAAAAGGCCTCCAGGACCATCCAGTCCAACCAGCAGCCCAACCCCATGTGGGCCCAAGTGCCATGGGCACACCTTGCTGGGACACCTCCAGCCATGGGCACTCCACCACCTCCCTGGGCAGCCTCTGCCAAGCCCTCACCACTCTTGCAGCAAGCAAATGTTTCCTCCTCTCCAACCTAACTCTCCCCTGGCACAACTCCAGGCCAGTTCCTCTCCTGTTGCCTGAGCCTAGGGAGCAGAGCCCAACCCCCAGCTACCTGCAGCCTCCTCTCAGGAGCTGCAGAGAGCAGCTGCTGTGGTTGCTGCTAAGGACAGGGGATCCCAGGAAGACTGGCTCATGAAGCAGTGCCAGTGCAGGCCAGCTGGGCAGCAGGGGAAACCTGGCACAGCCTCACCTCTGAAGGGACGAGAAAGAGACCTCATCTTGCATGGAAGCAGCAGCTGAGGTTCACTGGTGAGATCCACAGTGTCCCAGGGGTGCTCTGAGCACTGGCTCAGCAAACTCACAGCTCCTGGCAGCACCTCTTGGCTGCCTGCACCGTCAGCCACCAGGAGTATGAAGGAGCATTGCAGCTGGCTGGAGACTCTCTCCCTTCTGAGCTAGAAGCCACTGTCAGGTTCCCATTGTTATGGTGGAGTTCATAAGGACTGGAGAAAATGGGAGGGGTAAGTTAAAGTATCTGTGACCCACCAATGCCTCACCTCAAAGCCTGGGGTCAGTTTTGGGTCACTCCAACGACATTGAGGGGCTGGAGCAGATCCAGAGAAGGGCAATAAAGTTGATGAAGGGTCTGGAGAACAGGTCTGGGGAGGAGCAGCTGAGGGAGCTGGGGGTGTGCAGCGTGGAGCAGAGGAGGCTGAGGGCAGAGCTCATTGCTCTCTGCAGCTCCCTGAGAGGAGGTTGAAGTGGAGGTTGAGCTCTTCTTGCATAAAACAGGTGACAAGACAAGAGGAAAACAGCCTCAAGGGGAGGCTCAGGTTGGCTTTAGGAGCAGTTCCTTCCCAGCAAGGGTGCTCAGGCCCTGGCACAGGCTGCCCAGGGAGGTGCTGCAGTGCCCATCCCTGCAGGGCTGTCAGAGCTGCCTGGAGGTGCTGCTGAAGGCTGTGGGTTGGTGGCAGAGGCTGAGCAGCAGTGGTGGGGATGGGAGCTGGGGGTGAGGGGCTGGGCTGGGGAACCTCAGAGCTCTCTGCCAGCCTCAGCAGCTCCATAATGCTGTGGTTCTATCAAAGTGGTGCTGAGCTCCCCTGTGTGAGGTCCTACACACAACCACCACATGCACCTTGGCAGGCACTGGCTGGCATATGCATGGCTCCTGTGGGGCAAAGGGGCACCGTGTCTGTGGCTCATTCAGGAGGTGCCACAAGTTCTGGAGCAAAGCAGTGATGTGGCCTTCTGCCCATGTCTCCAGCACACTGTTAGAGGCTGAGGCTGGGATGGGCACTAAGCACATGGCAGAGGCTGGCTCTGAACTCCTTGTCCTAAGGGAAAAGTGAGCAAGACAGAGGCTGATGGGATGGGAAAGGAACTGAGACATCTGAGTCGGAGCAGCAACAGTGACAGTAACAGTGAGAAAAGAAACAGTAACAACAAAAAGAAACTACAAATGCTACTAACAACAATCAAATAGAAACAGAAACAGAAGTAGATGTAGAAGTAGAAATAGAAAAATAGAAATAGAAATAGGCACAAACCAAGCACTGAGCACCCAGAGTCCAGCCTGCACTCAGCAGTAGATGGGAACCAGATTCAGGAGCTGGGTTCTGGAAGTGGATTGAGGAGCACAGGGATGGGGCTGGGAGGCAGAAGGGACAGAGTCCTGCTGGGACATTGGCAGGGAAGAAGAGGCTTGGCCCTGGGCATCCCTCAGCTGCTCCTGAAGATGCCCTCCCTGGGCTGCAATCCCTTGTTGGGCAGCTGAGGCTCTCCTGTCCTGGCTGCTCCTCCCCACAGCTGCCCCCTCTGCCTTGCTGCCCCCCAAGGTGTGGCACAAGCTGTGGCAGTGCCCTTGGTGTGGGCAGGAGCCAGTCCAAGGCAGAGGCTTTCTGCAGCCCTGCCCTTGTCAGGAAGTGTCCCCATCAGCTGCTGCCTGCTAGCAGCAGCCCCTGGCTGTGCCAAGCTGCCCTGGAGTGCAGAAGATGCCTCAGAGAGCAGAGCCTGAGCTGGGCAGGGAAGCTCTGAGCAGAGTGGGCTCTGCTGTGGCTCATACCAGGCCACATACCACACTGGAGTGGGGAGAGCCTGGCCCAGGCTGGGCAGAGAGGTGGGAGATGCCCCATGGCTGACACCACTGCAGATCAGGGCGTTTGGTGCTGTGAGCAGCCTGCTCTGGCTGGGGATGTCCCTGCTGACTGCAGGGGTTGCACTGGAGGAGCTTTCAGGGTCCCTTCCAACCCAACCCAGTCTGTTTCTGTGTTTTTTTGACTTCTTCCCCTGAATAACAAAATTCAGTCCCAGAAGTAAAAGCTCCAGAAGGAGAGAGTCTCAGGGGAAACAGAATACAGAGAAGCCAACCCCTGAGCTGTGGAGTGTCCCTGAAGCTAGTTCTTGCCAGGGCTGCTCTGGAGCATGCAGCTTGCACCTGCAGGCAGCCACATGCAGACACCATTGCAAACCTCACACCAAGACCAGAAACATTCTCAAGTTTTTACTTTTTCCAAACCCAGAAATGAACCCAGCTGCAGGGGGCTGAGAACTGCTGGAGAACCTTGTTCCTGAGGCTGGCTGGGGAGATTTTCAGTGTGAACACTGAAATGAGCATGATTGGGAGAATTATTTTTAATTCCACATTTATTTGAAGCTTTTTAAAAAATTATTATTATTATTTTAATATCTTTCCCTCACCCATTTTACTCTGCTAGTGGAAAATGTTTTCCCTCCCCCCTGCCCCCCTTTTCCCTTATCCAAACCTTCACAGTTGTGTTGTGGCAGAGTGACAAGAGAGCTTTGAAACTGCATCAGTCTTCCAGGCTTCCAGTGCAGGAAAATAGAGCAGTGGAAAGAAAAATTGCAAAAGGGAGGGAGAAAAATAACAAAAAAGGGCAATTGTTATGACTTGAAACAAACAAAAAGTATCTCTGAAATCAAAACAAAACCAAAACCAAAAAAGAAAGAACCAAAACCCCACAAAAAAAGAAACCAAATTGAAGACTCTGAATACTGTGATAGAGAAACAACCTGGTCTGGTTTTCCAGCAGGATCAGTGACAATAGCACAGGGAGGGGATTCTGTCCCTCTGCTCTGCTCTGCTCAGCCCTCACCTGCAGCATTGCCTCCAGCTCTGGGCAACCCAGCACGAGGAGGCCCTGGAGCTGCTGGAGAGGCTCCAGAGGAGGCCACAAAGGTGATGCTGAGAGGCTGCAGAAGCTGTGCTGTGGGGCCAGGCTGGGAGAGTTGGGGCTGTGCAGGCTGGAGAAGAGAAGGCTGCAGGGAGAGCTCAGAGCAGCCTTGCAGTGCCTGAAGGGGCTGCAGGAGAGCTGGGGAGGGACTTTGGGCAAGGGCTGGGAGTGGCAGGCAGAGGGACAATGGAGCTGGGAGAGGGGAGAGTGAGAGTGGGGCTGAGGAAGAGATTATTGGGGATGAGGGTGGGGAGTGTAACCATACCTGCTGTGGGGGGTGGGGGGGGTGGTGGTGGTGGTCTTGGAACAGAGCTAATTGATGAGAGGTCCTGGGCAGAGCCACACACAGACCAATGTGATCCAAGCAGTGCCTGTTTATTGAATATGAACATGCATTTATATACCCTTCTAGCATACTGTTCAGGCCAGCCCATTACAAAAGCAATTGGTCCAAATCATTTAAGGGACAAGGTGTTGCCCCAACCAGCTGGCCCAAATCACCTAAACTCTCACGGAATTCTCTAATTGGTCTAATTAGTTTAAGGCTGAGCTGTAAGGGTCCAAGCAGTTGGTTCATCACTCTCTGTTCAGACTACCTCTTGTTTGCCTTAATTCCAGGTTGTTATTGTAGTTCTTCTGCAGGCTGCTGTAGCCTGTGTCCTTGGCTGTTCAGATAAAAATTCCAAGCAGGGTGAGAAAACTTCAGCTTACAATTTTGCAGTTAGCATAACTTGGATTTGCTCACATATCCAACTAATACAGAATATTTCCTTACCGGGAGAGCCTGGCACGGGTTGCCCAGGGAGGCTGTGGCTGCCTCCTGCCTGGAGGTGTTCCAGGCCAGGCTGGATGAGGCCTTGAGCAGCCTGTGCTGGTGGGAGGTGTTTCTGACCATGGCAGGGGCTGGAGCTGGATGATCATGAATGTTCCTTCCAACCCAACCACTTCTGTGACTCGGATTCCACAGTCATCAGCAATGTTTGCCCTGTTCTCTCAGGCTCTGAGGCACAGCAGCAAACCCTTCCCTCTGTGTAGCATTTCCCTGGGTTCAGTCTCTGAAGAGGACTCTGTGGCATGAGCAGTGAGTGAATTCAAGCCATCAGCAACACAGGCAACACAACCCAGGTGCTCAGCAGCTACTTGATTTGGCACTGTCTCACGTAACATCCTTGCAGGGAATTACCTAATTTGGGGCAGAGGAGTGGACAGTGAAGTGGGCTGAGAACTGGCTGAAGGACAGAGCTCAGAGGGCTGTGATTAGTGGTGCAGGGTCTGCTGGAGGTCTGTGGATTGAGGTGTTCCCCAGGGCTTTAAACCCCCAGGGATCAGTCTTCACCAGCAGTCTGGATGAAGAGACAGATAGAACTCTCAGCCAGTTTGCTGGTAGTACTAAACTGGGATCAGTGGCTGGAACCCATCAGCCTGTCCTGCCATTCACTGAGCCCTGGCCAGACTGCAGAGCCAGGCAGAGGAACCTCTTGAAGGTCGCCAAGGGCAAGTGCAGGGTCCTGTACCTGGGGAGGAACAAGCTCCTGCAGCAGGACAGGGCAGGGGGGAGCTGCTGGAAATGAACTCCATGAAAGAGGAGCTGGCAGTGCTGGGAGTCAGCAAGTTCCCATGAGGCAGCAACGTGCCCTGGTGGGCAAGAACGGCAATGGGGCCCTGGATGCATGAAGACTGTGACCAGCAGCTTGAGGGAGGTTCTCCTCCCACTTTACTCTGCCCTAGTGAGGACATGTCTGGAGTTCCCCAGTTCAGGAAGGACAGGGAACTGCTGGAGAGAGTACAGGGGAGGCTACAAAGATGCTGAGGGGCAACGGCTGAGAACCCTGAGGATCCTGAACCTGCAGAAGAACAGCCCCAGAGGGCATCTGAGCAGTGCTCAGCAATGCTGCAATGCTCAGCAAGAGCTGAAGGAGCTGTGGGGGGCAAGAGCCTGGGGCCAGGCTCTGCTTAGTGGTGCCCAGGGACAGCACAAGGGGTAGTGGGCACAGACTGGCACCCAGCAGGTTCCATCTGAGCAGCAGGAGAAAGTTGTTTGTTGTGAGGGTGCTGGAGGCCTGGAGCAGGCTGCCCAGAGAGGCTGTGGAGTGTCCTTGTGTGGAGATCTTCCAAGGCCAGCTGGGTACTGTGCTGCTGGGCACTGTGCTGCTGGGCAAGCTGCTGGGGGTGCCCTACCGGAGCAGGGCTGCCACTGGATCATCTCCAGAGGTCCCTTCCAGCCCCTCCATGCTGAGCTTCAGGAGTTGTGTGAATGAGGCCTTGTGTAGCTAAGCTGGAGGATGAGTGGCTAAAGGCAGCCATGTGTGACATGTCTCATATCTGCTATTTTGGCCTTTGCTTGGGAGTTTCTGCTCTCCTGAGTTTGCAAGGGAGGTAGAGAAAACTCCTATGGCTGTGATTTTGCTTGACGGTCCTTTGAACACCACCTACCAGCATCTCTGGCTGCAATACTGCAGCACTGGTTGAGCTCCTCAGCCATGTTTACTACCTGAGAGGTGGCTGCAGCCAGCTGGAGGTTGGGCTCTGCTCCCTAGGCTCGGGTGAGAGGAGAGGACATGGCCTGGAATTGTGCCAGGGAAGGGTTAGGTTGGAAAGGAGGAAAAATTTCCTTGCTGCAAGAGTGGTGAGGGATTGGCAGAGGCTGCCCAGGGAGGTGGTGGAGTGCCCATGGCTGGAGGTGTTCCAGCAAGGTGTGCCCATGGCATCTGGGGCCATGGTTTGGTGGCCATGGAGGTGCTGGGTTGATGTTGAACTGGGTGATCTCAGAGGCTTTTCAACCCAAACAGTTTTGTGATCCTGCATTCAATGAGTAGTTGAGCTCTGGATCCCAGGGAGGGATTGCTTCTGGGTGAAGACTCTTGTGAAAACTGTTTCCACAGGGTTGTGGGGATAGGATGAGGGACAATGGGTTTAAATTAGAGAATAGGAAATCTAGGTTGGACATCAGGAGGAAGTTCTTTCCCATGAGGTAGTGGAACACTGGAACAGGTTGCCCAGGGAGGTACTTGAGGCCCCATCCTTGAAGAGAGTCAAGGTGAGGCTCAGCAAGGCTCTGGGCAACCTGACCTAGTTAGTGATGTCTCTGCTGATTGCAGAGAGTTGGACTGGATGAGCTTTGGAGGTAGCTTCCAACCCAGACCATTCTGTGACTATCATACCATGGAGCACGTCCTGACCTCCTGGCTGAGCATTACTCCACTCACCCACACTTGCAGCCATAGCACAGCTGTTAGCTCTGTTAGCCACCTGCTAGACCCAGCAAAGCTGGTGTGGTGCTCCAGGCAGGGTGTGAAGCAGCAGCCCAGGCGTTTGCAGCTCAGCTCCCCTCCAACTGCTGTTAAGTGGAGGAAAAAAAGCCTTGGTGTGAGTACCCGTGGGGGAAGCAATTAGCTGACACCCATTTCCACTGTGTGCAGGGAGTGGGGCTGGTGCCTGTCTGGTGTCCCCTGACTGCACACGCTGTAGCAGCCAGCAGCACTCATTAGCTACACCTCAGGGCTAATGTCCCACCTGGGGGCACACAGGCTTGAGCATTTCACAGTCTCGCAGTATCACCAAGGTTGGAAGAGACCTCAAAGCTCATCCAGTCCAAGCCTTCACCACAGCCCTCCAGACCAGACCATGGCACCAAGTGCCACGTCCAAACCTGCCTTCAACACCTCCAGGGACGCTGACTCCACCACCTCCCTGGGCAGCCCATTCCAGCAGGCAATGACTCTCTCAGGCAACAACTTTCTCCTCACCTCCAGCCTAAACTTCCCCTGGCACAGCTTGAGACTGTGTCCTCTTGTTCTGGTGCTGGTTACCTGAGAGAAGAAAGCAACCTCCTCCTGGCTACAAGCACCCTTCAGGTAGCTGGAGACAGCAAGAAGGTCTCCCCTGAGCCTCCTCTTCTCCAGGCTAACCAATCCCAGCTCCCTCAGCCTCTCTCCATAGGGCTGTGCTCCAGGCCTCTCCCCAGCCTCGTTGCCCTTCTCTGGACACACTCAAGC
>VWZE01009716.1:0-10777 GCA_013396675.1 Eubucco bourcierii | reverse complement strand
ACTTTGCAAATAAGTTTCTTGAGCAAGTTGAAGTTTGCCCTCCGGAAGCCCAAGGTGAGGGTTCTGTCCTCGCTCCTCCCTATCTCCCTGCATATTGAAAACTCCACTATTTCATGGCCACTACACCCTAGGCAGCCTCCCACCCTCACATCTCCTACCAGCCCTTCTCTGTTGGAGAACAGCAGGTCAAGCAGAGCTTGCCCCTGCTCGGCTCACTTAACAGCTGCATCAGCAAGTTGTCCTCCATGCATTCCAGGAATCTTCTGGATTGCCTCCTCTCTGCTGAATGAAGTTCCCAGCAGGTATCTGGCAGGTTAAAGTCACCCACAAGAACAAGCTCTGATGATCTTGAGACAGCCTCCAATTGCTTATAGAATGCCTCATCTGCCTCCTCATCCTGGTTGGGTGGTCTATAACAGACTCCAACCAGGATGTCAGATTTGTTAGGCCTCCCTCTGTTTTAACCCACAGGCTCTCAATCCCTTCGGCCTCCACCTCAACTCTGTGGCAAGGAGTGACTCCCTAATATACAGAGCCACCCCTCCTCCTCTTCTCCCTCGCCTGTCTCTTCTGAAGGGCCTGTGTCCCCCCAGTGCAGCACTCCAATCGTGCCTGGTATCCCCCCAGGTTTCTGAAATGGCAACTACATCATAGTCACCCTGGTGGGGCAGGACCTCCAGCTCTTCCTGCTTGTTGCCCAAGCTGCATTGGTGTACATGCACTTCAGCTGGGCTCTGGAGTCCTCAACTGACCCTACTTTTTGTCCCACTCTCTCCTTTCCAGAGAGACTGATTGCCTCACCCACCCCCTTCAGACCTAGTTTAAAGCCCTCCTAATGAGCCCTGCCAACTCTAGTGCTAGGACCCTCTTGCCCCTCCTAGATAACTGTACCCCATCAGTTTCCAGTCAGCTTAAGCTGCTTCATGTGCACAGTTTGTGTGGACACCAAACAGCCCAACCTGCAGTAAGTTACAGCAGGATGTTTGTGCTAATACCAATGGAATAGGTACTTATTAGTGCCTCTACCTGGTAAATATTAACAGTTTCAGGACAGAGTCGGATGGACTGAGCTGGGCTGAGAACTGGCTGAAGGGCAGAGCTCAGAGGGCTGTGATCTGTTGTGCAGAGTTCAGTTGGGGTCCAGCAGCTCATGGTGTTCCCCACGAGTCAGGAATGGGTCCAGCCTTGATCAGCATCTTGCTGTGTTGATGGTACCAAACTGGGAGCAGTGGCTGACACCTACCAGGCTGTGCTGCCATTCAGGGAGACCTGGACAGGCTGGAGAGGGAACCTCGTGGGGTTCAATGAAGGTCCTGCCTCTGGGGAAGAACAAGTCCTGCACCAATATGGGGGTGTGGAGTCTCCTTCTCTGGGGAGATTCCAACCCCACCTGGACATTGTATCAGTCTCACAGTATCACCAAGGTTGGAAGAGACCTCAAAGCTCACCAAGTCCAAACCGTTACCACAGCCCTCCAGACCAGACCATGGCACCAAGTGCCACGTCCAAACCTGCCTTCAACACCTCCAGGGACGCTGACTCCACCACCTCCCTGGGCAGCCCATTCCAGCAGTGAATGAAGTAGTAGTAGTAGTGATCCTGGGCAAGCTGCTGTGGATGTCCTGCTTTAGCGGGGGGTTGGACTGGATGATGTCCAACCCCACAGTGCTGGGATTGAGGAATTTTGTGCTGAAGTTTCAACTGCCTTCTCCCAGACTGCTGCTGAGATTTCCCAGCTTGAACAGAGCCTGTCTGGGGGCAGTTCTCCTTCAGACCACTAGCATGGTTTATTGTCAAGGCACTGCAGAATGCATTTTCCACCTGTACACGAGCAGCTGGTTGTTAATGCCCATCAGCACCACTGCCAGCACTTCCCACCACTGCCAACCCTGCCAGCAGCAGTCAATGGCCTTGTGAAAATTGGCTCATGGCTGCTTTGTTCCAGGGAGCTGCTCTGAGCATTGTCTTCCACATGGGCTGACATTTCTCTCTCCACATGTCCTGGGACAGAGGTGTCCTGATCCTCTGCCAGCATCACCCCCAGCACAGGCTGCCTCTACTCCCACCCCAAGGTCTGCACCACTCAGCTCCATGTCAGCCTGACACCAGCTGGCTGAGTGGTTTTCACATTTCATCTTTCTCCAGACAGGGAGAAATGAGCACTTTCTGCTGCCCTTCTTGGTTCACAGCTGACCCTGACCACAGAGGGGCTGAGGACATGGCACAGCCCTTTTGTTCTTTTGCCTTCCTGCTGATCTGAGCCTTGCTCACATGGAAATTCTGCTCTATGAAGGAAGGTCCCTCTGTGGTGTGGTCAGGAGAGAGGCGGAGCCCAGAACTGGACACTGATTCTTCACCTTCTTCCATGCTGCTCTCCATTTCACTCTTCTGACAGGTCACATCCCTCCCAGCACAACCACACGCAGAGCTGAATCTGCTGCCAAAGATCAAAGAGGACAAGGAGGTGGCAGGCACCTTCATTATTTTAGGAGTTGAAAGGGATGTTTACAGCTTCCTGAGTGACGTGGTGCCTCTGAAGTAACATTCCTGGCACTTTCAGCCTTGTTACTGTCATCTCCCAGGATTAAACTTGTTCCCTTTTGATCCTTTTGTGCAATGGGATCAAAACAGAGCAGGCAAAGGTACAAACTCTGGAGGTATTTAGTCAGCACCTTGCTCAAAGCCTTTCCTTTGTTGCTGAGCTGGGGGTGAATCAGCAAATAAAATGTGCAGACAGCAATGAGAGGGAAAACATATCCTAAAGAGGCAACTAAATCATGGGGGTAAGCATTGCGTGTAAGTGTGACTTGACATCCATCAGTGTGGAAGTGCTAAAGAGAATCAGAGAATGGTAGAGGCTGGAAAGGACCTCCAGAGATCATAGAGTCCAACCCCCCTGCCAGAGCAGGGTCACCCAGGGCAGGGCACACAGGAACACATCCAGATGGATCTTGAATGTCTCCAGAGGAGACTCCACAACCTGTCTGAGCAATGTGGTCCAGGGCTCCAGCACCCTCACACTGAAGAAGTTTCTCCTCATATTGAGGTGGGACTTGACACCCACCCCTCAGGTATCTACAGGTATTAATAACATTCTCTCTTAAACTGCTCTTCTCCAGGCTCAACAACCCCAGGGCTCTGGACCTTTCCCCCTCACAGAGATGAGCCAGGCGCCTCAGAACCCTCATAGCCAACACTGTCTCTCTTGAAGAGGGGAACCCAGAACTGGACTCAACATTCCAAATGTGGTCTCAGCAAGGCACAGTAAAAGGGGAGGAGAACCTCGACCTGCTGGCCACACTCTTCTTAATGCATTCGCTTGGCCCTCTTGGCAATGAGGGCACATTGCCCTCAAACTCCAGGAGTGAAAGACGAAGCTGAAAGTGAGTAGAGAGCAGGGAGGTTCCCTACAGACACAGAAGGGCATTGAGCTCAGTAAAGCAGCTCAGTTCCTCTCTGCAGCCAAAGGTACACAAATTGCCTGTCCCCAGAAGTCTCATCCTCCCAGTGCCAAAGCTTTGCTGGCACTGCAGAAAGGCATTGAACCAGCAACTGTCGTGGAAGGATCTGTGAAACCTGTGAGACCACCAGAAGGCTTCTCAGACCAGGCTTGTTGTCTGCCAAGGGCTCCTCCCCTGAGCATCCCAAAGGGATGGGTGTGCTGGGGTACAGCTCCCTGGAGCTGCATGGGCAGCTCAGAGCAGGTGGAACATCAGGGCTCTTGACAAGGGGATTCAGGTGAGTGCTTGTCATGGTCTGTGAGGGTTTTACCACCACACGGCAGGAGAAGAGGCACAAATGGCTGAGAGCACAAGTGACGTAGTGTAGGAGAAAGCAGATGGCATGGGGGTAGGATATGACCTGACCCCTTCAGGTCCAGTGCAGGTAGTAGAGATGAAAAGCCTGAAGGGGCAGCTAAAAAACCTCCCCAAGTGTAGGACTCCAGCACTCTTCCCAATGGTGGCTCCACAAGAGGAGGGTGGCAGAAGTAAATCAGCCAGCATGGGGGGAAGCTGGGAAGGAGGTTTCTGGCTTAGTCTCTCAGCAAGACAGATGAGTGTGAAGATGTTTCTGTTGCAGCTGAGCTCCTTGTCTGCAGGAAAAGCTGAGATCAGCATGTTCCAGAGATGAACTATTGTCAGGCCAGTCCTGGGAAGTGTCCAGAGCACAGAACCACAGAATCACTTTGGATGTGAGAGCCCTTTCAGATCATCCAATCCAATCATTCTCTAACCCTACTAAACCTACTAACCTCTACTGCTAAACCAAATGTCTCAGTACCACACTTACACAACTTTTAAACACCTCCAGGGATGGGATTCACCTCCCTAGGGAGCCTATTCCAGTCTTTGAGAACCCTTTCAGGGAAAAAGTTTCTTCTACTCTCCAACCTAACCCTCCTTTGGCACAGCTCCAGGCCAGTCCCTCTCCTTCTGCCACCTGAGACTTGGGAGCAGAGCCCAACCCCCACCTGGCTGCAACCTCCTCCCAGGAAGCTGCAGAGAGCAATGAACTCTGCCCTCAGCCTCTGCTCCACACTGCACACCCCCAGCTCCCTCAGCTGCTCCTCCCCAGTTGTGTCCTCCAGACCTTTCCCCACGTTTGTTACCCTTCTCTAGACCTGCTCCAGCCCCTCAGTGCCCTTCTTGTCCAGCTTGCCCAAAGTTGAACCCAGGACTCAAGGTTTGGCCCTGCCAGTGCAGCGGCACAATCCAGTTCCCACTGCTGACACAGCTGAGAAGCCCTGCTGTGGGACAGAGCAGCACACAGAAGCACCTGCAAACCTCAGGGAGGTACTGCAGGATGAGGAGTTCCTGACTCCAGGACACCATTTCTCTCAGAGAGATATCTACTCTGTCACCTTCTCCATCCTCAGAGCTGAAGGTGACTTGCAAATATTCCTGATGCCTTTCCCTTGTTGCCTCAGCAGACGCTTCCACAGGGACAATGAGGCAGTGCAAAGAAGAGCAGAGGCAGTTGGTGATGTGACACTTGAAGAGCAATGAGGAGAACCAAGGCAATGGCTCCAAAGCTCAGTGAGGAGAATCAAGGCAGTGAATCCAAAGCTCAGTGAGGAGAATCAAGGCAGAGAATCCAAAGCTCAGTGAGGAGAATCAAGGCAGAGAATCCAAAGCTCAGTGAGGAGAACCAAGGCAGAGAATCCAAAGCTCAATGAGGAGAACCAAGGCAGTGGTTCCAAAGCTCTTTGGCCAGCCACAGGTGGTCACAGCACTCAGCAGCCTCTCTCTGCAACACCGAGCAGCTCCAGCTCACAAAGATTGACACAGCAGACATCAAACAACAGGACTGCCGAAAGACCCTGAGCAGAAACAAAACTCAGACCCTGAAAACATGACAGGAGGGTAAAGGGTTGCCTGGCAGTGGATATGACAGTCCTGGTGAAACAAGGGCCTCCAGGCAACCACCAGCCCAGCTCCTGCTGCAGGAGAGAGCTACTCTGCACTGCTGTGGTGGAGGAGTCACTTGGCAGGTTCTAGAGACAGAGAACCAAAGAATGGTTGGTGTTGGAAGGGACCTCCAGAGATCATTCAGGCTAGCCCCCCTGCCAGAGAAGGGGCACCTGTGTCAGGGCACAGAAGGACTCATCCAGGTGTGCCTTGAATGTCTCCAGAGAAGGAGATTCCAGAACCTCCCTGGGCAGCCTGCTCCAGGCCTCCAGCACCTTTACACCAAATAATTTTCTCCTCATGTTGGGGTGGCACCTCCTGGGTTCCAGTTTGTATCCATTGCTTCTTGTTCTGTCACAGGACACTGCTGAGAAGAGCCTGGCATATGATACCTGCAGTAGGGAGGTTTTCAGTGTCTCTTCTTGGAGAACACAAGCAGCAGCTGGGCACAGAGTTTTGAGCAGGACCTGTTGTGACAGGGCAAGGGGGAATGGTTTGAAACTCAGGAAGAGAGATTGAGATGGCAGGGAAGAGAGAAATGTTTGGCCTTGAGGGTAGGGAGAGCCTGACCCAGGCTGGGCAGAGAGGTGGGAGCTGCCTCATGGCTGGTACCACTGCAGGTCAGGGTGTTTGGGGCTGTGAGCAGCCTGCTCTGGCTGGGGATGTCCCTGCTGGCTGCAGGGGGTGGGTTGGAGGAGCTTTGACACCCAAACCAGTCTGGGGTGCTCTGATTCTGTGCCTTGTCCTGTTGGCTTCCCTTACATCAACAGCAAAGCAGCATTTGGGTCCTCTGGTGTCTGCCCATCTGCAAGGGCAGTGCCTCAGCTCAAACTGTGCTTTCACATAGCAGAACACTCCTAACATGGTCAAGCTTGCAGTGGAAAGTGACCCCCACAGTTCTAGGACCAGGAGCACTGTGGCTGTCACTTCCCTGTCACTCTGTGCCACCCAGACTGAGGCCTGAGGCTCCAAAGCTGGCAGACCAGAGGGGGCAGACCCAAGCCTGAGCAGCTCTCACAGCCTCAGTCATGAGACATCCTGCACACCCCTGGTCTCAGGCTGCTTCTGGCCCAGCCACTGCTCCTCAGCAGACAGCAAATCACTTCAGAGCAGCGTCCTGGTGACCCAGGGAACACCCTGCAGGGTGGGGGCAGCTCCCCCTCCCCCTACCAGCCAGTCTTAGCTGTGACTTTATATGGGCATTTTCCAGCTGATGTCTGAACTCCCAACAAGTCCTCCACCAGCTCATGTCCCTCCTCACCACCAGCTGTGGGCCCCCAGCAAACAGCTTGGCAGCCTGGGGGCCTCTGGCTGCATCAGCCTGGTGCAGGTGATTTTCTGGGAAGGATTTTGAGCCCACCCTACAAACACCTGCCCAGCTGTGATCTACCTCCTTACCCAGTTACTGACCCAGGCCAGGCCCACTTGAGACCTGCTACCCACTTGCTGTGATGGCCTCTGAAGAACAGGAAATCCATTCCTGTGACCTGGTTACAAGCATTTCTTTGCCCTTCTCTTTCCCATCTGTTCCTGCAGGTCACAGCACAGCAGCTGGGGCTGGGGCAGCCTCCCCTTACAAGGTGCAGTCCCTGTAAGGAATCTCCATCTGCTGCAGCACCACAGGCACACACATAACGAGCAGAAATGTCTTCAGTGATCACAGTCCTCACTCCCTGAAGGCAGCCATGTCTGGGAGCTCCTCTGCCTGTTGTGAATGAAAGCAGAGAAGGTTTCCTGGATGGTTTTGTGGCTTGGAGTCCAGAAATAACTGACAAAAAGCTGCTGAAAATTTGCCCAGCCTGAGCCTCTGTTAACAGTCAGGGCTGTAGAAGAGTCACAGATCACACCTCTGTGATAGGGGAATCTTGAGACCTACAGCAAGTGTGGGGACCCCTTCATGTGTATTGCAAAGGTCTGCATCTCCCTGGTGCTGGATTAAACCAATGGTGAAGTCTGTGCTGGGCACCAGATGAGTGCCAGAGGCCCTCCAATGGGAGGAGAAAGAGAAGGAGGGAGAGAGGCTGATGGGGTGGGAAAGAAACTGAGCCAGCTGGGCTGGAGAGAAGAACAATACCAGGGGCTGGAGACACAGAGACACAAAGCAGTGTGGAAGCCAAGCCCTGGTGGCACTGATGGCACCATTGGCACCACTGCTGCTGGGGGCAGGCACTGGGCAAGTCCCAGGCTGCACTCAGCAGCAGATGGGAACAGGATTCAGGAGCTGAGTTCTGGAAGTGGATTGAGGAGCACAGGGATGGGGTTGGGAGGCAGAAGGGACAGAGTCCTGCTGGGACATTGGCCAGGGAAGAAGAGGCTTGGCCCTGGGCATCCCTCAACCTGCTCCTGAAGATGCCCTCCCTGGGCTGCAATCCCTTGTTGGGCAGCTGAGGCTCTCCTGTCCTGGCTGCTCCTCCCCACAGTTGTCCCCTCTGCCTTGCTGCCCCCCAAGGTGTGGCACAAGCCACAAGAACAACTGTGCAGGATCACAGAATGGTTTGGGTTGGAGAAGCCCTCTGAGATCACCTGGCCCAGAGCCATCAACTCAGCACCTCCATGGCCATCAAACCATGTCCCCATGTGCCATGACCACACCTTTCTTGAACATCTCTAGGGATGGGGACTCCAGAGGCAGCCTGTGCCAAATCCCTGGCCAAAATGAGAATGAAACCATCCACCACAAACTGTCCCCATCCCCATCAGGCTCTCTCCATGCTCCATCTATATCTACAGTATCTGAGCTGCACTGGAGAGGAGCTGCAAGAGAGAAGTTGCCTTGACACAGCCTGGGGCTGCCCAGACATCATCTTTCCCCATCACCTGCTGCCTGTCCTGGGCAGACCTGGTGCTTGCAGGACATGCTGACTCTCCTCCTCTAATAAAGCTGCTTATTAAAGTGCACCCAGCTCTCTGCAGACCCTGTAATGAGGCATCTAAAAACATGTATTCAGCTTTCTCCTCCGATTAGGTGCCTTTGATAGGGGATGGAGACACTCAGCTAATTAACACAGCCATTAAGGCAGCTGCTGGTTGGTTTTCTCTGCTGAGTTATGACTTAGCTCCTGGCAGGATCTGCTCTGTGGCTCTCCAGGGACAGAGACCTTCTACCCTTCACCTACAGAACTAATGCACAGCTGGAGCTTGGGGACAAGGCAGTCTCAGCCCCTCGTGCTGGGAGAGCAGGTAACAGGTTCCTGTCTGCCTCCCCATTTCTCATCCTCACCACTGCACCTTCACAGATCACCTGTTCTTTCTGCATGTCTTTTCAGCTCCTTAAAAGCTGCCATTGGGATAAGTGTCAGGGAAGAAGAATAAGCTGAGCTGCATGTGAGCCAGGCACGAGGAGAAGTGGTTCCTACTCTTAGTTAATCACCCTGGCCCTTGCCCTCCCTCCATAAGCTTTGACATTCCTGCTCCAGATCCAGCTGGTGCAGTCTCTCCATTTAATGAAGCTTTCAGGTTTTAGCATTTGGCAGAGGCAAGGTCAACATCCTGGGTCCAGGAGCCAGCAGAGGTAGATGAGCTCAGGGCAACACTTGACCTCTGAGGTCTTGTCTTAAGGCAAAAGTTACCCTTGGGAAAAATGAGGAACAGCTTCATCAGTGGCAAAGATTCACCACTTAACTTTGTGCCAAGGCAAGAAAGAGGAAGGAAACCTGTCTGGACACCCACTTATGGAGAGGTTCATCTGACCATGTCACAGCAGAGGAGCCAAACACAAAGCAGGAGAGGCAGGACAAATATTCTGAGGGATTTGTCTTCTGTCAGAATTAGGAAACAGGCTGGGAGAGTTGGGGCTGTGCAGGCTGGAGAAGAGAAGGCTGCAGGGAGAGCTCAGAGCAGCCTTGCAGTGCCTGAAGGGGCTGCAGGAGAGCTGGGGAGGGACTTTGGGCAAGGGCTGGGAGTGGCAGGCAGAGGGACAATGGAGCTGGGAGAGTGAGAGTGGAGCTGAGGAAGAGATTGTTGAGAGGGAGGGTGAGGAGAGCCTGGCACAAGTTGCCCAGGGAGATGTTCAAGGCCAGGTTGGATGAGGCCTTGAGTGCCCTGTGCTAGCAGGAGGTGTCCCTGTCTATGGCAGGGGGTGGGAACTGGCTGAGCTTTGAGGTCCCTTCCAACCTTCCCATTCTATGATTCTATGATTCTATGTTTAAACTTGGTCTGTGTAAAGAGAAGCATGAGCCCTCCACATGCTTCACTTGGGATCAAACCTAGCCTTTGGCCTGCTACATCTGCCTTCTTTGGTCAAGTTTGGCAGATGCCATCCTCACTGGCTAAGCACTTTGCACACCTTTGTTGTCAGTTGGCCAAGTTGGTTCTTGGGCAAATGATACATCCAAGCCAAGACTGAAAAAACCTATCCTTGCTTGCTGCACTCAGGCAGCCTGCTCTGGCTCAGTGTACCTGGACGAGGCACAGCAGTCAGGCCTCAGCCTGTAAGCTCTACTGCCTTTTTTTGTCCAGACAAATCCTGAGAGCCAAGAGAGCGGCCAAGTCCCTGTTCACCCTGGAGAGCCAAGTGCCCACTGTGCCATGAGAGGGATCTGCCTAGACCTGTTGCAGACCCACATACTCCATAACAGTAGCACACAGGACCTGTGTGCAATGCTTGGGCCTGAAAGTAGCCTGAGTCTGCCTGAGAGCAGAAGAGAGGCAGCATCGCATCCTGGCCAGCCTGCTCCAATGAGCAAGGGGAAAGCAGCCTCGGGGCTGCCGTGGTCAGCAGGGCTGCAAAGTGCAGCTCGGGCATGCCAGAGCTAAGCTGAAAGCTTGTTTCATACCAACAGCCGCAGCCAGCCCATGGGTAGAGAGTGCCAGGGGCTGGAAGGGGATGGCCTGACGGCATTTGGTCACAGGAGTCTGTGTCTGCCACTCTGCTCCCAGCAAACCTGGCGAGAGCCCAAGGCCCTGCATCCAAGGGGAGCTCCATCGGGGCAGCTGCTGCCTCTGTCCCCTCCAGGGGCACCGAAGCTCCAAGAAACCAAACTGTGAGCTCTCTGGAAGCTTCTCCAGACCGAGCTGACAGCTCTGCGTGGCTTAACATCGAACCTGTGCCCAAGCAGCACTGGAATGCAGTGACTGCGGCCAGAGAGGTGTCAAACTCCAACTCCCGAGCATGGTTTCTGCTGCCTGCCTGTTGATGAGGCTCCCTCTCTGCCTGTGACAGTTCGCAGTCTGTCGAGTCACCCCCTGGTGGGCAAGCGGCAGATCGCCGCAGGAGCTCCCTCTTGTATAAAGGTTTTCAAGTCTCATTAAATTGTTCTAAACTGTTTAATATTGCCCATGTACTGCACCTATCCATTGTAAATATCTTCACAACTGAAGAGATGATTGTGAAGGTTTGGGAGTTCCATGCCCCCCCACACTTTGTAAAA
>VWZE01009715.1:100831-118808 GCA_013396675.1 Eubucco bourcierii | reverse complement strand
TGGAGGCGTTCGGTGAGTGCCCAGTACCCCATCTCCCCACCGCCTCTCCTGGATTGCAGGAAAACGTCAGGTTTAAGCCTTTAAAACTTCTTGCAGGCCACAGCGCTGAGGAACAATGGCAGGGCTGCCATTGCCAGGCCAACTTCTCAAACAAAACTTCCCCCCCCTCCCATCCCAAACTCTTCTCTTTTGTGCTTGAACTTTGGGAGCTGCATGTCGTGCGCTGACTGACTTTTTCATTCTGTTCTGTTATTTCGGGAGGAGGAGTCACCATCCCTGGAGGAGGTGGTCGAGAAACGTGTGGACATGGCACTTTGGGAAGTGGGTTGATGGCCGTGGTGGTGGTGTTAGGTCGGTGGTTGGGCTCGGTGATCTTAGAAGTCTTTTCCAACCCAAACAGTTTTATGATTCTACTCTTGCTGAATAAGCTGCAAACTCTGTGCACAGAGCTGGGTTCTCCCTTGATTAAAGCGTCCTGCTTCAAACTCACTTTGGGGACGGCTCTCAAGTTTTTGGTGCTTGGAGAGCCTGCCATAATCGAAAGGATTTTGCTCGTGGTGATAACACAGAGGGCTTTATTTACACGAGGTGTTTTTATTGAGGGAGAAGGAGAATTGCCTGCTTTGAGCGTGTTAAACCTTTGTTTGTAAATAACTGACTCTTCCCAGCAAACAGTTCACCTCGGCAAAGTTTATTCTGTATTTTAACGAAGACCTTGGGAATGAAAAGGATCCTCGTGGCCCTGAGCGGTGTTAGCCTCGCAGCTGGCTCCTGCCCGTGCCTTGTGTAGGTGACTTCCCATATTTTGGATGCTACATCTGCCCTGAATGCCAGGATTCAGCTGTCGGCTGCGGTTCACTCGGCCCTGCTATCAAAACACGGCCTGCAAGTAAACTCGAACTACCCAGAATGCTGCCTTCCCCTTCGCTCCATTTCAAAATGTCTCCTTTGCCAAGTTTTCTCCTGGTGTTGGGAGCTGCCTCGCCTGTGGCACACCGAAGAGGAAGCGCCTGGGAGCAGGAGGCACTCTGTGTGCTTCTTTGTAGTATGGCGACTGAAGTTTTCTACAGCTTCAACAGCGCTCCCCAAATTTTGTCCTAACGCAGTTATTAATGATGTGTGTGGAAATTAAAGCAGGAATTAATCTGGGTGAGCAAGGAAACCTTGCAGCCTTCTGAGGGAGGACAGTAGGGGCTGTGCAGCTGCCACTGGCCACTCTGTGCAGTGTGTTTGTGCTAGGAACAGGGCTTGTGCTGTACAGAGACACCTGAAGCTCCCTCTGGATTCATAGTATCCTCCTGGATTTTTAAAGCCTGCCCTGAGATAACTTGTGACCCCCTCCTCAGGTTTTATTGTCTGGAATTAATACACACCTCAGCTTATGATACGTGATTTTCTTACCAGTAGTTATTTTTTTTCCCCCTTACTACATAGAGGAGCTTCATTGCTTCGTTTCTTGTTGCTGAGGGATTTTGGTGAGTTTATTAAACTGAAACTAAGGGGAAATGCCATTAACTGGCTGTACTGTGGTAAAAATCAGTGGAGGTTTAGTAATACCAGGTGTTGTCACAGTCTGTTTCACAAAGGATATGGGGAAGGTTCAGTGATTTTCTGGTCTTCTGGAAGGCAGAGGAGCGAGTTGTGTGGAATGTTGCTGGTGGAGGTCTCTACAAAGCCCTGTGGAGCTGTCGTTTATGTGGCCTTGGAACGAATGTGTTACAGGGGCAATTAGAATAATCTCACCTCTGCTGCTCTTGGAGTCATTTTCCTCTGAATATTAACCCTGTTCTTAGATGGTGGGACAGGCCTGACAAAGTTTGGTGAAAGATGGGATTTGTTTTGGTTTTTTTTTTTTTTTTTTTGGTGTCAACTTTCTCTCTCTGCCGTTAGAAAATTGTTTCTGTTGTAGTTGCTTGTCCAGAGCAACTCCGATGAGCAGTGGAGGCACAGAGGTGCTTTGTAGGCCCTGGGAGCTGCTGTCAGGATCAGGGCCAAGGTTTGCAGCCACCAAGGTACCCAGAGTGAAAGCATTTTGGGGCTACTGCGTAGCTGTGGTGAAAGTCTGTGAGGTCTTGCCACCCCAGTTTCATCCTCTGTGGGATTTGTGGGGTTGCCTTTAGGTAACTGAAGCCATAAACTAATGATCTTGTAAAAAACAGTGATTCTGGCCACGCTGTGCCTTTGAAACTGCATTGCATTTGTGTGTGCTCTGCATGGGCTGAGCATAACAGAGGAGACACTTTGCTGTTCACATGTGTAACGTGTTCATTGCTCTCAGCAGCAGCCCGTAGTGGCCTGTGAAAACAACAAAGTTCTGTGGGTTTGTGCTGCTGGGATGGAGAGTTGGACTCTCTGATCTTAAAGATCTTTTCCAACCAAAACGATTTTGTGATGCTCTCAAATTATTTGAGGGATAGTAAATTAGTGAGATGCTACCAGTCCACTCTGCCAGTTGTCCTTTTGCCCACAGATGGTTTCGGGTCTGTTCAAAACCTTGGGGTATTTCAGTGTTGAATGGGCTCTATGACTTGTCCAACTCTCCCTTGGTGCTGTCAAGAGTGGGACCAGCACTGCTGGCAGCTCCAGCTCTGGAAGATTCTGCCAAGATCCCAAGGCACCAAGAGGTTAGCTGTCCTTTCTCCAGGGAATCTCACATAAAAGTGCTGGTGTGTTTTACCATTGCATGACCAAAGCCAGCTCTGGATTTTGCTCTTTGTCTTTGGTATTTTATTAACTGTAGAAGCAGAAATCCAGTATTTCTGCTTTTTTACCAGAAAGATGGTGAGGTGCTGGTACAGGTTGCCCAGAGAAGTTTTAAAAGCTCCAAGCCTAGAAGTGTTCAGAGGCAGGTTGGATGAAGCTCTGAGCAACCTGGTCTGGTAGGAGGTGTTCCTGCCTGTAGCAGGGGGATTGGAACTAGATGATCTTTAAGGTCTCCAGGTGGTCTTTAAAACATTCTATGATTTAAAGGTTGCATTTGAGGGGAAAAAAAACCAAACCAACCAACCCAAACCCAGTTGCCTTGATGCTTTGTGTGACTGAGTGGAGACATTGTGATACAGAGTGACTGGTGTATTGATCAGAGATCTGCCTCCTAATTTGTGGGCTGTAAACAAGCACAACAGGCAACGATGGTGGAATCTGCCTTCCCCTGGCTTATTTGGGAGGTTTTTCCAGTCGTTCTCCATGGCAGCACTCCAGCTGGGGCTTTGTCTATTGCATAAATTGCCATTTTGATGTGGTTCTAATGGGTACCTTGCATGAATCTTGCCTTTACTGCTAACTCTTGGCAGTGCAAAATGTGACAGTTTTGGCTAGCTCTCTTTTTTTCTTTTTTTTTTTTTCCCTATGATAGTTGCTGGATTAATGGAGCAAATAACTGTGTTAAAATCATCAGATTTGGCATCGTGGTGTTGCCCTGCCAGTCTCAAGATGGGTGTGTTATTTAAAATGTAGAGGTGAATCTGTGAGGATTTCAGTCACAAGCACAGGATGGTAGAGGTGGGAAGGGACCTCAGGAGGAGATCATGGAGTCCAAACCCTGTGCCAAGTCATGATCACCTAGGGCAGGCCACACAGGAACATGTCCAGACAGATTTTTTAAGTCTTCAGAGAAGGAGACTTCACCAACTCTCTGGGCAGCCTACTCCAAGGCTCTGGCATCCTCATTCCTGTTCAGAAAGGAATTGGAGCCAATCACTGATAGAATTACAGATGTCAGATTTAGACTTAGTGTTTTAAAATCTACACACAAAAGATTTTGCACTCGAAGCTGATTGATTCTCATGGAATGATAATCAGAGGCTGCATTCTTCACAGAAAACAGAGCCAGAGTTCATGATTTCATAGAATCACAGAAACATAGAACGTCAGAGGTTGAAAGGGACCTCTGGAGATTGTGGAGTCTAAACTCTGTGCCATATCGTGGTAATCTAGGGCAGGCCACACAGGAACATGTCCAGGCAGGTTTTGAACATCTCCAGAGAAGGAGACTCCACAACGTCTGACCAGCCTACTCCAGGGCTCCAGCACCCTCACACCGAAGAAGTTTTTCCTTGTGTTGTGATTGAACTTCCTGGGTTCCAACTTGTAGCTGATGTTCCTCATCCTGTTGCTGGGCACCACCAAAAAAGATCCCGGGCCCTTCATCTTGACACCCACCCCTCAGATATTTATAGACATTAGTAAGATCTTCTCTTCTCACGATTAAAGAGCCCCAGTTGATGCTTTCTTTTCATTCTCTCTCCCTTGGCCTCTCCCCTCCATAGGTGCTGGTGGAATGAGCGTTGCGTGTGTTTTGAAGAGAAAAGCAGTACTCTGGCAGGACTCGTTCAGCCCCCACCTGAAGCAGCACGCTCAAGATACAGCTAATCCCACCATGCCTGTTGTACTGACATCTGGAACAGGGTCCCAGGCTCAGCCACAGCCAGCTGCAAACCAGGCACTCGCAGCAGGGACACACTCCAGCCCTGTTCCTGGGTCCATTGGGGTCGCAGGTCGCTCCCAGGACGACGCTATGGTGGATTACTTCTTCCAGAGGCAGCATGGTGAGCAGCTTGGGGGAGGAGGAAGTGGTGGAGGCGGCTATAATAACAGCAAACATCGTTGGCCTACTGGGGATAACATTCATGCAGAACATCAGGTAAAAATCCAGTTCCATGTTTCCAAACTCCACATGTTGAATGCATTGGGCTTGTGATAGATGCTTTTAATGACACTTTTTGGAGCTCCAGCTGGTGGTTGTGCGGGTGGGAAATGGCAGTGGTTTTACTTTTTGTTTTCTCTTTTCAGGATTGTGGGGCCTTGGTTGTTCTAAGCTGAAATGTTTCTGCTCTTGAGGGTGTCAGAATCACAGTCCACTCTCTTGACAGTTGAATGTGTGTTTGTGAAGTTGATCGTTCCCTTTATTGATTTTTGTTGTTGTTTTGGCCGTGTGGAGCAGCGTGGCAGTGACTGCTGCTGCCTTTCAGAGCTGGTGCTGTAGTTAAATAATTCTTATGTAATGGTATTACAAAACTGCCAATGATGTAGGTTGGGCTCTCACCGTTCCCAGTAGTGAAAAAACACAGCTCTGGAAGTTGCTGGTAATGTGTTTCCCTCGGTTTCTTTGCTTGTTTGGTTTGGGTTGGGTTTTTTGGTTATAATCGGGAGGGGAAGGAGGTATTAATGTGCTTAGCTGAAGTGAGAACTGCCTTAATAGTGCCATGAAACGGTGTTCTTAGCCACACAGCTCACTTCTGGCAGTGACTTCAGGTTTACCCAGGGTAGTGGGCCCAGCCGTGTCTCGGTAGCAGTGTTTACTAGCAGCCTTTTCAGGAGCTGCATTGTCAGATGTGCTGAGTGAAATGAGTGCATGACTCACTGGGGCTGGCTGGCTCTGACCCGTGAGGAGCTCCTCAAAGGAAAAGTGCTTCCTCTGCTGAGGGAGCACAGCTTCACTGTAAGCATAGTTAAGAAAGGAATGATTCCCACAGACGCTGTCAGAGCAGCAGACACAAAGCTTTTGCAACCCTTATGAGTAGCTCTTGCCTCCAGTTTCTCATGTAAAAGGGAACAAGCCCTTGTTCCTCTGCCCAGCCTCCCCAGGGGATGTGTTGCCATCCAGACCATTTAAAAGCAAACATTGCAGTGAATTTTGCAACCTCGCTGAAGTCAGTGTGTACATCAACAAAGCAGTAAACCCAGGTGCCCTGTTAAGTTGTTCTGGAAGAAAAATCACATAAAGCCTTGCAATGTGAACTGAGCAGCTGGAGGAGAACTGTGGTTGTTCCCTTCTGTGGCAGCACAGTGTGTAGTGCAGTTATTGCTTAAAGGAAAGCACTGCATTGAAATGAGATGTAACTTTTCTCTTAACAATGTAAAACTTGTTTCAAGAGACACTGATGGAAGAGGTACTAAGTTGTGTGAGTAGCAGAAGTGTTTTGAGAGGCTGCAGCTTTCAGGGTTTTCAAATGAAAGCTGTCACAAGGTCTAGTGTGGATGGAGGTCTTTAGGCAGGATGTGTTGGTGTTCAGGCCTTGTGTGGAAAGATGACTTCATGGATTAAAATGAACATCATAAAATTTTTAATCCCTATTTTCTCCAATTCAGGCTTTCATTTGCCTTTCCCTGAAAAGCCCTAAAAGCCAAGCCAACAAATCTCACTGAAGTCCAAGGGGGCAGAGGTGAGACACCCAAATTCTGCAGTTATTGGAAGTGGTGCTGGCATTTGAACTTTTTTATTTACTGCATTCTTTAAGAAACTTAAGCTTTCACTCGAGCAAAAAAGTCCTTCCTGATGCAGAGGCTTGCCCTGTGCTCAGGAGATGTGTTTTTGAAGGACATCAAGCTGAGGAACAGCATCTTTTTGAATGAAGTGGTACTGGTAACTGTGCCACTTAATGGCAGAAAAACTCATTAACTTGTACCAGTTTAACTTTTAATGACACAATGTCTGTGTTCTTTGAAGGCAGAATGCTTCTGAGCAGGTTGTGTGGACAAAATACACCTGCAGGCTTAAGCTCACAAGATCCTGTGTGATGCTTTGTCTGTTTTTACCCCATGTGTTGTGTGATCTGAAGGTCAACAGGTTCCCACTCCCAGGATAATTAGCATTGAGACCTTCCCTGGTTTGTGGCCTGGTGGCTTTTACATTGGCTGTAGCACCTTTGTCACAAGGTCTTGGTGTTGTGTGTTGAGTGTGCAACTTTAAACTGGTCCTCATGATGAATTTCTTCACAGCCAGTCCTGAGATGGCCACTGACCCTTTTTTTGGTGTGGTTTATTTGATATCATGTACTCCAGTGAGCAGTTTTAGCTCTGTATTCATTACTTCAGTGTTTCCTGAGTGCCTCTTCTCCATGTTTCTCTGTTTGCCTCAGGGTTTTGCTACTGGGAAGAAGAGCACAGGATATGTAATCCTAATACTGCCATTCCTTTTAACTTCTTGGCTGCCTCTGCATCTGCTTCTTAAATTATAAATTCCTGCAAGCAAGAGCTAACCTCATGCATATAAAATGAATTAATTCAGTTTGGGCTTAGCTGGGACAGGAATGAATTTGTCCTGCAAGAGCAGAAGTGGAAGGAAGTGCTGGGACATGCAGGAGCATGGGGAATCATCATGGGGTCTGCTAAGTGTCATAGATGTGGGTTAGAGCGGGTCCAGAGGAGGCTATGAGGATTATCCAAGGGCTGAAGCACCTCTTCTATAGAGACAGGCTGAGAGAGTTGAGTCTGTTCAGCCTGGAAAAGAGAATGCTCCAGGGAGACCTTAGAGCAGCCTGACAGTACCTGAAGGGGCTGCAGGAGAGCTGGGGAGGGACTTACACTAAGGCTTGGAGTGACAGTAGAAGGGATGATGGCTTTGAGCTGGATGAAGCTGAGTTTAGATGAGACACGAGGGAAAAATAGTTCTTAGTGAGGAAGGTGAAGCACTGGAACAAATTGCCCAGACAAGTTGTGGAAGCTCCAAGTCTGGAATTCCAGTTTTCAAGGCCAGGTTGGATGGGGCCTTGAGCAACCTGGTCTAGCAGGGGTTGTCCCTCGTGGCTGGGGGATTGGAACTGAATGATCTTTAAGGTCCCTTCCAACCCAAACCATTCTGTGTCTTTAAATGACTGTACTTTAGGTTTTAGGCTTTCAAAGATAATGGTGCAAGGACTTTGCTGCCTTAAAGACTGGTTAGGAAACTCGGTAGCTAAAAGATAGTAGAAAGTCAGGAAAAAATAATTACAGGGTAGTATAGGTTAATGCCTGTCTAGAGCTTGGGAGGCTGGAATTAAAAGTAGAGGGATTTTTTTAAATTGTGGAATCCCAGTTTGTCCTTTGTTCTGTAGGTAGCCAGACAAATGGCTCTGCGGGTGATAATACTCGGGTGATTTCTACCAAATGATAGCATTTCAGCAGGGCTTGTTAAGTAGCTGTGAGTGCTGCGAGTCAGAGCTTATTTACAGGATCCTACCTTCCCATTTTTTTTTTGTGAGGCTGTCTGCTCCTCCCTCTCCTAGCAGCTCTGAGAATCGAGTCGTGAATGGCTTTAGGAGGGAGGGCTTAAGCCAAAAGTTTCTCTTCTCCCAAGGAAGTAGTTAGTGTCCTTGTGCACACCAGAAAACACTGGGCCTTCTTATGTTTTACTTGGAAACTTTCTCTTCCCTTTATATATTTCCCTCATCAAGAAGGAGCAGGGGGGAAATAATTACATTTTTTGTATAAAATGAAGGAATTAAAGATGCTACTATCCTGTTGCATGTTTGGATGCCAGACATACATATATATAACAGCACATGTTATAAAGTCCTTTGTTCCTGCAGCAATGCTGGAATCAGACTTTTTTTTCCCTGGATTGAAACTCCTAAGCAAAATTCAAGCTGTGAGCAGCTACAAATACTTTGTCACCAAATTTTAAATGGAAGATGCTTCCATCAGCTAAGTCTTGTCTGCAAAATGCAGTCTTCTCTCTTTAGAACCATGGAATAACATAATCATTGTGGTTGGAAAAGCCTGTTAAGGTCATTGAGTCCAACCATTCTCTAACTTGACTTAGGCTGGTGCTAAACTATGTCCTCAGCACCACATCTCTACCTCTCTGAAATAGTCCCAGGGATGGGGATTCAACCACCTCCCTGGGCAACCTGTGCCAGTGTTTGAGAACCCTTTCAGTGAAGGAGTTTCCTTGAGACCATTTCCTGTCATCTTAACCACTTGTTATTAGGGAGACCAACCTCCACCTTGCTCCAACCTCCTTAGGGGAAGTTGTAGAGAGCTAAAAGGGTCCCCCCTCAGCCTCCTTTCCTCCAGGCTGAACAACCCAACTTCCCTCAACTATTCCTCTCCAGCTCTGTTGTCCAGACCCTCCACCAACTCAATTGACCTTCTGTAGACCTGCTTCAGCCTCTCAGTGCCCTTCTTGGAGTCAGGGGCCCGAAACTGAGGTGTATGTGGTCTCAGCATTCCCCTGTCCAGGGGGAGAATCCCTGCCCTGATGCTGCTGGCCACAATATTGGCTAATCCAGACCAGGATGATGATGCCCTTTTTGTCCACCTGGGCACACCCTGGCTCATCTTTAGCTGCCGTTGACTGACACCTGCAGGTTCTTTTCTGCCAGGCAGTTTTCAGCCTCTCTGCCCAAAGGCTGGAGTATTCATGGGATTGTTGTCACCCTAGGTGCAGGCCCCAGCACTTAACCTTGTTTATCCACAGAAAGCAACGAGATGAAGTTGAGTGTTAGTGCCCAGCAGTAATGATTAGATTCACTGTAAGGCTGTTGCTCGCACGTGGTGCTCAGTTACTCTTCAGTCTATGGAGATAGAGTTCTGGTAGGTGCTCTGGGATGGTTTTGTGCTGTTTATCCTACCAAAAAATAGGTGGGGATCAGAACCTCTCCTCACATGGTGAGTGAAGAGGTGCAAGATGACTAATTGTGACCTGGGTTAGATTTGTCCTGGTTGAGAGAGGTTGCACATTACAAATTCAGACAGCCATTTACTGCTCCTGAGGGGAATGGAATGCTGGTGGAGATACTCTGCTGGGAGAAGTTATCAACCCTGAGCAGATTTTTATGAAAATTGGCTGGGTTCTCTTGGCTGGGGTCTCCTGTGGCTTGTGTCTGTGTGTATGTGCTCAGACTGGAGCAGAGAGAAGCTGTTCTGGTGGTGGTCCCTTCTGAATTGCATAGTGGATGTACTCAGACTGTCTGAACTGCAGTTGGGGCAGTGGGGGACTTGCTTAGTAGAAGCAAAGGATGGTAGGGATTTACTTTCTTTGAGAGCATGTTTAATTACTATTTGGAGACAATAGAACTCTGCAGGGATCATCTTGGTGAATGTGGGGAATCTTTCACATATAGCTGATGAAGAATAGTGAGAGCAACAGGCCTGGGGCTGGGTTTTCTGCTCAGTTTTGTCTTTTGGCAATGTGACTGTGCAGCTTCTTAATTGGGAACTTGCATTCAAGTGGAACCAGAAGGTGACTCTCCTGGCAGCTGCCCTTCTAGAGCAGTGCTGCTCAAACTGTGCTACTTGCTGCTGTGGATGTGTCTGGATTTGACATTGTTTGACAATGTTTGGTGCCTGTTGGCAGGCACCATGACCACTTTGCCTTGAAGCTGTGGCCAGGTCCTCTAAAAAGAACATGAAAGCTAAGGAAACAGAAGCTCAGAAGTGCCTTCCCAGAGGTTTATATCCTGACAGTGATATTCCATTTGGGTTGTGTTCCAAGCCAGGTTGGATGAGACTTTGAGCAAGCTGATGTAGTAGGAGGTGCCCCTGCCCATGGCAGGGGGTTTGGAACTAGATTATCTTCACAGAATGGGTTGGGTTGGAAGTAAGGTCACTTCCAACCCAACCCATTCTGTGATTCTAAGATCTAGCATTTATTCTTCTAAGGAGAAATCCCCCTTAAGGGGCAATTAACTTCAGGATGGAGATTTCCTGATATGCCCACGGGAAGCAACTAGTGTCTGAGAGCTGTTGTGGTTCTAATAACCTGGCTTATTTTCTGGACCAGAGTTGAAAGCATGGAGAGAGTCCTTAATCATGTACACCTTGTAGTAGGATGTGTGACTCTGCTCTCGAAGATCATTTTCTGATGTGTGTTCAGTTAAATCAGTTGTATTTTTATGACTCCATCCTTGTATGGCAGTGAAGCAGTTGGGACTTCCCTCAGGTTGACACTGAAATGGCTGTGCTAACTTGATATCCAGCTAATCCAGGACGTAATACCTTGCTGAGGTGAGATGTCTGCTTTGGCTGATTTGTCCCACAGAGATTGCTTTTTGCTAAAGGGAGTCTTGAGAAAGGGAGATCAGAACATTTGGTATAGTTCTTCTTTGCATTGCTCTTTGAATGATCCCTCCTGAGATAGAAAAGCATGAGTTGATTGGCTAAGCTGGGTATTTAAGGATGGGGATTGGAAAGCCTTCTCTTGAATAGGGGAGAAACCCCAGCCTGTAATCTGCAGGTAGTCAGTTTGAGTCTGTTCTCTCTGAATCTGCTGCTTTTACAGTCCCTGACAGGCAGCTGTGAGGTATCTGGCTTGAATTGGGATTGCACAAGCGACCTGATGTGCTCTCTAAAGTCTGTCATTTTTGTAGTCTGCTTCCTTGCTGTGGTGCTTGCTCAGGAAGAGCAAGGAGGTTTCCACACTTTGGCACATTTCAGTGCTTCAAGAAGCATTTCAGTGAGTGCATAGCACACGAGTGTGTTTTCAACAGAGCTTTGTTAGAGCACAGCTTCTGCTTGTTTCCTTCCTCCCCTCTCCCCATCTTTGCTTTCCTCTTATCAGCTCTTCTGTGGTTTGCCGAGCTGCTGTGACCTCTCCATGCTCCTGCAGAGCAGGTTCTGGTACTCAGCATGGTTGAAACTTTAGGTAAGGCACAAGCTGTAGTCGAGCCACAGCAGCAAACTGACACCATTAGTTTCACCTGGCAGGGGGAAATCACCTCAGCAAAGAGCTGTTCCAGAGCAGTGAATCCAGTGGTGTTGTGCCCCAAAACTCACTGGTGGGTGTGTGTTGGGACAGGTTGCAAGTTGCCTTCTCTGAGGGATGATCTTGCAGGTCTGCAGCAAACAAACTTTCCTTTGTGTGCGGATATCATGTGATGCTGTGCTCCCTCCTGACAGCGATCTGCTCTCAGATATCCTGTTGCTCCTCTTCCTTTGTTATGGGTAACTTTTGTTCTAGGGCTGTGGTTTTTAGTGGGAACATCTGGCTGTGTTACTTGCCCTCTTCAGAAGCCCTGCTTCGGACCCTGGTTTTGCACTGGAGTGAAGCTTGATTGTTATGAAGTGCCCAAGTTATTCCTTAGCAGTTGGTGTGGCATGGAGCTGCTCAAATCTGTTTCTGACAGAAGCTTGGCACTGGAAGAAGAATCAGTGGTAGGAGTTGGAAGGGACCATTGAGGTCCAACCCTGCTGCCAGAGCAGGATCACTTAAGGCAGGTCATGCAGGAGCATGTCCAGATGGGTCTTGATAGTCTGTAGGGATGGAGACTCACTGCTGTGTCCCTTCTCATAATCCCAAGCACAAATACAGGCTGGGTGGTGAATGGCTGAGAGCAGCCCTGAGGAAAAGGACCTTGGAGTCTGAGTTGATGAAAAGCTCAACATGAGCCTGCAGTGTGCACATGCAGCCCAGACAGCAACTGTGTGCTGGGATGCATCAAGAGAAGCGTGGCCAGCAGGGCAAGGGAGGGGATTGTGCCCCTTTGCTCTGCTCTTGTCAGACCCCACCTGGAGTCCTGTGTGCAGTTCTGGAGCCCCCAGCACAGGAAGACCGTGGAAGTGTTGGAGCCAGTGCAGAGGAGGCCACGAGTATGATCAGAGGGCTGGAGCAGCTCTACTGTGAGGACAGGCTGAGAGAGTTTGGGCTCCGCAGCCTGGAGAAGAGAAGGCTTNNNTTGTGGCTGCTCCCTCCCTAGAGGTGTTCAAGGCCAGGCTGGAGGAGGCCTTGAGTGAGCTGTGCTAGTGGGATGTGTCCCTGCCTGTGGCAGGGGGTTGGAGCTCTGAGGTCCTTTCCAACCTAAACCATTCTCTGATTCTTTACGAATTCTCCCTCTGAACTTAAACCTTAGAAGGTCAGAGTAGGGGTAGGAGTGAAAGGAAGAAATATTAGATATTGATTAGATTGAGTATCAGGAAAAATGTCTTAGCTGCAGGAGTGGTCAGGCATTGGAACAGGCTGCCCAGGGAGAAGTTGGAGTCACCATCTCTGAAGGTGTTAAAAAAACTAGGAGATGTGGCCCTCTGGGACATGGTCATGGAGGAGTTGGTAGGAAGTTGGCCTTCCTGTCTTAAAGGTCTTTTTTCCAGCCTTAATGATTCTTGTTAAGCCTTTTTGGGGTGAAACAAGCCAGATCTTAGTGTAACCCTGAGTGGCTGAAAAAAAGCATTGACATCACCCTCCCCTCCCCACTCCCCTCCACACACACACCTGGGTTGCAGAAGACAGTTTTCCCAAGGTACCACCAACTCCAGAGGGGTAAAATTAAAGCTGTTTCTTCTGTAATCCAACGGTTTGGAAGTTTTCACCCCCAACGGCCTGTGCCTGAGTTGTTGCAGAGCAGCTGAAATTCCACATTGATGAAGCACTTCCCTGGGTGAATCGAATCTGAGGGAAAACATCGTTAGCTGAGGCCGCCGAGCCGTTGGAGAGACTCCTTTGGCTGCCGTATTTCTGTGCCCTGAATCGTTAATCGCCTTGGCTGTGTGCCACACGCAGCATTAGCCAATCCAAGGGTTTCAACAGCCTTTTGCTTCCAATGCTAATGGTAGGAGCAATTCCAGTGATGAATCCTTTACTACAAAAATAGTAGTTAAAGCACCTAATCCTGTGTAAGAGGTGTGACTTCAAGGTTTTTTTTTTTCTTCACCGACTATTGTTGTAGGAGAGGACTAAAAATAGGGCCATAATCAGTTGATGGAACAGCATATTTTAACCCTGTGTTTGTGTGTGTGTGTGTGTGGTGAGTCTGTTGTTGATGCTGTGCTGTGCTTCTCTTGTTGTCAGCTGGGAAATTGTCTCCTTTTTTCTCCTCTTCAAGATACTCTGTGTGTGCAAGCAGGGTAGGTGTGTTGTAAGGAAGGTGCTCTGTGAGCTTTCCAACTGGCCAAGCTCTGCTGTTCTCCCATAGCTGAGGGGGAGGCTCTTGTTTCCATCTGAAATTTGTAAACCTCAGGATAGTTTAAAAACCTTTAACAAGTTGGGAGTATATAAATTAAGTGCTGCAAAACAGAAACACAAAATTGTTTGGGTTTGAACAGGCCTTTAAGATTATCCAGTCCAACCATCAACCCAGCATAACCATGGCCCCAAGTGCCACTGTCACAAGTTTCTTCAACACCTTCAGGGATGGGGACTCCACCACCTCCCTGGGCAGCCTGTGCCAATCCCTGATCACTCTTGCAGCAAAGAAGTTTTTCCTCATTTCCAACCTAACCTGGCACAATTTTAGGCCATTTCTATCTTCTCTCTTTTTATCACCTGACACTAGAGTGCACCTCACTGAAGCCTCCTCTCAGAGACTTACAGAGAGCAATGAGGTCTCCCTGCAGCCTCTTCTTCTCCAGGCTGAACATCTCCAGTTCCCTCAGCTGCCTCTCACCAGCCCAGTTCTCCAAAACCTTCACCAACTTTGTTGCCCTTCTTATTTAGGCTGTTCAGCTATATATAAATGTTTTCCCCTCCTCTCCTTTCTAAGAGTGTTTTTTATTCAGGCATCAGCCTGAGCATTTTTGTTATTTCTTGCTTTTTTGGTCTCAATCCCAGTGTTCTGCAGTAAAATTGACTTTTTATTTTTGAGGAATGTTTTAGTAGAAAATAAAGAGTTTTGAGTTTTTCCTATTACAAATTGAGCAGGATTAAAAACGTGGAGATCTAATGGATGGAAACTTTACACCACGCTTGCCTTTTCACACTTGCACAGTCCACCTAAGTTAAAAATAAATACCCAAGTTAAAAAGAAAAAAAAAATCACACTTTTGAGGTGCTTTGGATAAACACCAAACAGGGAGAACTTGGACATGGAAGTGTTGGAGTGGGTCCAGAGGAGGGCCACAAAGATACTCAGAGGGCTGGAGCAGCTCTCCTGTGAGGACAGGCTGAGAGAGTTGGGGCTCTGCAGCCTGGAGAAGAGAAGGCTTCGAGGGGACCTGATAGTAGCCTTCCAGTATCTGAAGGGGGCCTACAGGAAGGCTGGGGAAGGATTATTTACAAGGTCCTGCAACGACAGGACAAGGGGAATGGGTTTAAACTGTCAGAGGGGAGATTTAGACTGGATGTTAGGAGGAAGTTGTTTGCAGTGAGGGTGGTGAGACACTGGCACGGGTTGCCCAGGGAGGTCATGGATGCTCCCTCCCTGGAGGTGTTCAAGACCAGATTGGATGAGGCCTTGAGTGAGCTGTGCTAGTGGGATGTGTCCCTGCCTATGGCAGGGGGTTGGAACTAGATGATCCTTGAGGTCCCTTCCAACCTTCCCATTCTATGATTCTATGCTTCTCACAGAAACAAACCGAAGCTTTTCCTTACAGGAGCTGACAAATCCCAAGGTGTTGATCTCTCTTTGCAAGTGTAACATCATATCCCACATTACTCTGCAGGAGCAGGGAAGCTGACGAAGTGGGCTTGAAGCAAGGTGGTCCCATCAAGCTTGTGCAGAGCTGAAATTGTCAGTGGACTCCTGCAGGCATGACCAGCACCAGCAAAGACTGCAGAACGAGCCCCTGGATTTGTGGTCCCAACACCTGGCTCTTGTTTGCTACTGTGGCAGATAAATTGAGGGTGCTTTGCCCGGGGTTCCTTAGGGTGGTATCTGTGGGATCCCCTGGAGTTGGCTTGCTTAGCTGGCAGGACTGAAAGCTGCAGTCAGGCCTGTAATTTGCTCTGGATCAAAGAAGTTGCAAAGCAGCCATTTACATGTTGCAGCTACATGGAATCGTGTCTCTGCAGTGCCCATCCTACCTTCCTACCCTGCTGCCCCGGGGGAGTTTGCCTCCTGGTCCAGAGTAGGAACTAGGGGAGGGGGATAGTGGGAGAAGTGCTGTAGTTGAAGTGAGAAACAGCTGGGGGCTAGAGACATCCTGGGCTAAGACAGTGCTTGGGAAGGGGAAAAGCAGCCTTTGAAATGGGGCCATGTGGAGAGGGCATTAGGAAAGGGAGAAACAGGAGAGCTGAGGCTCACAGGGGCAGTCCTCTCATTTGCTTTGGTTCCCCTCTTTAACGTAATTGACTTCACAGAAGTAGAGAATTTAAACTCTCTGCAGTTGCTGGTACTGTTAATAAATGCAGATATTTGATCTGGTTAATGTTGTCCAACATCAAAAATAAAAATAATCATCCACCCTCAGGCTTTATGGTGTGATTTTTAGAGACTTTTTTTTTTACATCATCAACTAGAATATTTCTCAGCTGGTTATTTCTCAGTTTCTTTTTCTCTAAAGCACTTTTTGGTTTGTTTATTTGCTGGATTGGTGGTTTTTTTTTCCTCCTGTGTGTTTGCCTGCTTTTGTTTCTTTGCTAATTGCACCTCTCCATTCTCTTTCTGGGCAACATCATTTGCATAAAGAGGAAATAAAAAATACTCTTTGTGATTAAGAATGAAATTCAGCCTTGGATGGTTTTACTGGGTGAATATAAATTCTTCATAAATGAGGATTCCTTAACACATAAAACTACAATCCCCTGGGACACCTGCAAACTATGAAATGGGCTGTAGTATTGCACTTGGAATTTGGATGGAAAGGTCATATTAGCAACCATATTTGCTTAATATAAGGTGCAGTATTAACACTGATAGTTGACATTAATATTTACTTCAAATTCCAATTCAGCTGCTTTGCTGGTAGTAGTTTGGAAGGAAAAAAAAACCAAACAAAAAACCAAACCCAAACCCTTCGATTATTCTAGAATAAAGAACATGGTACTGGAAATCCAAAAGGTAAATAGAGGGTTGCTCTCAATGTTAATTTGTTAGGTCCTTCAGATCCCTCTTTAGTAATTGTAAGGACAGTTTGGGGCCCTGGTTGCTGTTGATTCAGCTGACTGCAGAATCCCTTCTGACAAGTGTCATTTAGCCCTGTGGGCCTGGCTGCATGTGAGGTTAAAATTAACTGGGGTTTGCAGTCCCAGCAGGGCAGGGTATCCTGTAAGGTGCTGGGTTTTACTGCTCCTTTTGGTGGGACCTGGTGTTTCACAGCCTTCCCTGCTCATCCTTTGCTGTGTGGTACCTTTAGAGAACAGGGGACATCAGGCCCTGTTTTGAGATGGCCTGTTAGAGGTGTAACAGGAGTGGTTTGGTACTGTACTGTCTGTAAGTGCATAGATTCATAGAATGGTTTGCATTGAAAGAGATCTCAGAGGTCATCCAGCTCCAACCCCTTGCCACAGGCAGGGACACTTCCCAGGATTGCTCAAAGCCTCATCCAACCTGACCTTGAACACCTGCATGGAGGGGACATCCACAGTGTCCCTGGCCCGTGTCTCTCCACCCTCACTGGAAAGAATTTCTTCTAATCTCCAATCTAAATCTGCCCTCCTCAAACTTCAATCCATTCCCTTTTGTCCTGTCACTCCAAGCCCTTGTAAAAAGTTCCTCCCTGAGGGAAGTTGTTCCTTCCTCAGCCTCTCTGAAGGATGATTTAGAGTCTTTGGATCTTTGCTGAGGGTCACCTGGATCTGCTTTGCTCTTCTGAAAGAGACAACTTCCAAAGCATCTTAGTACTGGTTATATCTGTAACTGTGTCTTGAGGAGAGCTGAAAAGAGGGAAAAGCATCTCACCTGGGTTTGTGGTGTGGTAGGTGAGCAGTAGCTCCAGTACCAAATGGTACCAGTGCACAGAACATCTTTAGCTGCCAGAATTCTCTGTATGTGAGGCCCAAAGTGCTCTAGATATTGACAAGGCCTAGTGGCTGTGTAGCTTTGGGATCAGGAAAATGTGAGTTACTGACAGCTCTGAGCTGCTGTCCTTCAGTTGGCAGCAGTGGGGCCCTCTGATGTTACTGCAAAGCAAACCCTGTCCTTTGTAGGATGGCTACCTGACAGGAGTTTGCTGCCTGCTACTTGAGAGCTTGGAAAGTGCACAGTGAGGAGGTTGGATGGGGAGTTGTGTGGGAGGCTGAGATTAGAAAGTGGCTGTTGAGCTGTGGTAGTTGGTGTGTTGTGGCAGCCTGCAGCAGGTGAGAGCAGCAAGTGTCCTGCCTTTTGTCCTCTTGAACACAGGCAGTGATGTGATCAAGGGCACAATGACCAGTGCCAAGTGGTGTCCCTCAGGGGTCAGTGCTGGCACCAGTGCTGTTTAACATTTCTCAGGACAGAGGAATCAGTGCACCCTCAGCAAGTGTGCAGGTGACACCAAGCTGTGTGGCACAGTCGACTTGCTAGAGGGCAGGGATCCATCCAGAGGGACCTGGACAGGCTGCAGAGCTGTGCCCAGGCCAACCTCATGACATTCAACAAGGCCAAGTGGAAGGTCCTGTACCTGGGTAGGCACAATGCCAAGCACAACT
>VWZE01009715.1:86206-100677 GCA_013396675.1 Eubucco bourcierii | reverse complement strand
CATGGAAGTGTTGGAGCCAGTGCAGAGGAGGCCACCAAGATGCTGAGAGGGCTGCAGCAGCTCTGCTGTGAGGACAGGCTGAGAGAGTTGGGGCTGTGCAGCCTGGAGAAGAGAAGGCTTTGAGGAGACCTTAGAGTAGCCTCTCAGTATCTGAAGGGGGCTGCAGGAAGGCTGGGGAGGGACTATTTACAAGGTCTTGTAATGCCAGGACAAGGGGCAATGGGTTTAAACTGGCAGATGAGACTTTGAATCTGGGTGTTAGGAGGAAGTTGTTTGGAGTGAGGGTGGTGAGACACTGGCACAGGTTGCCCAGGGAGGTTGTGGCTGCTCCCTCCCTGGAGGTGTTCAATGCCAGATTGGATGAGGCCTTGAGTGAGCTGTGCTAGTGGGAGGTGTCAGGGAGTTGGAACTGGCTGATCCTTGAGGTCACTTCCAACCTTCCCATTCTATGATTCTATGTCTTCTGTTGAAACTAAGAAAGCCTGTGTGAGGGCAAGTGCTTTTGTTCAGGAGAGGAAAAATCAGGTTTAGAGGCTTGACCTAGCTTGTGTCCTGAGCAGTACATCACTCTCTGGCTTTAAGATGTTTTTCAGAGCAGATGTAGAAATTGGTTAAGGGGCTTTAGAAGCAGAACTCAGCTGAACCTGGGCAAGGTGGCTTTACCCCAGCTCCTCGCTGCAGCTCTACAGCACACTGGAAACCCACTCTGGGTTACATACTGCTTCATCTGAGCATACAGGAGTTAGCTGTGAGTCAGTGAAGTGGCTGGAGTGTGTTACAGTGACATACATTCATGCATTAGCCTGCATGGAAATCGCTCTTCTTGAATGAACTCCTCATTAATTTCAGGAAGATTTACATAATTCCTGAGTGCATGCACAGCAGTTACTGTGGAGGGGAGGAATGTGCCTCTGCAGTCAAACTGCTCCACAATTCTCATTCAGCAGAGTGGTGCTGATGCACAGAGCCTTAATTTTGTTGAGTAGGCTTCAGAAGCAAATTTGCTGGTTTGCTGCCTTAGACAGAAGGAGGGCTCTTGCCGAGGAGATGGGGAGGTCGCTCTGGTGGATGGAAGGATCTGCACTTGGTGTTCTGCTTAGCAAAGAGGCATGCATGGGAGAGGCTGAAGTGGGATGACCACGGAGTGCTGCTGGCTAAGAGCAGGAGCCAGGTTTGGTTGGATCACCTATGAAGCAGCTAGAGTTACAGCTGACCTCTCCTCCTATGATTTCTGATGTTTCTCCAGATCATTTCTCCCTCCAAGGAACCAGGTTGTCATGTCACATCCAGTCAGGGCATCACCTCTGTGTGCAGCCAATTCATCTTGGCGTTGTCTTCTGGATTTCTTTCAAAGCTCTGGTTCAGCAGTAAGCTGAGTTTTATGGCAATCAAATCTCATTGACATTAGCAGTCATCTGGGAAGAAGATCTTGGCTCTGCAGACCTCCTTGTTTGTAGTGTTTACACATCCTGACTCTGCACTGCATGTCTGCATTTGTTACAGGGTAGCAGTAGTGAGGAGGAGTAGATCCCCATGAAGTGATGGCTCACCAATCTCATTTAATTACCATTTCAGAGGACTGCCTGCCTTTTGGAGTACTGAGGTGTGGGAAGTCATGACTTTGGCTGCAGGTTCTGCTGTTTCAGAAGCTCTTTGTTCTTTCAAAGGGAGCTGCAGGAGCCCTGTGATATTTGTGCTTATGGTCTAAGTACCTGAGGTGGAGAGGTGCTGCTAGTTAATGTTACAGAAGTGGGGAAATAAGAAGAGGACCTTTTTGGTACAGACTGTGAAAACTGAATAATGTACTGCCTGTATTACAAACATAGATGCAAAGATCTGTGCAGATAAAGGAACAGTGGGACTGAAAGGGCCTCAGAATTGATGATTCTGTAGTTTGGGCATACAGTGCCTGAAAACCAGACACAAAGACCTGATCTAGACAATGATTTTATCCATAATTGTTGGGATTGCTGAAGGAGGGATGATGAGGTGGGTCTTAGGTATCTAGTGGGTGATTTCTTCTGTTACCTGACCTCTGACAGTAGATAGAAGCTGATATTGTTTAAATAGTGCCTGAGGTAAAGCACTTCTGGAAGAAGATGGAGGCAGCCCATTTCTGCTGTGTCTTGTTCAGCAGGGAGGCTGGGATGAGAATTGGCAATCTGAGACAGGTTTGAAGACCAACTTCCTGCAGACCCTCGAGAGAGGAGTGAAAGCAGCAGCACTATCAGATGTGCTGAGTCTGAAATCTTTGGAGTGCACTTTGCTTCCATGCTTCCAGGTTGATCTTGATTTTTACCCTTTACTACTCTTGTTGGTCTCTATCACCTCTGTAGCAATCAGCTCTCATGGCACTTTGAAGGTGAGTGGAGGTTCCACCTCGACACTAGGGGGAACTTTACTGTAAGGGTCCTGAAGCACTGGAACAGGCTCCCCCAGAGAGGTTGTGGAGTCTGCTTGTCTGGATGTGTTCCTCTGTGACCAGAGCTAGATTGTGCGGTCCTGTTGTGGCAAGGGGGTGGGACTCGATGTAGCCAAGTGGAGATTGGTCTCATCTCCCAGGCAACCAGCAATAGAATGAGGGGATACAGTCTCAAGTTGTGCCAGGGGAGGTATAAGCAGGGTATCAGGAGGAAGTTCTTCCCAGGGAGAGTGATTGGCATTGGAATGGGCTGCCCATGGGAGGTGATGAAGTCACTGTCCCTGGAGATGCTCAAGAAAAGACTGTATGAGGCACTTAGTGCCATGGTCTAGTTGATTGGCTAGGGCTGGGTGATAGGTTGGAGTGGATGATCTTGGAGGTCTCTTCCAACCTGGCTGATTCTGTGATCTGTTTGGGTCCCTTCCAACCCCTTTCGTCCTGTGGTTAGCACTCAGGAGAGCTGTGCATGCTCAATGGCCCTGTAGCTCTTGGAGAGAGAGAGGACTTGTGGAATTGTGGTGGTGTCTGGTGGAGGGTTGTGAGCTTGCATTGAAGGCTTTGACTGATGGAGTTGGTGTCATTGTCACTAGTTCCACCAGGTCTAGTTTCTCCACTGACACTCGGGGCCAGCATGGGAGCGTACCTTGACACTGAGGCACATACACTGCTGTGTAAAGACAGTCTCGTACTCGAGGCCAACATTGAACAAGACACCTGAAAATGTTGTTGCATCTGATGTGAACAAGTAGAATGGATGATTCTAGCAGTCTTTAAAATGTTCCATGGGATAATGTGTAATGTGCTGAAGTATCAGAGGGAAGGGTGAGATTGGAGCTGAGACTTAACTCACTCCTGTTGAGAAACTGTTTGTGTTTTACAGAGGACCATCACCAGGGGTGAGGATGATGATCTGAAGCTATGAGGGGAGCTCAGTTCAGCAGGGGGAGTTGATAATGCTGGGATCTGACCAAACAACACAAAAATGTCACCCGACATACCATTTGATTTGTGCAAGGACCTGGTGATCATAGATTTGTAGCAGCTGTTTTGGGAGGTTCCCATAGCACCTTTGGGAGCTCCTTTGTTTTGGAGCAGTTGGGACATACACGTGGAGCAAGCTCTGCTTCTCCACCAGCAGTTTCCACAACCCTGCAAGTCCTGGCTTGGTGCCACTGTGGGTGCATCTGTGGTTTGCTGGGACACTGCTTTAGAGTGAGAGTAATGAACATTATCCACAGAATCTCCCGGTGCAGCTTCTCCAGGCCTCAGATGGATCATTGAAATAATCAATGACCACTGCTCAGCTTTTGTGGCTTCACGTGTCTGGGGGCTGCAGCACTTGCTGTGAGTGCAGCTTGCAATGCTTCATGGAAGAGTGTGGTCCTGTTAGCTTCTGTCTTGCCTGAAATATATCTTCCCTGGCAGATGAGGGATGGAACTGACAGGAAAGCAGGACTTTGGTGCTGTAGTTTCTGGAAGGTGAAGTCCTGTTCGCACTCTCTGTGCTCATGGTTGGAGTGATAAGTGTCACTGCAGGAGGTGGCAAGATGGAGGCATCACTGAATATAGCTTTGAGTGGGATCTAGCAAGGAGAGGATACTGTGGGTTTATAGAATGATTAGGGGTAAAGATCACCCACTTCCAACACCCCTACCATGGGCAGGGACACCTCCCGCTTGGCCTTGAACATCTCCAGGGAGGGGGCATCCATAGACTCCTTGGGCAACCTGTTCCAATGTCTCGCCACCCTCACTCTATAAAGAATTTCTCCCTGATCTCCATTCTCACTCTCCTCTCTTCCAGCTCAAAGCCATTGTCCCTCATCCTGTCACCACAAGCTCTTGCCAAAAGTCTCTCCCCAGCTCTCCTGTAGCCCCCTTCAGGTACTGCAAGGCTGCTCTAAGGTCTCCCTGGAGCCTTCTCCAGACTGAACAATGCCAGCTCTCTCAGTCTATCCCCATAGGGGAAATTCCCCAGCCCTCTGATGATCTTCATGGACTCCTATGGATCTGTTGGAGCAGGTCCAGGTCCTTCAAGTGACTGGCTGGTGGGGATTTGCAGATGACAGAAGTAGGTGATTGATAATTTAACAGTATGTTACTAATTGTCTGCAAAGCTGTGGTGTCACAGGCTGAAGGAGACTTAGAATCATAGAATGGTAAGGTTGGAAGGGACCTCAAGGATCAGCCAGTTCCAACTCCCTGCCATATGCAGGGACACCTCCCACTAGCACAGGTCACTCAAGGCCTCCTCCGGCCTGGCCTTGAACACCTCCAGGGAGGGAGCAGCCACAACCTCCCTGGGCAACCTGTTCCAGTGTCTCACCACCACTTCTGGAGGTTATCTGTGGTGCTCTTCCTACATCTGGTATTTTTGAGTGAGATCTGTAGGATCATGTCTTTAAAAATGAATTGTAGTCACAGCAAAATCTTGACTTGGTTCTGCTGGAAGTAGTGGCAGAAGCATCAGAAGTCAGGGTTAAGGTCAGTGAATATGGTATAACCATTTGCAGCACTTATTTCTGCAGGTATCTTAGCATCTAAACTGTTTTTTTTTGTCCTATAAATCACCCACCAGGTATTACAGGACTCCTTCTGTTGCTCTTCACATCCCCTGCCATGTCTTCAGTGGTGACACAACTAAATTCAGAGGTTAAAAAGAACCCAGAAAGCAGCTCACTGAATGGAGGCTGTTGGTTACTCACACTCCTTACTCAAGCAGTTAACGTGGATCAGAGCAGAGCAGTTGGGTTGCAGGCAATGTGTAAACATGGAGTAGGAGGTGTGTAGTATTGCTTATGTGCCACCATAAGTGTTTGTGGCTGTTGTAGCAAGCCCTGCTTTGATAACGGTGCTGTTATCTGAGGAGAGCAGCAGCTGAATCCCAGCCTGTGGCTGAACTTCTGTGCTTTGTCCTCAAGTCCACAGTTGAGTTTTTCCCTTGCTCCTGTACCTGTGCTCCATGCCTGCATCTGCAGGGACTTGGCTGGATGAGGTTTGGCACTGAAAATCAGATGTATTTGCTTGCACCCTCAACACAACTGACTGACCCAGCTAACAGTTTGAAATTGCTTCTTTTGTGATTCAGATCCAAAGCAGAAAGTGGCCCAGGGATATGTATCCTTACAGGCCCTCCAGGTGAGCAAGGCCTGTGTCACCTTCTGGCCTGTGTCCTTGCTCCTGCAGTCCCCAAACCCTGCCCTGGGGAGTCTGGAAGGGCAGCTTCACCATGCCTTGTCCTTGTGTGTGTGTGGCAAGCCTTGGGCACCAGCAAAGCTGTGTGGCTGCCATGTGATGCACCTGCAGCTTCCTGGGAGTGAGGAAAAGGCCACAGCATCATGTGGGCTTGCTTCAGGTGCTCTGCACCACAGTTTGTGTGCTTCTGGATTCTCCTTGTGTGACCTGGAGTTGTTCAGCATGGAGAAAAGGAGTCTAAGGGGAGATGTGTCTCTCTACAAATCCCTGGGAAGGAGGTTGGAGCCAGCTGGGGGTTGGTGTAGTGATAAGGCAAGAGGAAATGGCTTCAAGTTGCACCAGGGGAGGTTTAGGCTGGACATAAACAATTTCTTCCTTCAAGTCCAGGCTGCCCAGGGAAGTGGTGGACTCAGCATCCCTGAAGGGATTTCAGACCTGTGTAGATGTGGTGCTGAGGGACATGGATTAGTGGTGACCTGGCAGTGCTGGGTTAGCAGCTGCACTTGGTGATTTTGGAGGCTTTTCCAACCTTTATGATTGTGTCTGATTCTCTGATGCTGTGGGTTCAATAACTAAAATTATTGCCTGACCTGAAGGCATTGCTTGCTCTCTTGAGACTTGTTTAATTTAATTTGTTTTCTGTCCCTACCATTGTGTTTTTCTCTTTCATATTAATATCAGCTTACAATAAATCTGCCTGTTTGCCATGAAAGTCTTCACCTGATTTTCACCTGCAGGGAAATGATGCCAACTGATTTATGCCTTCAGTGCCTCACTTGAAGAATCCTGCAGCTCACTGTGCAATATTAGCCTCTGCAATACACTTAGCAAATGAGGTTGTATTAGACTTTGGATGGCTTAAAATAAATTGCTAGAGGTTTTTTTTATTTTTATGTATATTTTTTTCCCCCCTCTGTGTGCATAAATCTCAACTATAAATTTGGTAGCTTCTTGGAGTCTTCAAAGGTAAGTTACCTGTTGGAGCTCAGTAACCTTGTTATGTGCTGTACTATGGAATGTAGCTCTCAGTCTGTATCAGAATTGCTGTGGACTGTGATAATTGTTAAGAAAACCAACTACAAGCATTTCCTCATCTCTTTTTCTTGCCCATCTATAAATAGGTGCGTTCCATGGATGAGCTGAATCATGATTTTCAAGCACTTGCTCTGGAAGGACGAGCCATGGGAGAAGTAAGTGAAAGGCCTACAGGAAAAAAACAACAAAACAAATCTGTGTTTGTGGAGGGAAGGAGGGACAGAAAGAGGTTTGAAGGCTGCTGGAGTGATTCTGAGTTAGAGAGTTGTCCGTTGTGACTGTGAAGCGTTTGTGTGTGTGTGTGTGCTTGAATAAAACAAACAACCTGCCAGGCTGGAATATGTCTCAGCAGGAGGAACAGCTAAGCCCCCACCTGTTGTATCATCAAACAGCAGAAGGGTGGTTGTAAAAAACCTGATAGAAATATGTCTTGTGACAAATGGTACAATACTTGGAGCGTGGTTATTTTGGGATCCAGTGATCTCAGACCCCATAATATTGTGGAGTTAAGTTGTCTGTCATTGTTTGCTGCCCTGGTTTCACTCCTGGCCACCTTTTGGCTATTGTCACAAAAGCACAGGAGTGTGTTTAATGGTTAAAGTTAGCTGGGAAACATCATTAAGGGCTGCAGAGGTGATGGTCAAAGGAGCAGGCAGGAGCTGGCAGATAAGAGACCCTTCAGTTCTAACTGCAGAGAAACATGGACAGAGTTATTTTTAATGTCAGAGTGCAGTGAGGAGGTGGCTGCTTGGGGGCAGATGGCCTTTGTTTTTCTTTGTAAAGACAGAATTTACCTATTTTTGAGGTCACTTGGAAGAATAGCAAATTACTGTTGGCTCATAGGTTCCTGGAAGTTCATAAATTCATATATTGGTTTGGGTTGGAAGGAACCTTAAAAGGTCATCCATTTCCAATCCCTTTGCCATGGGCAGGGACACCTTCCACTAGACCTCATCCAACCTGGCCTTGAATGCTTCCAGGGATGAGGTGTCCACACCCTCCCTGGGCAACCTGCTCCAGTGTCTCCCCACCCTCACTCTCAAGAATCTGCCTAATCTCCAGTCTCAATCTCCTCTTTATCAGCTCAAAGCCATTGCCCCATGTCCTGTCAGTACAAGTCCTTGTCCCAAGTCCCTCCTCAGCTTTCTTGTAGCCCCTACCCAGACACTGAAAGGCCACTCTGAGGTCTCCCTGGAGCCTTCTCTCTTCCAGGCTGAAGCTGGATGTAAACACTTCTTTGTCTTGTCCTGTTCCCCCCTTTTTTTTTTTTTCATAGTCAGTCCCTTCAGAGGCTTGTAGGAGAATAGAGGTGAGAAAATCATCTCTTGTAGGAGGCTGTTAAAATACAGCAGGTCAGCTCTGTTTGCAGAGCCTTCCTTTTTGAGTTAATAAATAGCAAGCTCAGAGCAGGTAATTTTTCTCCATTTAGCCCATTCCTATCTGTTACTTGGCTTAGGAGCCAGGTTGAAAAAAATATTAAATGCCTAAACCCCATAAGTTAATGTTGTGGAGAGAATGGCAGACTGGGGTTGTTGTGTGGTAGATTCAAAAGATGCCTCTCTCAGCTGAAAGACCTCAGGGGAATTCCTGGTGCTAGCAGCTTAGCTTCTTCCTCTCCTTACCCCACTCCTTCCTTCTCTGGAAGATCAGACCACTGAGCTGCATTTTAATCTGACAGGAGTTGATAAGGAAGATCTCTGCTACCCCAGGTTATGTTAACCTCCACTGAGCCTATGGAGTAAGAGAGATGAAAATGATTTACAAAGGAAAAAACATGACATAAAAAACACTGCTGGAAACCAGCTGCTGTGTCTTCATCTGAAGTGTGCCAGGGGAATGAGGGGGTTGAGAATGTTCTAGGAATAGTATTTTTTCCCACCTCACTTGAGCAAGACATTCATTTAGAGATAAAGAATTACAGCACTTGTTTCATGCTCACCATGGCATTGGATTGTGTCAGCTTAAGTGCCTGAAGGTATTCGTGGAATCATAGAATGGTAGGGGTGGGAAGGACCTCCAGAGATCATTTAGTTCCAACACTCTTGCCAAAGCAGGGTCACCTAAGGCAGGGCACACAGGAACACATCCAGATGGACCTTGAAAGTCTCCAGAGAAAGAACCTCACAACCTCTCTGGGCAGCCTGCTCCAGACCTCCAGCACCCTCACATCAAACAAGTTTCTCTTGTTCAGATGGAACCTCCTGGCTTCCAGTTTGTGCCCGTTGCCTCTTGTCAGTGGGCACTAGTGACAAGAATTATTGCCTCCCACCCTTTAGCTCTTGCTGAGTATTGCTCAGTTGCCTTCTGGGGCTGCTCTTCTCCAGACCAGACAGCTCCAGGACTTCACAACCTCTCCCACAGTTTCTTTTCTCTATCCAGTGAGTTTCTCTGTGTCTCCTGGTGTCCAGCATGGGTCCAGCTGGCTGATGTACAACACTGTGTAAACTGAGATCCCACAGGATATGGTTCTGGCTTTCACTACCATGTTCTTCAGCCACAGACTTTGATTTTGTGCAGCAAGCTCTGTCTGTTGTTCAGATGCTTTAACAGGAAGGGACTGATGTCTTCTCCCCCTCCTCCTGGAACATGAAGGAAAATCCTGGAGGAAGTCAGCATAGTGAGAAGAAGAAAAAATGTGTGAAGTACATGAGGCAAGGAGCGAAGTTGATTTGTCTGTCTTGATCTTGTGTCTTCTGAGCCTCACCTGCAGGAAGTGTCTATGATCTCTTACCTGGAGTTGACAAGGAAAAACCTGGAGGAGAAGAGTTTATACATTTAGTGTAGCTTTTTGTCTTGTTTTCTTGCTCCTTAGTAAGCAACTTCATCATAATCTTTGTGCTTGAAGGAGTTTCTGTCTCTGAAGACATCACATCAGAGGTTTGTTTTAAAGGGCTCAGTCAAACACTCCTGTCTCTTACCTGGTTTTTGATAGTGGAATAGGTAATAAGAAGTGATGAACAGATGCCCTGATCTGGAGAGGTTAGGAGGAGTTTAAACCCTCCACAACCTCCATCTGCTTTATGGCTTCCAAATCCCAACCTGCCCCACAGCAGGCAGCCTCCTACCCCCCCTCACTGTGCAGGTAGCAGTGCAAAAAACATTCCCCAGAGTAGGTTGAAAAGAAGAGCCACAGAAACCCTTTCTGTCCTGCTCTAAGATGGAAGGGGTTTGGGCTGTTGTTAGTGGACATGGTCAATAATTTTGAAGGTTACCTTCTGAAAGGTTTGTCCTCAACTTTTTAGCACTTGTCATAGAATCACAGAACTATTTAGGTTGGAAAAGACCTTTAAAATAATCCAGTCCAACCTGGCATTACTAAGTGTACTGCTGAACCATGTCCCTCAGCACCACATCTCCATGGCTTTTTAACCCCTTCAGGGGTGGTGACTCTACCTGGGCAGCCTGTTTCAGGCCTTGACAAGCCTTTAGGGGAAGAAAGGGTTGTCAAGGCCTCCTGTCCAACCTAAACCTCCCCTGGCACATCTTGAGGCCATTTTCTTTCATCCTGTCACTTCTCCTTGGGAGAAGAGACCAAACTCCACCTGGCTCCAGCCTCCTTCTAGGGACTTGGAGAGAGCCAGAAGGTCTCCCCTTAGCTTCCTTTTCTCCAGGATGAAAAATGGCAGTTCCCTCAGCTGCTCCTCCTCAGTCCTGTTCTCCAGACCCTTCCCCAGCTCTTTGGCCTTCTCTAGACCTGCTCCAGCCCCCTCAATGTCCTTCTTGAGGAGTGAGGAGTCAAAAACTGAGCCCAGTATTAGAGGGGTTGCCTCCCCAGTGCTGAGCCTGGAGTGTTCATGGGGTGATTGTGATCCAGGTACCAGAACCAGCACTTGAAAGCTGTGTCCTGCCTGTCAGCTGCAATGGTGGAAGCTGTCTTGGAGCTTTAGGACAAGCCACATAAACAGGAGGAGATGTTTGTACCAAACTCCACTTCTAGCAGGTACCTGTTGGTGTAGAGCAACTGGTGGGGCAAGGCAGTGGTGCTTCAGGTGTCACACACAGGCACCAGTCAGTTTGGGTACTTCAGCTCCTAGAGCAGAACATGTGTCCATGCTGCTTGGGCCATCTTCTGAGCTCTTTGATCTCACCACAGCAATGCTTATCTGAGCCTTAGCATGAGCTGTTCAGGTTCTCTTTTCTTTTCCAGCCTTCTAGACAGGGGAGCTGGAGATTGGCTTTTCTTCACTTGGATCTCATTCATAGAATTACAGAATGGTTTGGGTTGGAAGGGACCTCCAGAGGTCATCCACTCTAACCCTCCTGCAGTCAGCATGGACATCCTCTACTAGAGCACGTTGCTCAGAGCCTGGTTGATCCTGCCTGTGGGTATCTCCAGGGATGAGGCCTCAGCTGCTTCTCTGGGCAACCTGTTCCAGTGTTCTGCTGCTCTCATGGTGCACAACTAGCTCCTAACATTCAATCTAAATCTGCTCTTCTCTAACTTAAAAATGTTGCCTCTCATCCTGTCACCATAGGCCTTTGCAAACAGTTTCTCTGCAGCTTTCTTGTAGCCCTTTTGTGTACAGGAAGGCTGCACTGAGGTCTTCCCAGAGCCTTTTCTACTCCATGCTGAGCAGCCCCAGCTCCCTCAGCCTGTCCTCATAGTACTTGGATAATCTTTGTGGCCACCTCTGGACCCACTCTGTCAGGTCCACGTCCTTCCTGTGTTGAGGGCTCCATAGCTGTGCAGGTGAGGTCTCCCCAGAGCAGAGGGGCAGGATCCCCTCTCTCCATCTCTGTCCATGCTGCTTTGGATGCAGCTCAGGCTGCCATTGGCCTTGTGGGCTGCCAATGCCCATTGCTGGCTCCTCTCCAGCTTCTCACCCACCAGCACTCCCAGGTCCTTTTCTGCAGGGCTGCTTTCAATCTCTTCTTCCCTCATCCCAGATTGATATCTAAACTTACCTCAACCTAGGTGCAGCTGTAGCTTTGCAATGCTGAACACCCCTGTGGTGTCTTTTTGGGACAGCAGAGAGTGCAGAGGAGCAGCCAGGTGGTGTTTGTCCTTGTCACCAGGGCATTGCAGGCATTCTGAACTGTGGCAGCATTCTTGGGTTGGTGGTAGGTTGTGCTGTGAGATAAGCCTAGAATGGGAGAGCAGCTGGGTGAAGAGCTGACTGTAACTTAATCCAGGAGAGTGGGAAGGGAGGGTAGGGACAGAAAGATGTGAGACAAGTGGTAGGTACTTCAAAAATGGAAGGAATTGGACCAAACATACAAAGTATGAATCTTGGGAATCTCATCCTGCTATTGAAAATGAAGTGCTGGTAAGAAGTATTTCATCTGATGATCATTTAATTACTGCTCTCTGCTGCTGTCCCTTCTGGAGCCTAGTGTAGGTCTGACTGGCTAAACAGGAAGGTTGGACTAGACAACCTGTGGAGGTCTTTTCCAACCCAAACCATTCTATGATTGCTACAGTCTCCATACCTCATGGTACCAGAGCTCTTGACCATCAAATGCTGAGGTGGGGTCCTGGTTGGTTGGGTCTTTGATAAGCCTCTCCCTCTCCAGTGACCAGCACTTGTTTTAAAGCAGAGTGGTTGTGACATTTTGCTTAGACGTTCTTCTGTCTGGGTTAACAATGAAACCCAACAGAAACCAAGCCAAAAAACTCCACCCTGTGACTGCTTTCCTGCTACTGATGCCTCTGCTGTGTTCTCAGAAATTGATGATTCATTGGCAGCTGGGCGGTATTGACAGTTTGGGGTCATGTTTCTGTTCAGGAGATGTCCTTCCCTTCAGTTTACCAATTGCTAGCAGCAAGGCAAAGGGGAGGATTGAAGCCATGTTAGAGAGGTGTGAGTGTGCTGCAGCAACCAGGCTGGCATGGCTGGATTGGCTCAGTGTGGGGGCTGAGAGAACCTGGTCTTGGGCTCACCACTGGGACCACTTCTCTTTAATATCTTTATCAGTGATCTAGATGAGGAGATGGAGGCACCCACAGTCACTTTGCAGGTGACACCAAGTTGGGTGTGAGTGTTGATTTGCTGGAGGGCAGGGAGGCTCTACAGAGGGACCTCGACAGGCTGGATCAGTGGGTTGAGGTCAGTGGAATGAGGTTCAACAAGGCCCAGTGCTGGGTCCTGCACTTGGGTCACAACAACCCCATGAATGCTTCAGGCTTGGGACAGAATGGCTGGAAACTGCCTGATGGAAAAGGACCTGGGGCTGTTGGTCAGCAGTGGCTGAAGATGAGGCAGGTTATGCCCAGGTGACCAAGAAGGGCAGCAGCATCCTGGCCTGGATCAGCAGTGGTGTGGCCAGCAGGAGTAGTGGAGTGATTGTCCTCCAGTACTGGGCACTGGTGAGGCCAACTGAATGTTGCCTTCAGTTTTGGGCCTGTCACTCCTAGAAGGGCATTAAGGGGCTAGAGAAGGGCAATGGAGCTGGTGAAAGGTCTGAAGAACAGACCTGCTGAGGAGCAGCTGAAGGAGCTGGGGTTGTTCAACATGGAGAAAAGGAGGTTGAGGGGAGACTTTGGAAAAAGTCTTTTCATAACTAGGAAAGAATTCCATAATTCTGTGATTTTTAATGCCACACCAGGAGACAGTTGGGTGACCAAGAGCCAACTTGTGGCTGTGGGGTCAGTGAAACACAGACTGTTTAAATCCTCAGCATCCTGGCAAGCTTGAAGGTGTTTGAATTTTTTCTCTCTATCCCCAGTCTTCATCCTGCCCCATGGTTTTTGAGTGCTATCAGAGCCTCCTGTGAGCCAGCAGAACTCTTCCTGAGCCTGCAGCAAGCTGCCTGGGCCTGAGGAGCAAAGCTGCCCTTGCAGCAGCAACCCTCCAGCTGCTGTGGCACTCCAGATGGGATTGCTTCTTGTGTGCTCTGCCTCCCTTATCTTGTTTGGCTTTTAGATGGCAACATTTTTTGAGGCAAGATAACATCTTGGTGTTTGTAAACCTGCAGTGCTGCCCAAATGGGACTTGTAAATACAGGCTCTGCCTTCTCCTACCTGTTGCTGCAGATAACCCCAGCTCTCCAGAAGCACAGATGGCTGCTTTTGTCTTCATATTTGCCTTATCTGGAGGGGATCAGTTTACTTAATTTGCCTAATTTATAATCCCATCTCAGTGGGATCTATATGTTGATTGTGGAATTTTTTTTTTGGTGATGTGTAAATTGTCCATTCCTCCCTGCTCTGCTGGATTGGATATTGCCCTAACTCTGTCTAAGAGGACTTAGAGGGATTATTTTTCTATTAGATAGGGTCAATTTTAATAAAATTGAGCAACAAATAAACAAATCTAGTTTTGAACTAGACTAAACTGCTGCATGTGCTTTTTAATCTCCAGACTGATGGATGATGCTCACTTGAAATCATTTTGGGTTTGGGTTTTATTTTTTTTTTATATCTCCATTGCAACTGACAACTTTCCCCGAGGAGCAATTCCTTCTCCTGGCAGCCTCTTGCTTAATTGACTTCAGATGATTACTGCTCTCTAAACCTTCAGTTTGTTCAGGACAGTAATGACAGAAGAAGGCCCCCCACTGCCATCTGTTAATGCTGGCTTTTGGTCTTTCCCCTTCTCAGTATCTGTAAATACCTCTGGAACTTGGCTGTCAAATAAACCTTTATGTTTTATTTTAGTTCTGCTTATGGGACAGAGCTTCCAGGAGGAAATTTTGTGCTTGTATTGGGGGAGGGGAAGATTAAACTACAGGGGACAGAATTGGAGCTGTTTGTGCAGTGCAAGGGCTGTGTGTGGGCCCTAGATAAGGAGTATTAGAATCATAGAATGGGAAGGTTGGAAGGGACCTCAAGGATCAGCCAGTTCCAATCCCCTGCCATAGGCAGGGACACCTCCCACTAG
>VWZE01009715.1:66371-85863 GCA_013396675.1 Eubucco bourcierii | reverse complement strand
CACACTGCAGGCTCAGGTTGAGGTTTTCATCAACCCAGACTCCAAGGTCCTTTTCCTCAGGGCTACTCTCCAGCCATTCACCACCCAACCTAATTACTAATTAGAATTAGTTTCTTCTCCTTGTCTGTTGATTCACTGCAAAATCATAAGAAGGTACTGGGACCTTCAGAGTCTTGATATATTCACCCATTAGAAGGGGGTGGAGGGGAGTCAGAGCAATTCAGAAGACTACCCTAGTCTCAAGCTGGCCTCCAGCCAGAAGCCTCAAGTTGACCTGGAGGAGGTTTAGGTTGGAGATCAGGAAAAAAATCTTTGCTGCAAGAGTGGTCAGGGTTTGGAACAGACTGCTCTTGAAGGTGGTGGAGTCACAGTCCCTGGAGATGTTCAAGAAATGTGTGACCATGGCACTTGGGGACTTGGTTTAATGGTCATGATGGTGTTGGAGTACTGTGTCCAGCCTTGAGGTCTGCAGCACAGGAAGGACATGAAGCATGTCCAGAGGAGGCCCCAAATGTGGTCAGAGGGCTTGGAGCACCTCTTGTATGGGGACATGCTGGGAGAGTTGAGGCTCTTCAGCCTGGAGAAGTCTCTGTGGAGACCTTAGAGCAGCTTTGCAGTACCTGAAGGGGGCTACAGGAGAGCTGGGGAGGGACTGTTTAGAAGGACTTGTAGTGAAGAATGAGGGCAGTGGTTTGAAACTGGAGCAGGGCAGATTTAAGTTGGACATGAGGAGGAAGTTCTGCAGAATGAGTGGTGAAATACTGGAACAGGTTGTCCAGAGATGTGGTTGAGGACCCAACCCTGGAGACATTCAAGGTCCAACTTGATGGGGCCCTTAGCATCCTGAATTAGTTGGAGATGTCCCTGCTGACTGCAGGGGAGTTGGACAAGATGACCTTAGAGGGTCCCAATGCCTTCTGTGGTTCTATGTTAGGTTGGCAGTTGGACTTGATGACCTTAGAGGGTCCCAGTGCCTTCTGTGGTTCTGTGTTAGGTTGGCAGTTGGACTTGGTGACCTTAGAGGGTCCCAGTGCCTTCTGTTGTTCTCTGTTAGGTTGGCAGTTGGAGTTGGTGACCTTAGAGGGTCCCAGTGCCTTCTGTTGTTCTGTGTTATGTTGGCAGTTGGACTTGGTGACCTTAGAGGGTCCCAGTGCCTTCTGTGGTTCTATGTTAGGTTGGCAGTTGGACTTGATGACCTTAGAGATCTTTGCCAACCAAACCACAGCTTCAGCTCTGTGATTCTATGAAAGGGCCTCGCTGCCTTCTGTGGTTGTGACCCACTTTGTATGGTCAAGAAAATTGAAATATTGATTTGAAAGAGCAAGCAAAATACAAATGAAAGCTCTCTCTGTCCATTCTGCCTCACAGCACAGCGTGTTGCTGTGGTTTATGGACACACATTCCTGGGCAGGTTCCTTTCTCTTCCAGTTAGGAGTGGGTGCCTGGTTTGGGCAGCTTCAGCCAGTGTGTCTGGACCTGGTGGTTCTAAGCAGTGAATGTCCTTTCCCACCTCTTCAGTGTAGAGTTTTGTTATAATTGGGACCTGAAGGAGCTTTGTGAGGCACAGCACCCTGTGCTGGCCACACTCCTGTGAAATACTCCTCTTAGGGTGCCCAGGAGTGCTCATGAGGGTGTTACAAACTTCTGCCTTTATTCCTTGAGGCCTTTCAGCAGCCAAATTTGGAGGTTGCTGCTCTTTGCAAGGGCCCCAAGCAGTTTACACCATGGACCTGCAAAATGAGCTTTGAGGGACCACCTGCTCTGGCATCTGGGATGCTCTGGGATGTAGCTGTGCTGGGATGGCTGCTGAAGACAGTGTCAAAAGCATGGCCTTACTCTGGGTTCTGCTGCAGCTTGCAAACATTTTACCCTGGTGGAAGTGAATAATCTGGATTTGTTGTCACTGTTGGTAGAGTACAAGAGAGTGACTGCCTCAGAGCTAGAACCAAGAACGGGGCTTCAGCTTAGTGCCCTACAGCAGAGCTTCTCAGGAGAGCAGCTAGCAAACCTTTACACATGGTCACTTCAGGTTTTAGCATTAATTTGCAGATTAGTTGTTGCTGTGCCTGTACTTCTCTTAGGCAGCTGCTGGGCTCCCTGTTACCCTTTTCTATGCTACTTTACAGAGGCTGGTTTCCTTTTAGATTTGCAGTAGATTTGATTTTTTGGTTGGTTTGTTTGTTTTCTTTTTATTTTTTTTTCCCCTTCAATTCCATTTTGCCTCTTCCCTTAAAGCAGAACTAAATTTCAGGAGTGGAGAATTCACTGTTGCTGTCTCGTGTGTAACAGGAGAATTGAAAGCTTTGGGAACTCAGGAGGCTTGTGAAAGGAGTTTTATTTTTTCTTGTAAACTGGAGATTGCTCTTTCCTTGAAAAGAAAACACTCCTCTGCTCCTTCTGCTCTGAGACCCCACCTTGAATACTGCATCCAGTTCTGGTGTCACCAGCATAAGGAGGACATGGAGCTGTTGGGAGTGAGTCCAGAGGAGGCCACAAAGATGCTCAGAGGGCTGGAGTGCCTCTGCATTGTGAGGATAGGCTAAGGGAGCTGGGAGTGCCCAGCCTGGAGAAGAGGAGCCTCTGGAGGAATCTTAGAGCTGCCTTCCAATACCTGAAGGGATCCTACAGGAAGGCTGCAGAGGGACTTTTCCTGAGGGTGTCTAGAGGCAGGCCAAGGGGGGTTGATTTGAAGCTGAAGGAGAGCAGGGTTAGAGTAGATCTTAGGAGGAAGTTCTTCAGTACAAGAGTGGTGAAGCTCTGGAATAGGTTGTCCAGAGAGGTTGTGGATGCCTCCTCCCTGGAGTTGTTTGACACCTTGAGAAACCAAATCTAGTTGAGAGGTGTCTTTGTCCATGGCAGTGGGGTTGGATTATCATAGAATCATAGAATGGTGAGGTTGGAAGGGACCTCAAGGATCAACCAGTTCCAACCCCCTGCCATAGGCAGGGACACCTCCCACTAGCACAGGTCACTCAAGGCCTCCTTCAGCCTGGCCTTGAACACCTNAGCCCCAACTCTCTCAGCCTGTCCTCACAGCAGAGCTGCTGCAGCCCTCTCAGAATCTTGGTGGCCTCCTCTGCACTGGCTCCAACACTTCCATGTCCATCCTGTGCTGGGGGCTCCAGAACTGCACACAGTACTCCAGATGGGGTCTGAGGAGAGCAGAGCAAAGGGGCACAATCCCCTCCCTTGCCCTGCTGCCCACACTGCTCTTGATGCATCCTGGGACTCAGTAAGATCATCTCTGAGTAGATCATCTCTGAGGTCCCTTCCAACCTAAGCAATTCCATAACTCTTTGTCTTCTTTCTGCAAGCCATGCCCCTTTCATCCTTTGAGGTGTGAGTGTAGAGCAGACTGTGTCCTGCACTGTGAAAGGGAAAGGAGATGAGAAGTGTTGAACTGCAGCTACAGTGCTGTGTCAGTAGGTTCAGATTGCTCCTTAAAGATCCCTGAGATAGGCTGAGAAGCAGAGCAGTTACTTCCTCTATGTGGAAGCAGCAAGAGTGGAGAAGCTGCATTTTAAGCAATATGGAGATGACAGGAGCTTAAAAAAGAAAGGTGACAGACCTGAGGTGTGTTTGTATCTAAATACTAGAAAGCAGGGCCTTGGCCTCCACCTCCTCAGCCTCACCCCACGGTGCAGAGGGAGGAACAGGTTGGTCTGTGTGTGTCAAAATGAGTTTTGCTGATGGGGGCCTCTTGTCCTTCGAGTTGTCTGCAGTTATTTTTGGAGTGCATTCAAAGGGAGTGTGATGTGAGTTTCCCTGCTTCTGGTGTTTAGTGAAGGGACTCAGGAGCTGTCCCACGCTGTGTTTACTAAATCCTGAAGTCCTCAGCACATTTCTAAGTGAGGACATGCTGCTAGCTCCTGATATTTCTGCTGCTGGCTGCAGAGAAGGAGCAGCTGAGGAACATGCTGTGTTTGGTACTTAGTGGTTTGAGAGGCTTTTAAGTCTCAAGCAAGTTGAGTCTTGTCCTCTCCGTAGGAAGACTTATATAAGAGCCCAGAGGAAGCTTAGTGCTGGGATTAAAATGCTGTCTGAATTTGAACCTTTCAAAGAAGTTTAGGTGGAAATGATTTGCTGCTGAAATGAATTGAAGCTAAAATGGGATAGCTTTGGAGTTCAGAAAATAGGCAATTCCATGATCCTGCTTGGACAGTGTGTGGAGTATAAGGACATCAGGCATGAGTAGGGTGCCAAGCACTGAAGAACTGGGGAAAAGAGAAGCTTGGTGTCTCTACTGAAGGGTTCTGCTTCTCAAAGGCAGTGTTTTGAACAAGTGTTTGACTGTAGGGAAAGGAAGGAGAGACTTGGAAATGAGGAAGACCTTCTTTATAATGAGGGTGGTGAGAACTTGAAACAGGTTGTCCAAATAAATTAAGGATCATGAATAGATTTGGAGGGGACTTAAAAAGGGACATCTGGACATTGCTGGACCTAAGTAGTGGTGTCTTCAACTAGAACAGGTTGCTCAGAGCCCCAGAGGACCTGACCTGGAAGGGTTGCAAGGATGGGGGCACCTCTTTGGGCAGCCTGGGCCAGGGTCTCACCACCCTTGGTGTCAAACAGTGTCAAACATTCCTCCCTTCTCTCCAGTCTGAATCTCCCTCTTTCAGTTCAAACCATCACCTCTTGTGCTGTCACAACAGGCCCTGCTTAGAAGTCTGTCCCCAGCTGATCGCCCCCTTTAAGTCCTGAAAGGCCACCGAGAGGTCTCTCTTCTCCAGGCTGAACAACTCAACTCTCAGCCTGGCCTCACACCAGAGGGTTTTTGGCCTCAGATCACTCAGGAACCAGTGAGCAGAACATTCCTGATTGCATGAAACCAGAGTACTGGGCAAACTGGGAGCTCTCAAACCATTTGTGCTGCTTCACCTTCATCCTGCAGCCTGTGTGCTCGATGTGGCAGAGCCTTACACTTGCAGGTCTGCTGATGAAGTGTGGAATTACCAACACTGCTAACACAGGAGACACCAACTAACCTGCTGGCTCTTGTTTGGTTTTTGGTCATTTCAAACTGATGCAAGGGCCTGTGAATGTTCCTGCTCCTTCAGCTGCTCCTTCAGCAGGCAGGGCTCGTTTATTTTTTCAGTTCATAGAACGGTTTAGGTTGGAAGGGACCTCAGAGCTCCAACCCCCTGCCATAAGCAGGGACACCTCCCACTAGCACAGGTCACTCAAGGCCTCATCCATCCTGGCCTTGAACACCTTCAGGGAGGTTGTGGATCACATTCTGTGATTCTGTGTTCCACAACCTCCCTGGGCAACCTGTGCCAGTGTCTCACCACCCTCACTGCAAACAACTTCTTCCTAAGATCCAGTTTCAATCTCCCTATTTCTCCTCCTCCTCTCATTCCAAGCCCTTGTCAATGGTCCCTCCCCAGCCCTACTGCAGCCCCCTTCAGATCCTGGAAGGCCACTCCAAGCTCTCCTAGAAGCCTTCTCCATGGTGCAGAGCCCCAACTCTCTCAGCCTGTGCTCATGGGAGAGGTGCTCCAGCCCTCCAAGCATTGTTGTGGCCCTACTCAGGACTTGCTTCAACAGTTTGATGTCCTGATGTTGTGTTGTTCCCTCTTTGAATTGCTCCCATCTCGCTCATCCAGGAGGTGAATTTGAAGGTTGTGTGTTTGCCATCTGAGGCACTTCAGCAGGGCTTGAAATTCCCCTCACCACAGTAGCTGTCACCCAGCAGGTGTTTCCTGAGCAAAGCTGATATTTTCAAACTAAATGGGGCACTTGGTTCCTCCTGTCATCTTCTGAACTCCAGGACAATCTTCCTTGGATCCATTGAGGCCAGCAGTGACTTTCCATCTTGTTCTCAGTCCATATCTTTCTTTTCATCCAGTCGGAGCAGTAGATGCGTGGCAGGTGTGGTGCCCCAGAACTGTTCACTCTCATTAGTGTTTACAAATAACCTTCCTAGCTTGAAGAGTTCTCAGCAGTTGTGGAATAAGGCAGAAGTGAGAGCTCTTGACACTTCCTGAGAGGATCTGTCCCTGCCAGCAGCAGCACCTGAGCAGCTGAAGGCAGGGGCTTAGTGCTGGGGGTTCTGGGTAGCTTTAGAGATATCCTTGCAGCTCAAGTGGAAACTGTCATAGAATCATAGAATGGTTTGGAAGGGACCTTAAGGATCATCTAGTTCTAAACCCCTGCTGAGGGCAGGGACACGTTCCACTAGCTCAGGTTGCTCAAGGCCTCATCCAGCTTATCTTTGAATACTTTCAGGGAGGAGGCATTCACAGCCTCCCTGGGTAACCTGTTCCAGTGCCTCACCACCCTCATGAGGAAGAGTTTCCTCCTAATGTATGATCTACTTCCAGCTTCTTCTGGCATGTGTTAGTCTGAGGTGTTTGCTTAAGCCCTGTAGGTGAGGATTGCTTTGTTTTCTGTTCACACAGACATTGAATGGTTTGGATTGGAAGGGATCTTAAAGATCATCCAGTTCCAACTCCCTGCCACAGGCAGGGATACCTCCCCACTAGCCCAGTTTGCAGAAGGCCTCATCTAGCCTGGCCTTGAACACCTCAGGGGAGCCATTTCTCCTCATCCTGTCACTCCATGCCTTTGTAGAGAGTTCCTGCTCAGCTCTCCTGTAGTGCCCTTCAAACAGAGCTCTGGGAATGTTCTGATCAGAACAGAGCTTTGTTGCTGCTGTGTCCCTTTCAAGTAACTGTCATGGGGAGATGCTGGCGAACCTGTGGGGTGTGTGTGTGTGCATGTGTGGGGCTCAGAGAGCACTGAGGAATGCAAGAAGATTGTGGAGATTGAATCATTCTCTCAGCTGTTGGGTGGCTTTCACTCCAGGAAATACAAATATTTTGATTTTCAAGCATGGATTGGTTTGTGTTTGATGATTGATTGGTGATTTAGAGACGCTTATGGTTTATGTTTGCATTTTATACTTACTTTAATCATGCTTTGTTTTGTTTTGTTTTCTTCAATTGCAGCAGCTGTTGCCGGGTAAAAAGTTTTGGGAATCTGATGATTCCAGCAAAGATGGACCAAAAGGGATATTTCTGGGAGATCAGTGGAGAGACAGTGCTTGGGGAACATCAGGTAGCTCTGTTAATTATTTCATGTAGTTGGGGTTGGATACAGAAATGTGCAGCTCATCTAACTCACATTCACTGGGCAGTTGGTTGCCAGCTTCATAAAGATTCAGAGACATCTGGGTCACAGGACAGAAAGCTAAGAGAACCTCCACATTGCTTGGTGATAGAGTGCAGAAATCTCCACACTTAACAACCTGCCTAGTGTGAACCTGTGAGCCCTTGTGTTGCTTGCTCACAAATTCAGCCCTGCCATTANAGTTCTTTAAAACCTAAACCAACCAACCAAACCCCAGCACCATTCTGTTCAAAAAAGAAAAAAAAATAATGTTTTAAATGAGTAGTGTTGGAGCTTATCTGCTAAGAATTTTGGGTTTGGCTCAGAAACTGTCCCCAGTTTTGAATTTGAGGTTGGGTTTAGCTAAACGACCTCAAATCTCATTGTACTTCCACTGCTTCTTTTCTCTGGGTAATGAAAATGCTCCTTAAACCCTGCTGCCTGTCTGCTGCAGTTCCAGACAACTGCCCTGAGCTGCAGCTGAGGGGAGCTGTGATTTACAGCAGCCTCACTGCTGAAGGGGGGCTGTTTTCCTCCTGAAAACCTCTGTTCTCAGGGTGAAGGTGTTTGGATAGTGCTAAGGGCAGCTTTGAGCATTGAAGTGGCACAGTGGCTGTGGAAAGGGAATAAAACTGCTCAGAATCTGATGGGCTGAATCCTGCAGTTAGGGGTGGAGTGGGGTGAGAGCTGCCTGACTTCCCTCTGCAGTGGTCTGTGTAGCAGAGCCTGTACCCAGCTCTCAGCCACAACTCGTGTCTGGCTGTAGTGATACAGGCTGAGGGGGAATTAAAGGGCTGAGCCAGGCTCTGAGCAACAGCAGCCCTGGAGGAGACTTTCTCCTTCTGTGCCTCTTGCTGGGCTACTTACATCCACCAGACAGGCTGGGTAGACATCTGGGGGAGGTAACCTCCTACGCTGGCTGGTCACAAATCTCCATGAGTCAAAGCCCTTCGTCTCATTGCTTCCTTTGTTTATTCTCCATTAATCCTGTGCACCTTACAGCCTTTATTCCTCAGCCCTGGCCTGCACTGCTCTCTGAGTCAGGCAAGTCAGTTTCCCCTTTCACTCATCTAACAGGAAGAGAACAGCATGGTCTGAGCTCAAGGTCACTGCCCCAGAGCAAGGAGCACAGCTTGGAGGTGGGGTGTGGAAGTGTCCTTGGCCAGGAGATCCATGGATCCATGGCCAGGTTCCATGGATAGTGGAAATAATGACACTTGATTTTCTCTAAGATGCCCGTTGCTGCATCCATTTTCCTCTCTGTCCACAGTATGCACTGCAGTCCTCCTGTATGGCTTTGGTTCCTCACCACTCTACCTCACAGCTGGAGTTCTGAAGCATTTAAAGCCAGTACCACTACACCAAACAGTCCTGTCCCATGCAGGCCACCCCTTTCTTCCCCCTCTGCTGATACCAGTGGTCACACAGCAGTGCAATGAAACCTGCTGGGGACTTGAGCAGGCCTGAAGCTGCCTTTTTTCTCTACCCCCCAAAAATCTTCCTAGCCCATGGCATTTGTGGTTGCATAGATGATTGTGCTGGCTTGAGGGAGAAGGTAGGAAAGTGTAGCCTGGAGCAACCACAGAGCAGAATGGCTTCTCCTGGCAGTTTGTGCCTGCTCTGTAAGCTGCATCACTGACAGCATTGCATGGCTCTTCCACCAGCCCCTGGTGACTAACTGGAGCTGCTGCCTGTTATTTTTGACTCACTGACTGCTGCAGACGTGAGCAGAGAGAGCAGCTTCCCTCCCCTGGCTGGGATGTGGGGTTGCTTTCTGCTGCCCAGCCAGCAACTTGTATGGACTTGGAGGTAGAATCACAGAATCTCAGCACAGTGGGGTTGGAAGGGACCTCTGGAGATCATCCACTCCAGTCTCCCAGATGAAGCAGGACACCCACAGCAGCTTGCAAAGAATTACAGTGGCCAAGGGAGTTTAGAATTTCTCCAGACAAGCAGACTCCACAGGCTCTCTGGGCAAGCTTGCTCCAGGCCTCCAGCACCCTCACACCAAATAAGTTTCACCTGCTTTTTTTTTTTTTTTTTTGGAACTTCCTGACTTCTGGTTTGTGCCCCTTGCCCCTTGTCCTGTCCCTGGATACCACTGAGAAGAGTCTGGCCCCAGCCTCTTGCTCCCCCACAGGTGCTTTATCTCCTGCAGAGCATCACTCAGATTCCCTTTAGGGCTGATTTTCTCCATGCTCAACAGTCTCAGGGCTCTGAGCCTCTCTTAGTGAGCATCCATCCTTGTTCTGCTCTGATTGGATCTTAAACCCTTCCTGCTGCAGGGCTGGAAAAGGGATGACGTAGTAGGACAGGGGATGAAGAAGAGCAAATGAAGTGCTCCTGAAGTTTTTCTTGATGAAGCAGCAGCTGAGAGCAGCTCTGATGATGCCATGGATATGGCAAAGCAGTGCAGGCTGGTGTGAGGGTGGTGCTGCTGCATTCGGTGACAAACCCAAGAGCGATGTTTTTACACTGTACCAAAGCAAGAGTGTTCCTGAAACTGAACATCAAAACTTTGGGGGTTTAATTACAACCTTGGAGATGAAATTCCTCTGATTTTCAGCTGTCAATGCAGTTATCACTTGTAGGCTTCCTCCAGGTTCTAACATCTACAAACAGTGAAAGCCACCACCCTGCTTTCTGACAGGCATCAGCGGAGGCTAAAAACTGGCACTTCTCAGGGCAGTCAAGGCTTAGTGTACCTATGTAATGACTTGCACCTTTGAGTAGTTGGACCTGCTGCTAAGAATGACACATCTTTTTGTTCCAGATCACTCTGTTTCCCAACCAATTATGGTTCAGAGAAGACCTGGTCAGGGCTTTCATGTGAATAGTGAAGTCAACTCAGTGCTTTCACCACGGTCAGAGAGTGGAGGACTTGGAGTTAGCATGGTGGAGTATGTGTTGAGCTCATCTCCTGGAGACTCCTGCCTAAGGAAAGGAGGATTTGTAAGTGTGCCCAATTCTGACATTTCAGTTCCCATTCTGTTCTTTTCTCCATTTGCTGCTTGCTTTGTTTGTTTGATGCTTCATCCCTAAAGGCTGAGCTTTCCTCTCTCTTTCATTTGCTCTTAGTTTAGCTAGGTCACAGTGGGGAGTCTCACAGTTCAGCCACTCTCCTTGACACAGGAAATGTGGTGTGGAGATGGGTGCTCAGGATATGGAGGCTGCTGACCTTCCTGCTTCTGAAAGCACCCCAGCAGGGACACCCCAGCTGAGCTTGTCACTGCTGAGGCATGCAGACAGAGCTGTGGGTTTGGAGTGAGAGTGTGCTGCTTTGTTGCTGGCTAAGGACAAAAAGCTCCCTCTAATGATGCTAGAAAGGTGCAGGAGCTCCAAAAGCCACTCCAGCTGGGGACTGTGCTGAAGAGCAGATCGTTCCCTGTGGAGCAGTGGCAAGTGGCACTGTACTCTGTTAGTGGGGAGGGAGCACAGTGGCTGCTGCCTCAGACCTAAGGATGTGAGGGGAGGGGCATAATTCCCATTCCTGTAGCTGGGAAACAGAGCTGCAGCTCAGCTCTGCCTTGTTGGCCAAATGCTAAATGAGGAATCATCAAAACCCCTCCAAGCAGAGCAGGTTTGTTTCTGTCAGGCTGCTGTGCTCATCTCCTCAGGGAGCTGGCTTGTGGTTTCCTTCATCCATCCTCTTGATTTTTGTCCCTCATTAGCAGGCACCTCATAACCTCATTGAACCCTGGGCCTTAGAAAGATGATTTTGGAGAAATGAACAATCAGTGGAAGGAGCCAATTTATCACCCAGCTTGAGAGTTGGAGAAATGTCTGCTCTGAAGCACCCCTAGTCAGGATGCCAGCTCTGGAATGAAGGATACCACCTTGGGTGACATTTTGTGGGGTGAGAACTGGGCTCCACGTTTGGATTTCCAGTTGACATTTCCAAGTCTGCCCTTCAGTATCAAGGAGACAGAAGTTGATTTGCTTTCAGAAGCATCAGAAGATGATTGATTGCTTTCAAAAGGATCTTTTTTATTTTTTCCTGTTGTTTCTAAATAAGGGAGGGGGAAACTCCCCCTTCAATTGAAGAGGATGAAAAAGTGATTTAGTTGACACGAGGCTCAAATGCTCTGCTCTGTACAGAGTCCTTTTCCCTCTGATGAAGACAGGGTTTGAATGTCTGTCTTTGTGACAGCACCAAAGCACTCTCTGATAAATATGTTTGTATGCCCCTTGCTGCTTTTTATCATAAATTATGTTGTTTTTCCTCTCCCTTTTGTTGTTCAGAACTCTGCCTCTGGCATAATCGCCCTTTATTCTTCTCCCAGCTGAAATAAAACACAGACATTAAGGGTAGAACTGCTGCAGATCTAACACTGCTCCTCAAATGCTCAACAGAACAGAAAACTTTTTTCCCCCCCCCCTCTTTTTTCTTTTTCTCTTTTAGTTTTGCTTCCTTTATCCTCCCCAATAATGTTCTTTAGCATTATATGTAACAGTGATCCAAGCTGGTGATTGATTTCAGTGCTCTTCAGTCAGCTGCACTTCGGAATTCACTCTGCAAATCACAGCAGTGAGCCCCCAGAACTGGATTGATCCTCTGCTGCTCAAACACATGCACTTGTCCAGTCAGTTCTTGCATTTTTTGCACTCTTGGAAAGGTGCTGGTTCAGTTTGTACCCCTTGAAACGTACTGTGAAAGTCCCTGAGTTTAGTTTGAAATGCTGAAGTCCCACTGAGGATAAAAGGTTCTTTAAAATTCTTTCGGGGTGGGATTTTCAGAGCCAAAGATGCAGACCCTGAATTGTTGAATGGAAGTAACCAAACAGCTCAAAGCTCTCTGGGAAGAGCAAGAAGTAATTCCCTCATCTCTTTGGTTAATTCTTCTGCTTTCTTCCATTTTCATTTCTAAGAACTAATGTTTGCAAGGGACTGGCTTTCTTCTGACCTGATTGCTTTGAATCGTTACCCTCTCAGAATCAAAGTAAAACTGATCTGAAAACAAAGCTTATTAAAGTAATGTCTCTTTTGCTTAGGGGCCAAGGGATGCAGAGAGTGATGAGAATGAGAAAGGAGATAAGAAAAATAAGGGCACATTTGATGGTGATAAATTAGGAGATCTGAAGGAGGAGGGGGATGTGATGGACAAAACAAATGGTTTACCTGTGCAGAACGGAATCGACGCCGACGTCAAAGACTTCAGGTAGGTGCACCCTTAGTTAACAACTGAGCAGTGCCACTCTTGGTCAACCTGGACAGGAGAAGACTCCAGGAGGACCTCAGAGCTGCCTTCTAATATCTGAAGGGATCCTACAGGAAGGCTGCAGAGGAACTTCTCCTAAGGATGGCCACAGGGGAATGGTTGAAGCTGAGGGAGAGTAGATCTTAGGAAGAAGTTCTTCAGTACGTGAGGGTGGTGAGACTCTGGGATAGATTGCCCAGAGAGTTTGTGGATACCTCCTCTCTGGAGTTGCTGAAAGGCCTTGAGCAACCAAATCTAGTTGAGAGGCAACCTGGTCCATGGCAGGGAGGTTGGAGCAGGTGATATCTACAAGTCTCTTCCAACCCAAACCGTTCTATGACTTTATGATTTACATTTTTGGAAAGCTTTTCCATGCTGGAGTGAAAAAGCTTTTTGATTAATTACTACATCCTTAGGTCACTGCCTCCTGGTACAGAGGGAAACCCTGGGAGGAGGTGGAGGATAGCATCTGACAGCTCCAGTCTTTGCAGACCTCCTGAATATCATCATCTGGGTTTATTTTGACCTGTGGCCTCAGTGAAGCTGAGTGGAATTTCTGTGGCAGTGCCTGCTGGAAGTGTCTGCTCTGCTTGTGTGCTGATCTCAATTCTCTTTGGGGTTTTGCGCTTGTTCAGATCATAGGATCATAGAATGGGAAGGTTGGAAGGGACCTCAAGGATCAACCAGTTCCAACCCCCTGCCATAGGCAGGGACACCTCCCACTAGCACAGCTCACTCAAGGCCTCATCAGCCACAACCTCCCTGGGCAACCTGTGCCAGTCTCTCACCACCCTCACTGCAAACAACTTCCTCCTAACATCCAGTCTAAATCTCCCCTCTGACACTTCAAACCCATTCCCCTTGTCCTGTCATTGCAAGACCTTGTCAATAATCCCTCCCCAGCCTTCCTGTAGGCTCCCTTCAGATACTGGAAGGCTATTCTAAGGTCTCCTGGAAGCCTTCTCCTCTCCAGGCTGCACACCCCCAACTCTCTCAGCCTGTCCTCACAGCAGAGCTGCTGCAGCCCTCTCAGCATCTTGGTGGCCTCCTCTGCACTGGCTCCAACACTTCCATGGCCTTCCTGTGCTGAGGGCTCCAGAACTGCACCCAGGACTGCAGCTGGGGTCTGAGGAGAGCAGAGCCAAGGGGCACAATCCCCTCCCTTGCCCTGCTGCCCACACTGCTCTTGCTGCAGCCCAGCACACAGTTGCTGTCTGGGCTGCACTCACACTGCAGGCTCATGATCTCTCAAGAGATGAAAGCCTTCTGAACTGGCTGTTGATGTGATCACTCCTTGTGTGTTTCTCACAGGCTTTACCTCCTTGCTGTGATGAGTAAGGAGCTGCAAAAGCCAAATGGCTGTGCTGTGAGTGCACACTGCTGTGCCTTGCCTTGGGATCAACCATTTCCCACTCCAGTCGAGTGCTTATAGAATCACAGAATGGTTTGGGTTGGAAGGGACATCAAAGATCTATTTCCAGGCCCCCCCACCAGAGCCAGGGACACCTCCCAGCAGCCCAGGTTGCTCAAGGCCTAATCCAGCCTGGTCTCAAACACTTCCAGGCATGAGGTGTCCACAGCCAACCTGGACAACCTGTGCCAGTGTCTCCCCACCCTCATTCTAGAGGATTTCTTCCTCATCTCCAGTCTCAATCTCCCCTCTTCCAGCTCAAAGCCATTGTCCCTCATCCTGTCACTCCCAACACTTGTGAAAAGTCCCTCCCCAGCTCTCCTGGAGCCCCTTCAGGTACTGGGAAGCTGCTCTTAAGGTCTCCTTGCAGCCTTTTCTTGTCCAGGCTGAACAGCCCTAACCCTCTCAGTCTGTCCCCACAGGGAGGTTCTCCAGTCCTCTGGACCCTCTCCAGCAGCTCCAGGTCTTTCTTGTGCTGGGTTCCCCAGAACTAGAGGCAGTGCTGCAGGTGAGGTCTGAGCAGAGCAGAGGGGCAGAATCCCCTCCCTGTGCTGCTGCCCTCCCTGCTCTGCCTGCAAGCAGCATACAGCTGCCTCTGGGCTGCCAGCGACCCACTCCTCTGGAGCCAGCATCTCCTCTGGACCCTCTCCAACACTTCCATGTCCTTGTTTTGGGGGCACCAGGCAGCTGCTTTAGAAAGGTTTCAAGAGAGATGCAGTGCCTGAGCATCACCTGCTTAATGGTCACCAGACAGGTGTATGAGAAACAGGCCCTAGAGGCAGGACCCTGGGGCTTGGTGGCTGGGGGTTTTGTTTGGTTTTAATACATAAATGACCTCTACAGAGCAATTTAGGGAATTCATCACATCCAGAAGCAGCTCTGGTGAGTGCTGGTGCCTGGTGCTGTGCTTAGTGAGGTGTTGGTGCTAAGTTTCTCTTCTCTTGCCATGCAGCCGCACGCCTGGTAACTGCCAGAACTCTGCCAGTGAAGTGGATCTTCTGGGTCCCAACCAGAATGGATCTGAGGGCTTAGCCCAGCTGGCAAGTACCAACGGTGCCAAGCCTGTGGAGGATTTCTCCAACATTGAATCCCAGAGTGTCCCATTGGATCCCATGGAACACGTTGGCATGGAGCCCCTGCAGTTCGATTACTCCGGCACTCAAGTACCTGTGGACTCAGCCGCAGCCACCGTGGGACTCTTTGATTACAATTCCCAACAGCAGGTAAAGTGTGGGCAGCTGGTCCAACCAAACTGCTCCAGCTCCTCCAGGAGACTCTTCACAGGGTGGCAGGAGCTCAGACTTTTGTCTGGGGGAGAGGGACAAAGGAAGACTTGGAGTGGTTTCTCCATCCACATTACACCCGGTGAGTGCTGCAGGTATCCTCCCAGGGAGCTGGGGCAGGAGATCTGCCTGACATGGCCAGCTGAAGGATCTGTAATAAACAGCAGCTACCAACAGCACTTCCTCTGTATGAATTGCTTATAGCTTGAGTAAGTTTGCATTGGAGAAGAGCTTTAAATTGCTGATAAAGCAAACCAAAAAGCCCACCCCACCCTCCAGCCCCACAAGTGGCTTAGGGGTCAAGACTCTTCCACCCCGGTGCTGCAGCCCTGCTTGCGGTACCCACCTAGTGTGGGCTGAAGGAGAATTTGAACTGCCTCATGCTTGAACAGGGCTTAAAACCTGAGGGCAGGGTCCAATACTACCNGAGCTGCTGCAGCCCTCTCAGCATCTTGGTGGCCTCCTCTGCACTGGCTCCAACACTTCCATGGCCTTCCTGTGCTGAGGGCTCCAGAACTGCACCCAGGACTGCAGCTGGGGTCTGAGGAGAGCAGAGCCAAGGGGCACAATCCCCTCCCTTGCCCTGCTGCCCACACTGCTCTTGCTGCAGCCCAGCACACAGTTGCTGTCTGGGCTGCACTCACACTGCAGGCTCATGATCTCTCAAGAGATGAAAGCCTTCTGAACTGGCTGTTGATGTGATCACTCCTTGTGTGTTTCTCACAGGCTTTACCTCCTTGCTGTGATGAGTAAGGAGCTGCAAAAGCCAAATGGCTGTGCTGTGAGTGCACACTGCTGTGCCTTGCCTTGGGATCAACCATTTCCCACTCCAGTCGAGTGCTTATAGAATCACAGAATGGTTTGGGTTGGAAGGGACATCAAAGATCTATTTCCAGGCCCCCCCACCAGAGCCAGGGACACCTCCCAGCAGCCCAGGTTGCTCAAGGCCTAATCCAGCCTGGTCTCAAACACTTCCAGGCATGAGGTGTCCACAGCCAACCTGGACAACCTGTGCCAGTGTCTCCCCACCCTCATTCTAGAGGATTTCTTCCTCATCTCCAGTCTCAATCTCCCCTCTTCCAGCTCAAAGCCATTGTCCCTCATCCTGTCACTCCCAACACTTGTGAAAAGTCCCTCCCCAGCTCTCCTGGAGCCCCTTCAGGTACTGGGAAGCTGCTCTTAAGGTCTCCTTGCAGCCTTTTCTTGTCCAGGCTGAACAGCCCTAACCCTCTCAGTCTGTCCCCACAGGGAGGTTCTCCAGTCCTCTGGACCCTCTCCAGCAGCTCCAGGTCTTTCTTGTGCTGGGTTCCCCAGAACTAGAGGCAGTGCTGCAGGTGAGGTCTGAGCAGAGCAGAGGGGCAGAATCCCCTCCCTGTGCTGCTGCCCTCCCTGCTCTGCCTGCAAGCAGCATACAGCTGCCTCTGGGCTGCCAGCGACCCACTCCTCTGGAGCCAGCATCTCCTCTGGACCCTCTCCAACACTTCCATGTCCTTGTTTTGGGGGCACCAGGCAGCTGCTTTAGAAAGGTTTCAAGAGAGATGCAGTGCCTGAGCATCACCTGCTTAATGGTCACCAGACAGGTGTATGAGAAACAGGCCCTAGAGGCAGGGCCCTGGGGCTTGGTGGCTGGGGGTTTTGTTTGGTTTTAATACATAAATGACCTCTACAGAGCAATTTAGGGAATTCATCACATCCAGAAGCAGCTCTGGTGAGTGCTGGTGCCTGGTGCTGTGCTTAGTGAGGTGTTGGTGCTAAGTTTCTCTTCTCTTGCCATGCAGCCGCACGCCTGGTAACTGCCAGAACTCTGCCAGTGAAGTGGATCTTCTGGGTCCCAACCAGAATGGATCTGAGGGCTTAGCCCAGCTGGCAAGTACCAACGGTGCCAAGCCTGTGGAGGATTTCTCCAACATTGAATCCCAGAGTGTCCCATTGGATCCCATGGAACACGTTGGCATGGAGCCCCTGCAGTTCGATTACTCCGGCACTCAAGTACCTGTGGACTCAGCCGCAGCCACCGTGGGACTCTTTGATTACAATTCCCAACAGCAGGTAAAGTGTGGGCAGCTGGTCCAACCAAACTGCTCCAGCTCCTCCAGGAGACTCTTCACAGGGTGGCAGGAGCTCAGACTTTTGTCTGGGGGAGAGGGACAAAGGAAGACTTGGAGTGGTTTCTCCATCCACATTACACCCGGTGAGTGCTGCAGGTATCCTCCCAGGGAGCTGGGGCAGGAGATCTGCCTGACATGGCCAGCTGAAGGATCTGTAATAAACAGCAGCTACCAACAGCACTTCCTCTGTATGAATTGCTTATAGCTTGAGTAAGTTTGCATTGGAGAAGAGCTTTAAATTGCTGATAAAGCAAACCAAAAAGCCCACCCCACCCTCCAGCCCCACAAGTGGCTTAGGGGTCAAGACTCTTCCACCCCGGTGCTGCAGCCCTGCTTGCGGTACCCACCTAGTGTGGGCTGAAGGAGAATTTGAACTGCCTCATGCTTGAACAGGGCTTAAAACCTGAGGGCAGGGTCCAATACTACCAAACTTTATCTCAGCCCAGTTTGTTTGACCTTCTCTCCCACGCAAGCAGCCAGAGCTTCTCATCCCAGCCAAGTATCCGAAGTCCTCACTTTGCTGTTGGCTCCTCTTGAATGCTGGGCCCAGCTCCAAGCATCGACTCCTAATCCACTCCTGTTCCTGCTAGTTTGGGGAACTATTGTAAACTTTTATTGCTTTCCTTTTGTAAGTGTGATAGCCCTCCAAGAAGAATAAAATCCTTTGTTGTAGCTGATTGTGAGAGTAGAAAACTGGCCCTGGGTTTCCTGAAGTATCTGATCTTTGTCAGCAAAGGAGGCTGCTGGCAGCCTGTGCTCAGGAAAGGCTGGTGCCAAGTTTGGGCTAAAAAGCCACCTTCAGAGGGTTATCGTGGTCCTAAAAGCAGTGTAAATATCTCTGTTAGAGATTAATCTCTTCAGTTGTTATATAGCCTGTAGGGGAGGTTAATGATGGACAGCTTTTTAATGATTAAACTAAATAGCTGCTGTGTAGTTCAAAAAGGAAAAGAAAAAGCTACTTTCATAGAATCCCAGCACAATGTGGGTTGGAAGGGACCTCTGGAGATCATCCAATCCAACACCCTTAGCAGGGTCACTCACAGCAGCTTGCCCATAATGGTTGCCAGCTGTCCAGCTGGTCAGAATGTCCAGGTGGGGTTGGAAGCTCTCCAGAGAAGGAAACTCCACAACCTCTCTGGGCAGCCTGCTCCAACCCTCCAGTACCTTCACACCAAACAAGTTTCCCCTCCTGTTCAGATGGAACCTCCTGGGTTGCACTTTGTGCCCACTGCCTCTTGTTCTGTCGCTGGGCACCACTGATAAGAGCCTGGCACCTTCTTGACACCCACCCTTCAGACACTGTAGACATTAGTAAGATCCCCTCTCTGTCTTCTCCAGACCAAACAGCCCCAGGTCTCTCAGTCTTTCCTCACCAGACAGATGTTGCAGTGCTTTCAACATCCTCATAGTCTCTGTTGGACTCTCCAGTATGACCCTGTCCCTCTGGAACTGGGGAGCCCAGAACTGGGCACATTTCAGCTGTTGCAGGACCTGGAATGCAGGAGATGACTTTCAAACAATCTTGTGTGATTTTATTAACCAGTGAGAACTGAGTGAGAGCCCTTAGAGAGGGCAGAGTTGCTGCAGGAACGTGAGGCCTGTCAGGAACATTTTGTCAGTGTCTCCTCTTGACATTCAGACTCACTTACAAATTGAAGTTGTTTTTATTTTGTTTTTTTGAGCCTTTCAAAACTAGCAATTTAAATTTTTACACATTTGGCACCAAACTAGGAATAAAAACTCCAAATGAGGCTGGCCCTAGAAGTGCTGATTTGAGGAATGACTCCAGTCTGGAGCTGTGGCTCTGGAGGACCTTCTGGACAAGCCTGAGTGGTTTCTCTTATATGAAATGGGTGAGCTAAAGGATGAGGTGCAAGAGGCTGGGGCCAGACTCTTGTCAGTGATGCTCAGTGATGGGGCAAGGGGCACAAAGTGCAACCCAGGAGGTTCCATCTGAGCAGGAGGAGAAACTTGTTTGGTGTGAAGGTGCTGGAGGGCTGGAGCAGGCTGCCCAGAGAGGTTGTGGAGTCTCATCCTCTGGAGAGCTTCAACCCCCCACCCCCACCCCACTATGGCAAGTGGGCAAGTCCTGGGCAAGCTGCTGTGGGTGCCCTGCTTTAGCAGGAGTGTTGAACTGGTTGATCTCAGGCCAACCTCATGGCATTCAACAAGGCCAAGTGTGAGGTCGTGCACCTGGGTAGGCACAATGCCAAGCACAGCTCCAGGCTGGGTGGGGAATGGCTGAGAGCAGCCCTGAGGAACAGGCCCTGGGGGTGTGGGGTGAGGAAAAGCTCAAGCTGAGGCTGCAGTGTGAGTGCAGCCCAGACAGCAACCGTGTGCTGGGCTGCAGCAAGAGCAGTGTGGGCAGCAGGGCAAGGGAGGG
>VWZE01009715.1:46442-58005 GCA_013396675.1 Eubucco bourcierii | reverse complement strand
GGCCACCAAGATGCTGAGAGGGCTGCAGCAGCTCTGCTGTGAGGACAGGCTGAGAGAGTTGGGGCTGTGCAGCCTGGAAAAGAGGAGGCTTTGAGGGGACCTGATAGTAGCCTTCCAGTATCTGAAGGGGACCTACAGGAAGGCTGGGGAAGGATTATTTACAAGGTCCTGCAACGACAGGCAGTGGGTTTGAAGTGGCAGAGGGGAGATTTAGACTGGATGTTAGGAGGAAGTTGTTTATAGTGAGGGTGGTGAGAGACTGGAACAGGTTGCCCAGGGAGGTCGTGGATTCTCCCTCCCTGGATGTGTTCAAGGCCAGGTTGGAGGAGGCCTTGAGTGCCTTGTGCTAGTGGGAGGTGTCCCTGCCTATGGCAGGGGGTTGGAACTGGCTGATTCTTGAGGTCCCTTCCAACCTTCCCATTCTATGATTCTATGATCTCACTCCTTCAGTGCTATTCAAGGTGTGGGAGTGCTTGTAACAGCGACCTGCAGTCAGTGCCTCTGTGTTTGGGGAGGAGTTGGGGGGAAAAAAATAGCTTTTGGGCATGGTGCAGAGAATGGCAGGGAAAGCCCTGCCCTGGCTGTGCTTCAGCTCTGCTGTAGAAAGTAATTTTTTTTTTCCGGTGGATTATCACAGGCAATTGATTCCAAAGGGTTTGTGCAGTGCCTTTTGAAGTGTTTCCTTTCAGAGAAAAGTGTCTGTGGTTGTGAAAATAAATCTAGTGTAAAGGAATTGCTGTAAAAGGCAGTAAGAGGATGCTTTTTGTGCATGAGCTAAGGACCATCTCTGTGCTTTTGTCCCCTCAGCTGTTCCAAAGACCCAACGCCCTGGCAGTTCAGCAGCTCACGGCAGCGCAGCAGCAGCAGTACGCCCTGGCAGCTGCCCACCAGCCTCACATAGGTAAGCCTGGCATTGATCACAGCCCATGTTCCTCTTAGTCCCCACACTGGGAAAAGGCAGAGTGGGGGAAGGAGCATGGTGAGGAGATCAATGGCATCCTGGGGCGCGTGAAGGAGTGTGGCCAACGAGTCAAGGGAGGTTCTCTTCTCCTCCTGCGCTGCCACATTTGGAGTGTTGTGTCCAGTTCTGGGCTTTCCAGTTCAGGTAGGACAAGGAGTTGCTGGAGAGGATACAGCAAAGGGCTGCAAAGATGCTGAGGGGACTGGAACATCTTTGTGATGAGGAAAGGCTGAGAGACTGGGGCTTTCTAGTCTGGAAAAGAGAAGACTGAATGGGGAGATCTTGTCAATGCTGATCAGTAGTTCAAGGGTGCATGTCAGGACCAGGACACCCAGGACCAGGCTTTTTCAGTGGTCCCAAGTGACAGGACAAGAGGTAACAGGCATAGACCTGAACACAGAAGTTCTGTCTAAACATGAGGAGGAACTTAAGGGAGAAGAAACTCTCAAGCAGGCTGCCCAGAGAGGCTGTAGAGATTCCATCTCCCTCAAGCAGGCTACCCAGAGAGGTTGTAGAGCCTCCATCTCCCTCAAGCAGGCTGCCCAGAGAGGCTGTAGAGCCTCCATCTCCCTCAGGCAGGCTGCCCAGAGAGGTTGTAGAGCCACCATCTCCCTCAAGCAGGCTGCCCAGAGAGGCTGTAGAGCCTCCATCTCCCTCAGGCAGGCTGCCCAGAGAGGTTGTAGAGCCACCATCTCCCTCAAGCAGGCTGCCCAGAGAGGCTGTAGAGCCTCCATCTCTGGAGGCATTCAAAACCCACCTGGTTGTGTTCCTGTGTGACCCACTCTAGGTGAACCTGCCTTGGCAGGGGGGTTAGACTTGATCTCCAGAGGTCCCTTCCAACCCCTCCCATTCTGTGAAAGCAGCAAGGCAAAAGGAATTGATTTTAGATCATCTTAACAATGTTTTTTTGGTTATTGCCACATCAACTTCTCTGTGTTGTTTGAAGAGGTACTTGGAAAAACTCTGGAAGCCTCTCTTTAAAAGCTCCAGAGCTTCCCTTTCTGACAGTCTCACCCTTGCTGGGAGAGCTGCTCAGCACTGAGAGCCCTGTGAAGGACTCAGTGAGTGAAGCATGGACTGGGGTAAGCACCATTCAGTCAGCATCCAAAAGTGCTTCCTCTGCTTCAGCTTCCTGGGCTTGGAATTCAACTTCAAGCTGCAATTTCTACCAACCACATGATTGATGTTATTAAACCAGGATCAATTAACTGGGATTAATTGTGCACAGGAATACTGGAGAGCTGTGCAAGGACTACTCAGGGGTGATTAAGAAGTGCCTTAGAGCTCAGTGTTTCGAGCACAGTGCCCAGTGTAAGTGGTGGTTCCTCCTACCCTAAAGCCCACTCCAAATGAGCAGTGCACATGTGGAGTTCAGGGATAGCCCTGAATTCAAATTGCTTAGCTTTTGAATTTCCTCCCCTGCACAACTCCTCCTGCCCACCACTGCTTTGCTCTTGCCTTGCAGCAGAAGGCAGTGCCCACTTGCAGTGCCACTGCCCTGCCATACTGCCTCTATATTCTGAGTCCTTTCCAAACAATTCGATTCAAGTCCTGGTGGTGTGGAGAGGAACTCAGAGAGTACAGTAGAGAGGTTCTTGATCTGAAAGCACAGAACAGCTGGACCAGCATTGATGGCTGCTGGTGCCATGGGCACCTGAAGAGTGAAGTTGTCTGTGCCAGAGACCTGGAGTGATGCTGGCTGTTGTGCAGAGACTGTTTCATCACCTCAACTTTCCTCATGCAATCACAGAGTCATTTTGGTTGGAAGGATCTTCAGGATCATTAAGTCCAACCATGAACCCAGCACTGCCAGGTCCCTCAGCATCACATCTACACAGCTTTGAAACCTCTCAGGGATGGGGACTCCACCACTGCCCTGAGCAGCCTGGGCCAGGGCTTGACAACCCTTTGAGGGAAGAAATTGTTCCTCATGTCCAGCCTAAACTTTCTGAGGGGCTACTTAAGGCTGTTTCTTTTTGTCCTGTCACTTGATACTTAGGAGAAGAAACCAACCCCCACCTGGCTTCATCCTCCTTTCAGGGAGCTGTAGAGAGCAATGAGGTCTCTGCTCAACCTCTTTTCTCCAGGCTAAATACTCCCAGCTCCCTCAGCTGCTCCTCACCAGCCCCGTCCTCCTGACCCTTCACCATCTTCATTGCCCTTCTCTGGACATGTTTCACCCCCTAAATATCCATCTTGGAGTGAGAGGCTGTCTTGTGGGGTGTTGCATCCTCAGCCTTGGGTTGCTTTTCCATCAAGTGTATCCTCTGTAGCATTCCGACCCTGGGAAGTGCAACGGTTGCTCACTGCCTCTAGAAAACAACCTGGAGAAAGCTTGCAAGCACTGAAACACCCTGATTCCGGTGTTCCCCAGGCAGCTAGGCAGAGGTGCTGTGGTAGGGCTGCAGTCCCAGTGAAGTTTGTTTCCACTGACAGGTATGTTTTCAGCAGGTTTAGCCCCTGCTGCCTTTGTCCCCAACCCCTACATCATCAGCGCCGCTCCGCCGGGAACAGATCCGTACGCGGCTGGACTCGCAGCAGCTGCCACATTAGGTGAGACACTTGAGTTGTTTGTGTGTTCCTGTCCACTTTTTGTTCTCAAAAGTGCTGTTGAGTGATGTGATTGTGGAAATTCAGTGTTTGTGCATTGCAGTTTCGGTGGAGTGGGGATGGTGCAGTGATGAGTTGAAATATTTGTCTTGGAACCCCTCTTTCTGCAGCGGGAGTGTGCTGGATCCTCCCTCAGGCTGCTGTGGGCTCACTCTGTTGAGGATCTCTGCTGTCTTGAGGATTTCTGCTATGAGGATGGGCTGAGGGAGCTGGGGTGGTTCAGCCTGGACAAGGGAAAACTGGAAGAACCTTCCAGCTGCCTTCCAATACCCAAAGGGATCCTACAGAAAGGCTGCAGAGGGACTTTTTGTAAGGGTGTCTAGATAAGGGGGAATGGTTTGAAACATGGGGAGTAGGTTTAGATTGGATCATAAGAAGATGGTCAGAGGGCTGGAGCAGCTCCTCCTATGAGGACAGGCTACAAGAGTTGGGGCTCTCCAGCCTGGAGAAGAGAAGGCTTCTAGGAGACCTTGGAGTGGCCTTGCAGGATCTTAAGGGGCTACAGGAAGGCTGGGGAGGGACTATTGACAAGGGCTTGGAATGGATTTGGGACAAGGACAAAGGGGACAAGGACAAGGGGAATGGGTTTGAAGTGTCAGAGGGGAGATTGAAAGTGGATGTTAGGAGGAAGTTGTTTGCAGTGAGGGTGATGAGGCACTGGTACAGGTTGCCCAGGGAGGTTGTGGCTGCTCCCTCCCTGGAGGTGTTCAAGGCCAGGTTGGATGAGGCCTTGAGTGCCCTGTGCTAGTGGGAGGTGTCCCTGCCTATGGCAGGGGGTTGGAACTGGCTGATCCTTGAGGTCCCTTCCAACCTTCCCATTCTGTGATTCTATTGAAGAAGTTCTTCAGTACAGGGGTGGTGAGACTGTGGAATAGGTTCTGGAGGAACTGGAGGTGTTCAAGGCCAGGCCAGATGAGGCTTTGAGCAATCAAACCTAGTTGAGAGGTGTCCCTGACCATGATAGGGGGTTTGGAGTAGTTGGTCTCTAGTGTCCCTTCCAACCTAGGCCATTCAGTGATTGTGTGTTAAACAACCAGAGCAAGTGTGAAGTGAAATCACTTACAAACAGAGGTGTTGGGTGTTTGGGGTGTTTTGCTAACTGCCAGTAATGAGAGACACCTCTGAGAATGCCTTTAGTCAGTGCTGGAAGGATGGAAGATGTGTTTTCCTGCCAGGAACGTTGGATCTTGTGACTGTTGGGCTTCATTTCCTGTAGTGCATCCTGCAAATGATCTCTTTCCTGTTGAGAATTGAAGCTGTTTAGGTTCTCTAGGTAAAACCATGCCATACCTGCTTTATGCAGTTCTCCAGGTGTCAGGTGAAGTTGGTGGCTCTTGGCTTTGTGCAAGGTCTTTCTCCCAAACGTTTCTGTGTCACTTTCCAAACTCTTGCCAGCTGTTGTAGCCAGAATTGTTGTGTCTCCAGGTGACAGCTCACTGAAGCAGCTTCACAGGCATGTTCTCAGGGAACATGTTGTATGTTGAACCTTTGCTCTGGGTGCCATCAAGTTCTTGCCCAAGTGTTGAGGATGAAGAATGTACTTCCAGAAAAACATCTTTACAACTGGGTTTTGTTCTCTCTGAGCCACTGGGAGGAGAAACCTCCTGCTATTGAAATAAAAACTACTTAGTTCAGAGTAATGCTGAATGAGAGCAGGCTTGGGAAGGCCTTGGTGGGGTGTCAGTTGGTGCCAAACTCCCCAGGAGCCACAACTGGTTGCTGACAGCCCAAAGGCAGCTGTGTGCTGGCTGCAGCCAGAGCAGGGAGAGCAGCAGCCCAGGGAGGGGCCTCTCTGCTGAGGCAACACCTGCAGCACTGCCTCCAGTTCTGGGCCCCCAGCACAAGGGCATGGAACTGTTGGAGAGGGTCCAGAGTAGGCCATGAAGATGATCAGAGGACTGGAGAGCCTCCCCTGTGGGGACAGGCTGGGAGAGTTGGGGTTGTTCAGCATCGAGAAGAGAAGGCTCCAGGGAGACCTTAGAGCAGCCTTGCAGTACCTGAAGGGGCTGCAGGAGAGCTGGGGAAGCACTTCTGATAAGGGCTGGGAGTGCCAGGACAGTGGCAATGGCTTTGAGCTGGGAGAGGAGAGAGTGAGAATGGAGATGAGGAAGAAATTCTTTTGAGTGAGGGTGGTAAGACCCTGGCACAGGTTGCCCAGGGAAGTTGTGGCTACCCCCTCCCTGGATGTATTCAAGGGTAGGTTGGATGAGGATTTGAGCAGCCTGGGCTGGTGGGAGATGTCCCTACCCATGGGAGGGAATTGGATGAGCTTTAAAATCCCTTCCAACACAAAGCATTCTGTGATTCTAGGATTTAGTGTAGCCTGCATGCTGGTGCCACACTCACACCTGGTGTCCTCACTGGCATGGTTGGTGGCACCCCAGCAGCAGAAGCCATGGGGGGCAGGAGCTGTGCCTAGCAGCACTGTGGGTGGGTACGTGACTCCTCAGCCTGCTGAGCAGCTCTTACATAACCACTGCTGAGCTTTTAAGCTTTTGAGGCCAGTATCAGGTCAAGCCCTGAAATGAGATTTCAGGAACTGTTCCCTAGTTGGATGGAGGTTTTAATGAATCCTGGTGAAGTGTGTAAAGAATCAAAGATTAGAACTCCAAGATGGGCTTTGGACTTTTTGGCTGTCTGGAGTTTGTGTGGTGGTTGTATAATAACAATGCAAGATTAAGTGCAGATAAAATGTTGGCAAACAAAGGCCACTGGGATTGACTGGAAGCCACCCAAGAGCTAGAGTACAAGGATGGTTCTAACAGTCCAGAAGTCAATAAAGCCTCATGTGATGGCAGGGAATGAATGACCTGAGCTCTTACTGGCAAACCTAAGGTGGAAGCTTCAGTTAGGACCTGGGGAAGAGCTGTTAGGACACTCACAAATCCAGTCAAAGGCAGGGAGAGAGGCTTTGTGCTATAAAAAGAGGCTTCTGGTTGGCCTTTTTTGCACCCCCTCAGTAACACTCTGAAGTTCAGTGGAGCAGGAGGTCAGCATCTTGATTTCATAGAGAGATGTGTAGCTGCTGCCAGATTTCTAGGAACCAACCAGGGTGTTGGTGACATTTGGGGCTTTTTCTCCTTTTGCTCAGCAATCTTAAAGCTGCAGCTGCCTGAGTTGGGAACTTTGAACTGGGGAATAGCATAGCTCAGGTTACCTAAAGCATCCCAAACTTGGCCTCAGCAACTCTGCTTGAGTAATTTTTAAACTTTGGCTCTTGAAAGCAAGCCAAAAGAATGTGTGATGAGCTGCAGGGTCCTCACAGTGTGACACCACTGAAATAGGAGTTCCTGCAGCCATCTCTCTGGGCTTTGGACCCAGCTGGAAAAGGCAGCCTACCAAACTTCACTCCCTGGTGGTGTTCACTGGCTCTCTGAAAGGCTGGTAGGGCTCCAGATGCAAAGTCAAGGAGGTCTGAGGTGAAAGGAACATCTCAGATACAAACCCAAAAGACTTTGTGCAAGGTCTGAGGTAAAAGGGAGATTTTCATCCTGAGAGGGAAGAAACAAATCTGTAGTAACTAAAAGGAAGCTGTGAAGTTTTAACTTGCAGACTGCTATGAAAGTGGGAGGAGCTGGGTGTAGCTGAGAGCTGGGCTTCGTAGTAGGCTGCAAAAGGTAATCTAAAAATGTTTGTGTTGGGAAAAGTAACTCTTCTGCCCAGGCTGGAGCAGGGTTGAAGGGCATTCTCTGTAAGGAGTGCAGGACCATGAGGGGATGCAGATGCTCAGAGTTGTGTATAAAGCCAGAAGGTCTCCCTGCTGCATGTGGGAGTGTGAAATTGGGAGGGCTTGGAGAAGACTTAAAACCAAGAGGTGGTGGCTTGAGACTGGAAGCAGGTGGATTTAGATGAGGCATGAGGAAGATGTTGGCCATGAGGGTGGTGAGGCACTGGAACAGGTTATCCAGAGAAGCTGTGTGGGCTCCAAGCCTGGCAGTGTTGAAGGCCAGGTTAGATGAGGCCTTGAGCAACCTGGGTTAGTAGAGAGTGTCCCTGCCTGTGCAGTGGGGATTGGGTGATCTTTGAGGTCCCTCCTAACCCAACCCATTCTGGGGTTTTACTGAGTTTCTGAGCTGAAAGAACTGAGCCTGGAGTTGTTGGTAGTTAACTGCTCACAGTTACTCTTAGAGCAGAAGGGAAACTTTTGTGTGTTTTGTGGGAGAGATCATTCTGTCAATTAAGATTCTGCTGTTCTGGCAGCTCTTTGATGAGCAGCCCTCTGCTAATACTCCTTTTTTCTTCCTAACAATAGTAGCATTTGAAAGAACAAATTTAAATGCAGAGGGAAGGGCTTCCTAGACTCAAGGAAAGGGAAAAAAAAAAATCACTTGTGAGTTTAAACGGTGGAAAATATTCTGCTGTCTTTCAAAATCACTGTGGAATTACCTTCTGTCACTTGAGAGAGGCCTCACCCAGCCTTTTGTAAGACAAATTGGGCATTGTTGATTCCCTCTGAAGTGTTACAGGTAGCAAAGTGTTTCTGTTCTTTGGAGAGAAGTGGATGCTGGAGCAAGCTGCATGCAGCAGAAACACAGCACAGTGCTGCAGTCTGCAGGTAGAGTGGGGCTGGCTGTGTCTGCACCATGACTCTAAAGCTTGGGTGCCCTGAAGCCCACTGGTGCTGTCTGGCCCACACAGAGCCAGCTCAGAGCTGGGGACAGGTCTGGATGTATGCCCACACCACTCAGGACTGGGTTTGGTGGAGCACATCAGGTTGGCTCTGCCCAGCTGCCTGGGGCATGGTGTCCTGCAGGGTACATCTCCTCTCCTGGATCTGTGCTGGCCCAGGGCTGTGTGGCAGGGTTGGCATGGGGCTGTACTGGAGTTGGGCTCTTCCTCACTCTCATCCCTAAAAAGACCAAACTGTGCAGCCCTGGAGCAGGCTGCCCAGAGAGGTTGTGGAGTCTCCTTCTCTGGAGACTTTCCAAACTCGCCTGGATGTGTTCCTGTGCAGCCTGCCCTGGGTGATCCTGCTTTGACAGAGGGATTGGACATGACCTCTGAGGATGCTTTCCAACCCCTAACATTCTGTGATTCTGTGATTCATGGCTGTTGGTGGTTGCCACCCCAGTGGCTGGAATGTGATCAGCTCAGGAGCTGGTAGGATTTGATCAAGTTGCTGTTTGTAACCTCCTGCTTTCAGCCTCGAGGTTCTCAAAACTGTTTAACCTGGTGGTCACCTGGTGGCTCTTCCTGCCCAGAGTAGGTCTGGCTTCTGCTTAGAGAGATTTGAGTGTGAAGGCTGAGATGAAAAGGCCAAATTTTGCTCTGAACACACTTACAGCTTCTTTTGCTAATGTTTCTTGAAAGGGCTATTTGTGGGCGTCTGCAGCCGGCGTGTGAGACGCAGCAGTGGGAAGATTTGATTTCAGAGGCATTAGAAGAGCTTTTATTGTCTCCTGCATGGGTGTCTTTAATAAGTGCAAAAGCAGGTGCCATATCTCCTGAAGTAAGGCAACACTCTGGGTGTTTCTAGCAGTCTGGCAATGATGCCACTCTTGCCCTCACTGAGAACACTGTTCAATAATGAGCCTCACCATGCGCTCAAACAAGCTGAGCCAGACTCGCAGTGCTTGAAAGCCCAGCTGCCTGCAGACTTCAAAGTCTTTCTGCCTCTTCTTCTTTTAAGCACCTAAGGCCTTTGCAGATCTGATGAGTAACCTCTAATGAGGCAAAAAAAGAAACCATCTTGACTATGCTTGTTTGATAATTAAGAGCTGAGATTAAAGGAACCCAGAGAGGTGTCCACGTTTTGCCCAACAAAGGACACTGCAGCAGCTGCCCAGGAGCTGAAGGGCAGACACAGAGCAGTGGCTTGTATGGAGCAGAGCAGTTGCAGCTGTTTGCCAGTTGAGTGCAGGAGCACTCTAGGAGTTGGCTTCTGATCTGGATGAAGTGGCTATGACCAGGTGCCAAACTGCCATGTGTCTGTGGCTGCTGGGCTCAGGATGGGCAGCGCTGCTGTGAGGTTCATCCCTGCTCTGCAGCTTGGTTTGTTGTAGCTACTCCAGCACCTGAATTGCCAGGTAGGAAGGTAAGGAACAAGGAGGTCCTGCTCCAAGACAAATGTGAAGAAGATTGGAAAAGTCACCTTCTGTGGCTAAAGGGAGCACAGTAAATCCAGTTGGGTTTTGTGGCAGAGCTCAGCTGGAGGATACAAAGCAGGCATTGGACAACAAACTACTTGTCACATCTTCTGTGATACATGGAGCTGGCACTGCAGAACCCTGAACTGGGGGAAGGTGCAGTGGTTAAACCCAAGATGCTACCCAAGATGATTTTTTACCATTCAAGATGAAATGAATATCCTGAAGTACTGCTGAGTGTCCCCAGGCTGTTGCACTGGGAGTTGCTTTGCAGTTCACTTGACACAAACACATCTTACTGGATAAAAATGAAAAAAAAAAGCACTTCCTGGGTTTCCCTCCCCTTTGTCACCCCCAAACTTGCACTCACTGTCTTTTTGCAGCTCCCTTTTTGCTGTCATCCCTCCTGTGGAGGAATCTTTGAAGTCTCTTGGGGCAAGCACTCACAGTTTTTGTCTGTCACATGTGGCAGAGTCTTCCTGTGAGGTGCCCAACAGAGCACTGAGTGGCTTGGTTAGAACTCAGATGTGAACTGTCTCTCCACAAAGGAGTTATTTATGCTCCAGCTGTGGTGTGTGGTTCAGATCCACTAAAGACTTCCCCAGGGTGGAATCTGACCCCATGATCAGAAGCTGGATTTAGATGAGACATCAGGAAGAAATTGTTCCCCAGGAGGGTAGTGGAACTTGGAACAGGTTGCCCAGAGAAGCTGTAGAGGATCCAAGCCTGGAAGCATTCAAGGCTGGATTGGAATGGGGCCTTGAGCAACCTGAACTAGTGGAAGGTGTCCTTGCCCATGGTAGGGGCATTGGAACTGAATGATCTTTAAGGTCCTTTCTAACTCAAACCATTCCATGATTCTATGAATCTAAGAATATGAAAGGATCCAGAACCATACAGCCTCTGTTACAGTGATTAACAAATGCAAAGGAGGGCTAAAAAAAAACCAACCCCAAACATTTAAAACACCTGAATATTGATGCTCTTCAGCTTCCAAGAGGGTTTCTTAAGCTAAGTGCTTGTTTGTTAAGCTGAGATTAGATGAGTCTGGTCTGTCTCTGGGCTTAACCAAGCTGCCTTCTCTTTTGATTAGAAAGAAAGTATTGTTCCTTCACTAATAATATTAGAGCACAACAATAAACCCATGAAATTGCAACAGTCTCACTGGTAGCAGGATTTGCCTTTCTCATCTACTAAGATGAAAGGCAGAAAAGATGAAATTTCAGGTCTGACTTGGAAGCTTTGGCCAAAGGAACACCAAAAATGCCAGAATCCCTCTGTGTTTGCACGGGATTTAAAGTGATCACCTTGAAATGGGATTTGTTAGCCTCTTTCTGCCCATGCTTTGCTTTGCACCACTTGTCACTCTGCAGAAACTCACTGCTTCCCTTCCCTTTCCAGGTCCAGCAGTGGTTCCTCACCAGTACTATGGAGTCACACCTTGGGGAGTTTATCCTGCCAGCCTCTTCCAGCAGCAAGCTGCTGCTGCTGCTGCCGCGACCAACTCAGCAAATCAGCAAACCACACAGCAAACCCAGCAGGGCCAGCAGCAGGTAAGGGGCTCCCTGCAGTTAGGGTGTGGGCAGTTGGCTTCAGATACTCGGTTGGGATTGAGAAGAGGCTTGAACTTCTTCAAGCAAGGCTCAGAAACACTCTGGTACACTGTTATGTCATTCAGAGAGTCACAACTGAACACGTTGACTTCTGCTCTGCAAACCAGAACAAAGCCCAGCAATTGGTAGTGTTGGAAGAGGCCTTTTCTGATAGTGACACAGTGGTGGCACTGCCCTGTGAGGACAGGGTGCAAGAGTTGGGCCTCTTCAGCCAGGAGAAGAAAAGGCTCTGGAAAGACCTTACAGTGGCCTTCCAGTACCTACTGTGTGCAGTTTTGGAGCCCTCAGCACAG
>VWZE01009715.1:7224-22522 GCA_013396675.1 Eubucco bourcierii | reverse complement strand
CTTCTCCTCTCCAGGCTGTAGAGCCCCAACTCTCTCAGCCTGTCCTCACAGCAGAGCTGCTGCAGCCCTCTGAGCATCTTTGTGGCCCTCCTCTGGACTGGCTCAAACAATTCCATGTCCTTCCTTGTTGTCATCTTTTTTTGTTGTCATCTCCTTGTTCTACTGAAGTGAGAGTGGGGTTGGGTCTCTAGAGGTTCAGCCCCTGAGATCAGGTTGTGTACATAAGGGAAGTGGAGAATGCTTGGGGATTGGAAGACAGCAGGTTGGAAGGGACCCTCTCAAAGGGCATCTTGTTCAACCTCCCTGCAGTCAGCAGGGACACAGAATCATAGAATCATAGGTTGGGAGGGACGGACTCTTTCATCTAGTTCCACTCCACTGCCATAGGCAGGGACACCTCCCACTGGTACAGGTCACTCAAGGCCTCATCCAAGCTCTGGGGTTTTACAAGCAGTGAGTTGAGCTGAAAAATGCATCAGGCAAGTGAGGAAAGGGGTGGGGAATGGTGGTGCAGGAATCTCAGTGTGGGTCATGAAATGAAATGCTGCCAGAGGTTTGAGGAAGACTCCCTCTCCTTAGAATGAGCCTGAGCTCAGTGTTGCCTCAGTGTGTCAGCAGGATGGTGCCAAGCTGCAGCACTGCTAAGGTTTTACTGAGTGTCTTCCTCCAGCATGGGATTTTTGAGCACTCTCTGCTCCTGTCTGCTCCAATTCCTTAGTTCTACCACCTTGTCTCTGTACAACAGTAGCAAGGTCCACAGAACCACAGAGTTCCAGAATCATTTCACTTGGAGAAGACCTTTAAGATCAAGGCCAACCATTACCCCAGTGCTGACCCCATTTTATGAAGTTGATACCTGAAAAGCTGGTGAAGGTTGGGCAATTTAGGTTCTTTGAGGTGCACCAGAGGAGGAAATGAGAGACACACAGGAAGGTGCAGTAAAATGTCTTGGATTTGGATCATGGAATCCTAGAATGGCACAGGTTGGAAGGGACCTCAGGGATCATCTCCTCCAACACCCCTGCATGGGCAAGGACACCTCCTAACTAGACTTGGCTGCTCAAGGCCTCATCCAGCCTGCTGCTGAACACCCCCAGGGAAAAGGCAGCCACAACCTCTTTGGGTAACCTGTTCCAGAGCCTCACCACTCTTGTATTGAAGAATGTCCTGCTCAGCTCCAGTCTAACTCTGCTGTCCTTCAGCTCCAAACCATTCCCCCTTGGCCTGTCTCTAGAGACCCTTAGAAACAGCCTCTCTGCAGCCTTCCTGTAGGATCCCTTCAGGTATTGGAAGGCATCTCTGGGGTCCTTAGCTTGCAGGAGTAGGCTCATGGAGGCCTTCATCTTCCTTCTGCGGGGTTATCTTCCTTGGTGGTTTCCATAGCACAGCAAGCATCATCTCAGCACTTTGGGCCCACTGCAAAGCTTCCAGTTGGGAATCCATAGGTGCCTCCTCTGTACCTTTCCTGTAGCAGGGAGAACTTTTGTGTTTGTCAGCCATGAATCCTGGTGGTGCTGTCTGTTTGTCTTCCTCTCCTAATAGAACGAGATGGTTCGGGAGCTGGACGGCCACGTCCTCAAGTGTGTCAAAGACCAGAATGGGAACCATGTAGTGCAGAAGTGCATTGAGTGTGTGCAGCCTCAGTCCCTGCAGTTCATCATCGATGCCTTTAAGGGACAGGTGAGTCCTGCCCCCCATGTCCTGACTCAATTTTGTCATCTTCAAAGTTGCTTTGAGGAGAGTGAGAGTGCCTGTGACTTGCTCAGCTTTGCTGGCCTCTAAATATTAGCAGGCAGCAGCTGAAAGGTTTCCACAGCAGTGTTAGGGAGCCTGGAAGCTCCCTGGTCCTGTCTCTGTTATTTCTGTGCAGGTGCAGCACAGTAAAACATGCTTGATGTTTTCCTAGAACATCAAGAGGGTTTTGACTGATGGAGGCAACACCAAATCTCTCACTAATCACAGAATCACAGAATGGGAAGGGTTGGAAAGGTCCTCTGGAGATCATCCAGTCCAAGCCCCCTGCCAGAACAGGGTCACCTAGAGAAGGGCACACAGGAACACATCCAGGCAGGTTTTGAAAGCCTCCAGTAATGGAGACTGCACCACATCTCTGGACAGCCTGCTCCAGTGCTCCCCCAGCCTTAAATTAAAGCAGTTTCTCCTCATAGAATCATAGAATCCTAGAATGGTAAGGTTGGAAGGGACCTCAAGGATCATCTAGTTCCAACCCCCTGCCATAGGCAGGGACACCTGCCTATGCACCATCCATAGGCAGGGACATCATGTTTAGATGGAACTTCTGATGTTCAGGTTTGTGCCTGTTACCTCTTGTTCTGTCATGGGGCATCACCAAAAAAAAAACACCTGTGCCCATCCTGACACCTACCCTTGAAGTATTGATCCGTCAGTCCTCTCTTCTCTAGGCTAAACAGCCCCAAGTCCCTTAGCCTTTCCTCATCACAGAGCTATTCCAGTCCCCTCAGCATCTTTGTAGCCCTTTGTTCTACCCTCTCAAACAGTTCCTTGCCCTTAAGAGGACTCCACCCTCTCAGTACAGGTGGTGAGCAGAGTTCTGTGGTGAGCACAGTCAGCTCTTGTTGTGCTCCCTATTTGTGAGGGTGGCATAGAGGAGAGGAGCATTGCTTGCCAAGGGCCTCAGACCAGGCAGAACATGAGTTTGGTCTAGCAAAGTGCAGTTACTTGTGCTTCATTCTCCAGTGTTCTCTTGATCTCCTCTTGTGAATGGCCTGGATCTGAACTGGTTGCATTCTGCCTGCAGTCAGCTTCTCTTCCATTCCAGAGGCACTGATTTGGGTGTTCCCAGCTTCAGCTTAATTGGCTCAGGAGAAGGACTTTGAAGTACTGCTGAGTTTTGCCACAGGGGCTGAGGGTAGCCTCCAGCTGCTCCAGCAGGAACCAGCCTTTATTAATTTGCCTGCTCCTAGAACAGCTCTGAAAGCAGAGGCTTTGCTTGGCTGTGTCCAGACAAGCAGGACCTAACAAGAAACCTGTTCAGCAGATTTACTGCTTGGACCTTCCACTGTGGGGTGCTGGGCAAGGCAGAAATACTTCTGGGAGCTCAGCTGATGACACTACGCTTTCTGAGCAGCCATTCCCAGTTCCATCTGAACTTTCATGTGGAAGATTAAACTTAGCACCTGGAGACTATTTTTCTGCACTTAATTGCACTTCAGGTCTTGTTTCCCTGCACAGTTTGCTCACTGGTTTTTAAAAATGTGTAGCCTGTGAAGTTAGCTTTGGGCTTGGATTTGGGGTTTTTGGTTTTATTTTGTTTTAATTGAAAGCAACCAAAGAGGATTTTGTGCCCTGGACAGCAAACTGCAGCAGTAATAAAATGTACCATGTTCTTACTGACCCATTTGGTAATCCTTGAGAAATGAGAGCTGGAGGTTCTTTGTTGTCCCTTCTCCTAAGAGCAGTTTAAGGCTTTTAAACCAATCCAAACAGCTGAAGAAAATCTCTTGGTGAACATTTTTAACTTTTCTGGATCATGCCATTTATTGTGTGGCTTAACCCACGCAGCTGGCAAGCAGCAGGCAGGATTTCATCTTCTGAAACAGCTTCTGATGAGGCCTGTTTGTCTCAGTGTTCTTTTTATGAATCATGAGGCTTTGCCATGCACACCTGTATATTGCAGGTGCAAATGGGAGATATCCTGATCCCAGCATGGTGGAGGTTGGAAGGGACCTCTGGAGATCATCCAGTCCAACCTCCTGCTAAAACAGGGCATCCACAGCAGCTTGCCCAGGAGCACAATGGCCAGGGGGGGTTGGAATCTTTCCAGAGGAGACTCCACAACCTCTCTGGGCAGCCTGCTCCAGGCCTCCAGTAGCCTCACACCAAACAACTTTCTCCTCCTGTGCAGATGGAACTTCCTGGGTTCCAGTCCCCTTGTCCTGGCACTGGGCGCTGCTGACAAGAGTCTGGCCCCAGCCTCTTGCCTCCCACCCTTTATTGCTCAGATTCCCTCTGGGGCTGCTCTTCTCCAGGCTCTCAGCCCCAGGGCTCTCAGCTTTTGCTCCTCACAGAGATGCTTCAGGCCCCTCAGCATCTTCAGAGCCTCTGCTGGACTCTCTCCAGCAATTTTCTGTCTCTTTTTAACTGGGCAGCCCGGAACCGGACCCAGTGCTCCAGTGCACCCTCACTGGGGTGGAGTAGGAGGGGAGGAGAGCTTTTCTTCATGCCCTCTAGCAGACCATTGGCCTTCTTGGCCCTGAGAGCACATTGCTGGCTCATTTGTTTCCCTGCTCCATGAGTGAGGAAGCTGCAGCACAGGTAGGGGCTGCGCTGTGCCTGCAGTCAGCCACCAGTCCTGCGGCAGCAGGGAGCAGATGTTCCTAATTCCAATTAATGCTGTCTGGAGCTACCAGGCTGCAAGCTCTCATTAGCTGCCATTCCTGGGCAAAGCCACCATGTGTTCATTTAATTCCAGGGGGGGTTCTGGGGTTCCCAAGGACTAACAGAGGTGTTGCTGCCTGTGCTTGCCTGTCTTTGCCGAGCGCAGGTCTTCGCCTTGTCCACGCATCCCTACGGCTGCCGAGTCATCCAGAGGATCCTGGAGCACTGCCTGCCTGAGCAGACCTTGCCCATCTTGGAGGAGCTTCACCAACACACTGAGCAGCTCGTGCAGGTCAGTCTGGGAAGGAGCAGAGCTGGTGCTGTGAGATGGTTCTTGATTGCTGCTGTGCGGTAGGGCAGCTGCTGGCAGCCTGTTGGCGATGGCTGCTGGGGTCGGCTGAGCGCAGAGATGCTCTTCCTGAGGAGGGATGGGAAGGGAAATATCATCACTGATCATAACATCAGGGAATGGGTTGGGTTGGAAGGGACCTTTAAAGATCATCCAGTTCCAAGTCCCCTTCCACAGGCAGGGACACCTCTCACCAACACAGGTTGCTCAAGGCCTCATCCAGAGTGGCCTTGAACACCCTAATGAGAGTGACTAATGTTGGGTTGGACTTGATGATCTTTGAAGTCTCTTCCAACCTTGGTGCTACTGTGATACCCCCAGGGAGGGAACATCCACAACCTTCCTGGGCAGCCTGTGCCAGTGTCTCAGTTGTTCTGGTTATGTGCACATACCCAGCAGGTACCAAGCTGTAGTCACTTTCATTTCTGGGAAGGATCTGAAGTTGGGGATGTCCTCATGCTTCACCCCAGACATGACAGTGCCAGAAGGATCTAAAGGGGTTGGTGTGAAGAGCTGGTCACTGCTTGGACAAGAAACTGCCAAGTGCTTTGGGGTCTTGAAATGACAGAATCATTGTGGTTGGAAAAGACCTTTCCTGGCTGCCTCTCCTCCTCCTTGCAGTGCTCTGAGGACTTGTTTTGCTGGGGCTACAACACTATATGAACCCTGACCTGTATGCTCATGTCCTTAGCATGTGGAAAGTGGGAAGAGGGTGGACATGGAGGGAAGCCATCAGGTCATGCCTCTGGTGTTGTGGACTGGGATCTGCATGTACCTCTGTTCAAAGCATGACTATGCATAAGGACAGTCTCCTCTAGCTAGAACCATGGCACAACCCTCCAGGACTTGGGGTTTGGTGTGTTTGAAGCTGGAGGAAGCAAAGAAACTTGAACTACACAGAGCATAGACATTAGAGAATCCCAGGATGGCTTAGGTTGGAAGGGACCTTGCAGAGCATCAACTCCAACCTCCACCTTTCAGCTAGACTTGGTTGCTCAAGGTCTGACCCATGAAATGTCATGGTCAGGGACACTGAGTGCTGAGACTCAGATCCAGCATTTTCCCTCCCGGTAGAGCTCCAGAAGGCCTCTTCTTATCCATGATTTGTTTCACAGAATTTCAGTGAATGCTTAGCTCAGGTTTTTGAGTCCTAATACACAGTGGGGACTGGTTTGATATGAGTGGTTCCTGTCCAGGTTTGGTCACACAATTCTGCTGTCCCTCACACAGGACCAGTATGGGAACTACGTCATCCAGCACGTACTGGAGCACGGACGGCCTGAGGACAAGAGCAAGATTGTAGCAGAGATCAGAGGCAATGTGCTGGTCTTGAGTCAACATAAATTTGCTAGGTATGGGTTTGTTCCTTCAACTGTCCACACCCCATGGAAGTGTGGACACATGGTAGAGCTGCAGAAGAGTTGTGGTGGAGGGTAGGGAGGTGGAAATAAGTTTGTGCTGTTTGTAACTGTGGCTGAGCTGGGCTGAGTGGCTGGAGGTAAGTTTCACTTGTGGTGAAGAGCATGGCAGCAAGGAATTGCTTTGGTTGGAAAGGACCTTTAAGATCATTGAGTCCAACCATTCTCTAACTCTGCCAAGGCTGGGGCTAAACCATGGTCCTCAGCACCACATCTCTGCCTCTTTTAAGCACCTCTAGGGTGGGGATCCAGGCACCTCCCTGGGCAACCTGTGCCAGGCTTTGAGAACCCTTTCAGAGAAGGAGTTTCTGATATCCAACCTAAACCTCCCTCCTGTGCTGTAATGTGAGGTCATTTCCTCTTGTTCTATCACTTGTTACTAGGAAGAAGAGCCCAACCCCTACCTGGCTTCAGTCTCCTTTCAGGGAGCTGTAGAGAGCAATGAAGTCTCCTCTCAGCCTCCTCTTCTCCTGCCTAAACACCCCCAGCTCCCTCAGCAGCTCCTCTCCAGGCCCTTCAGCAGCTTTGTAGCTGTTCTTGCAGAGAACACCCTGCTGTCTTTGATTTAAGAGCTGCCTCCACTAAGGGCATCCCTGTGCCCTTGGAGTAGCAGATAGACCTGGAAACCATAGAATCATAGAATGGTTTGGCTTGGAAAATACTTCTAAGACCATCCAGTCCAACCATTCTCTAGCTCTGCCAAGGCTGGGACTAAACCATGGCCCTCAGCACCACATCTCTGCCTCTTTTAAGTACCTCCAGGCATGGGTATCCAACCACCTCCCTGGGGCAACCTGTGCCAGGCTTTGAGAACCCTTTCAGTGAAGAAGCTTCTTTTAATATCCAACCTAAACCTCCCCTGGTGTAACCCAAGGCCATTTCTTGTTGTCTTGAGATGAGAGGAAGTGTGGAAGATGGAGCTACTCTTCAAAGATGTGGAGGAGTAGCTCCAGCCCACATTCCTGGGCCTGACGAAGAGTATCTCTGTGTGGTACTCTCCTTTCTTTTACTGTTTCTTCACCTGGTCACCCTCCCTTGGATAATCACAATCACACACTACCAGGAGCATTTCCCTGCCCCTGGGAAGCTCTGTCAAGCCACAAGAGAATCTAGGAAATCAGTTCAGCAGTGATTCTTTATCCTCCCACTTCTCAGCTGAGTTTTTAGACACATAAAGTCTTGCAGTTCTTTTTGAGACACATGCATGATGATGTCCTCCTAGGGGAAGCTGCAGCAGCCTGAGCTTGTTAGTCCAGATGCTGCTGAGCTCCACGTGGGTGGAAGCAAATTCCAGGTACCTGAGTGGATGTCAAGGCAAAAAAAATTTATTTCCCACATGGGGTAAATTCTTTTTGGTGTTTTGAGTCATTGGAACATGAGTGCTGAGCTCTTCAAAGGCTTAACATTTCCCCCATTTTTTATGATGAATAAAACAGTGCTTTAATGCTTCTGGACACAGGGGAAGTGTAACATTAACAAGAGTTAGGGGAGCCTGCTCTTAATGTTGTTGTTTCAGATCCATCCTTGTTCTTTTCCTAAACTTCTTCCCAGATGCAGCACTAATTAGTGTAGGATGTCCCCTGAGCTGAGCACTAGTTGGGGCAAACCACTTGGTGATTTGATGATTCACTCAAGGATGCAGCAGATGAGACTTGCAGAAGTCTCCATCCCCTTTCATGTATCCTATTTAACTTGGCTCTCTGGAGAGCAGAGAGGAGGCAGCTGATACAGTCAGGAACGTGGGAAGTTAAGATCTTTTGTTCCTGAATAAGCATTTCCCTGTTGTTCTAACCTTGCACCTCTGTTCCTGGACTGAGAAACCAAAGAACAGCTCATCTGCTGCTCTCTTGGGCTTGCTGTGAGGACAGAACCTGATCTCAAACGTGAGTCATTGTAGACTTGCCCAAATTTGGGTGAAATTAAACCTGAACTGGTCCTTTACCCAAATTCCTACTCAGGTGCAAGTTCCTTTGATCTTCTGCTTCATGTTGCTGAATTTCTGTGCCAGCATAGCCAGAGTGGTTTGGGTTGGAAAGGAGATCATCTCTGGAGATCATCTCAGTCCAAACCCCCTGCTACAGCAGGGCCCCGCAGCAGCTCGCCCAGGATCACAGTGGTCAGGTGTGGTCAGTCTCCTTCAGACAAGGAGACTCCACAACCTCTCTGGGCAGCCTGCTCTGCCAAACAAGTTTCTCCTCATGTTGAGGTGGCCTCCAGTCTGTGCCCACTGCCCCTTGTCCTGTCCCTGGGCACCACTGACAAGAGTCTGGCCCCAGCCTCTTGCCCCCCATAGGTCCTTTATCTCTGACTGAGCATTGCTCAGATCCCTTCCGGGACCGCTCTTCTCCAGCCTCAACAACCCCAGGTCCTCCTCAGGGAGAAAAATCTCTCCCTTTGCTAGAAGCACCAGAGATCTCTTTGGTCTTGAAGAACAAACCCAGCAGAGCTGTTGGTGCTCAGGGGTTGTCCTTTGTGTGTTGCAGCAACGTGGTGGAGAAGTGTGTGACCCACGCGTCGCGCTCGGAGCGCGCCATGCTGATCGACGAGGTGTGCACCATGAACGACGGCCCCCACAGTGCCTTATACACCATGATGAAGGATCAGTATGCCAACTACGTGGTACAGAAGATGATTGACGTGGCAGAGCCAGCCCAGAGGAAGATTGTCATGCACAAGGTAAGCAGCTGCCTCCCCTCAATGAGGATGGAAGCTTGGGTGAGGCTTCTCGCTGGTTGCAGAGAGCGGCGGGGGGGAAAAAAAAAGGCTGAGCTTGATTGTGTTTGCCTTCAGGGTTTGCTGACAGAATCCAAGTGTGGGTTGGGGTTGGAAAAGGCCTCTGAGATCGTTAAGGCCTCTGAGATCATCCAGTCCAAGCTTTCACCCAAGCCCACCGTGGCCGTTAAACCTTGTCCTCAAGTGCCGTGCCCATAGGTTTCTTCAAGACTTCCAGGGATGGGGACTCCAGCACCTCCCTGGGCAGCCTGTGTGATCCCTGATCACACTGGCAGCAAACACATTTTTCCTCATCTCCAACCTAACTCTCCCCTGGCACAATTTCAGGCCATTTCCTCTCCTGTGACCTGAGACTAGGGAGAAGAGCCCAACCCCCACCTCACTGCAGCCTTCTTTTAGAGAGTTGCAGAGAGCCAGAAGGTCTCCCCTCAGCTTTTCTTCTCCAAACACTCCCAACTCCCTCAGCTGCCCCTCCCCAGCCCTGTTCTCTAAACCTTCCCCAGCTTTGTTGCCCTTCTCTGGACCTGCTCCAGCCCCTCAATGTCCTCCTTGGAGTGAGGAGCCCAGAACTGATCCCAGTAATTGAGTAGTAACTGAAACACCAAAATGTGAAATGATGAGATGCCATTTGGGCTGAAAACGAGCAGGCTGCTTCCAGCAATCTCTGCTGACCTACTAACCTAGTTCTTTGCTTGTGCTGTAGTGAGTGCTGCTGAAATCCTCCCAGCCTGGCACAGCAGCAGCATGGGGCTGGTGCCCAGGAGGTGCTGGGCAGGGCTGGCAGTGATGGCACATTTGACACTTGCCCTCGCTGAGAGCAGCACTCGCTGAGGAGAGCAGCTCTGTGTGCTCAGTGCAGCTGAGCCAGCCCCTGCCCAGCCCCACCATGGCCCTGCTGCCTCTGTTTGAGGGGTGCCAGTGCTGCTGTGCCACCTCATGTCCCTGCTCTGCAGCCCTGCTGAGGACAGGCTGGTGACACCATGCTGACAGGAGCTGCTCCAGCACCTGGGCCTGGAGCTGTTCATCAAAGTCCCTGGTTCTGAGGTCTGAGGAGGGGCTCCCAGGTGGAGTGCAGAGCTGCAGCACTGGACTGCAGGCAGCTTCAGCATTTCACGTTTGGCAGGACTGAGGCACTTTGGAGTTCATCTGCAGTGCTGCCAGTCCTGCCCCTCCAGGTTTGTGTTCCTGCTACCTTAGGCAGGAAGCTCTCAAACAGGTGATGTCTTCATTGCCTTCATTTCCCTGCTTTGAAAGGTCACAGACACAGAAAGACTTGGATGGGAAGGGACCTCTGGAGATCATCCAGTCCAACCCCACTCCTGAAGCAGGGCACCCACAGCAGCTTGCCCAGGATCACAATGGCCAAAGGGGTTTGGAATCTCTCCAGAGAAGGAGACTCCACAACCTCTCTGGGCAGCCTGCTCCAGCCCTCCAACACTAAACAGGTTTCTCCTCCTGTTAGATGGAACCTCCTGCTTCCAGTTTGTGGCCATTGCCCCTTGTCCTGTCACTGGGCACCACTGACAAGAGTCTGGCCCCAGCCTCTTGCTCCCTACCCTTTTATCCCTTGCTGGGCATTGATCAGATACCCCCTGGGGCTGTTTTTCTGCAGGCTCTCAGCCCCAGAGCTCTCAGCCTTTTGCTCCTCACAGAGGTGCTCCAGGCCCCTTGCTGTCACCTCAGTAGCCTCCCCTGGACTCTCTCCAGTAGTTCCCTGTCTGGCCCAGGCAGCCCAGAGAGGTGGTGGAGTCTCCTCTGGAGAGATTCCAACCCCTCCAGCCATTGTGATCCTGGACAGCTTGCTGTGGGTGCCCTGCTTTAGTGAGGGAGGTTGGATTGATGATCTCCAGAGATCCCTTCCAACCCCACCATGCTGTGACACTTCTGTGACTCCTCGTGGTCAGTCCTGGCTCAGGCAGGGGTAGGGGTTTCCATGCACCATATTCTAGCTCTTGTCTCAGCCTATCTGCAGCTGCCACTTGCAGGGCAAGGACTCCAGGGCTGGTGCTGTGGAGTGTACCTCATGCAGTAAGGACCAGGAATTGCTCTTGTGTCTCATTCCTCTGAAGCTGTCCAGGACAACTTGAGCAGCAGAATGATGTTGTACAAGGGCAGGAGCTTTTCTGGCTGGGTGCTGGAGCCAGGAGTTCTTTTCTCCAGCTATAGCAGTCACAGCGACCCTGGAAGTGACTTGTACTGTGGAGTAGTGTGAGCAGGTGGGGCTGGCTTCCCCAGGCCTCTTCTGTGTTTAACATCAATATTGGACTTGTCAGGGATTAAACTGCTTAGCCCTTGACTCTCCCAGCAGCTCTTCCAAACACACTGCTGAAATTCCTTTCAGCCTCTGAGCTGTTTGGAATTCCAACCTGAAACCTGGATGGAGCAGAATCACAGAATGCTTTAGGTTGAAAAAAGCCTCAGAGATCATCCAGTCCAACCACCAACCCAACCCCACCATGGCCACTAAACCTTGTCCTCAAGTGCCATGGCCACCACCTTTCTTCAACACCTCCAGGGACTCCACCACCTCCCTGGGCAGCCTCTGCCAATCCCTGACCACTCTTGCAGCAAAGAAATTTTTCCTCATCTCCAACCTAACCCTCCCCTTGCACAGTTTCAGGCCATTTCCTCTCCTATCACCTGAGACTAGGGAGAAGAGTCCAACTCCCACCTCCCTGCAGCCTCCTTTCAGGGAGCTGTAGAGAGCAATGAGGTCTGCCCTCAGCCTCCTCTTCTCTCAGTCCCAGCTCCCTCAGCTGCTCTTCAAAAAGAACCTACTCATAGCCACTAGACCCTTCTGATGCCTCCTTGATGTGTTTACCCTGGGCTGGGGGCACTGTCAGATCAGCCATGGGAAGCTTGAGCACCTACAGGTCTTGTCTTCCCAGCCTCCTCTCTTGGGACAAGCCTGGTATCCACCCACATGCTGAGATCCATCTGGATTCCAGTCACATAGCTCAGGATGATGCCACCTGCTTGACCAGAAGTTCCTCCTAAAAATAACAGCAGTGAGTTAGCTCCACTGCCACTCACTGCTCTGTGTGCAGGAAATGGCTCTTCAGGATTTTCAGAATCTCCTGGCCTGACCATACAGTCCCTGGAGCTTCTGCAGGCTGCCCAGCAGGGTGAGGGCAGTGAGTCTGCCCCCTCTGTTCTGCTCTCCTGAGAGCCCCATGGCAGCACTGCAGCCACTTCTGGGGTCCTCAATGTAGGGACATGAAACTGTTGGAGGGGGTCTGGAGGAAGTCACAAAGATGATCAGAGGGTTGGAAATCCTCTCCTGTGGGGAACAGGCTGGGAGAGTTGGGACTGGTTCAGCCTGGAGAAGAGAAGGCTGCAAGAAGATCTTAGAGCAACCTTCCAGTGCCTGAAAGGGCTGCAGGAGAGTTGGGAAGGGACTTTAGACAAGGGCTGGGAGTGCCAGGATGGGGGCCAATGTCTTTGAGCTGGGAGAGGGGAGATCATAGAATCATAGAATGGTAAGGTTGGAAGGGACCTCAAGGATCAGCCAGTTCCAACCCCCTGCCATAGGCAGGGACACCTCCCACTAGTACAGGTTACTCAAGGCCTCATCCAATCTGGCCTTGAACACCTCCAGGGAGGGAGCAGCCACAACCTCCCTGGGCAACCTGTTCCAGTGCCTCACCACCCTCACTGTAAAGAACTTCCTCCTAACATCCAGTCTAAATCTCCCCTCTGCCAGTTTAAACCCATTCCCCTTGTCCTGTCGTTGCAGGACCTTGTAAATAATCCTTCCCCAGCCTTCCTGTAGGCCCCCTTCAGATACTGGAAGGCTACTATCAGGTCCCCTCGAAGCCTTCTCTTCTCCAGGCTGCACAGCCCCAACTCTCTCAGCCTGTCCTCATAGGAGAGCTGCTCCAGCCCTCTGATCATCTTTGTGGCCCTCCTCTGGACCCGCTCCAACACTTCCATGTCCTTCCTGTGCTGAGGGTTCCAGAACTGCACACAGTACTCCAGGTGGGGTCTGACGAGAGCAGAGTAAAGGGGCAGAATCCCCTCCCTTGCCCTGCTGGCCACGCTTCTCTTGATGCAGCCTAGGACTCGGTTGGCTGTCTGGGCTGCATGTGCACACTGCAGGCTCATGTTGAGCTTTTCATCAACCCAGACTCCAAGGTCCTTTTCCTCAGGGCTGCTCTCCAGCCATTCACCACCCAGCCTGTATTTGTGCTTGGGATTGTGCCTACCCAGGTGCAGGACCTTACACTTGGCCTTATTGAATTTCATGAGGTTGGCCTGGGCCCACCTCTCCAGCCTGTCCAGGTCCCTCTGGATGGCATCCCTGCCCTCTAGCAAGTCGACTGTGCCACACAGCTTGGTGTCATCTGCAAACTTGCTGAGGGTGCACTCCATTCCTCTGTCCATGTCACTGACAAAGATGTTAAACAGCACTGGTCCCAGCACTGACCCCTGAGGGACACCACTTGTCACTGGTCTCCAGGTGGACATTGTGCCGTTGATCGCCACTCTCTGGGTTCGACCATCCAGCCAATTCCTTATCCAGCGAGTGGTCCATCCATCCAGTCCATGTTTTTCCAGTTTGGTGACCAGGATGTCATGTGGGACAGAGTCAAATGCCTTACTCAGGTCCGGGTAGATCCCATCAGTTGCCCTTCCCTTGTCCACTGTCGCTGTGACTTCATCATAAAAAGCCACTAAATTTGTCAGGCAAGATCTGCCCTTGGTGCAGCCATTGCTGGTTCCCACCAATCACCTCTGCTTTGTTTGCCATTTGCCTTAATAGAGCTTTCAGCAGGATCTGCTCCATGGTCTTGCCAGGCACAGAGGTGAGGCTGACTGCTCTGTAGTTTCCAGGGTCATATGGATGGGGAAGAAACTCTGTACAGTGAGGGTGGTGAGACACTGGCACAGGTTACCCAGGGAGGTTGTGGAGCACAGAATCACCCAACGTGATCAAAGATCACGTTGGGTGATTCTGTGCTCCACAACCTCCCTGCAGATCTTCAGTGCTCCACAACCTCCCTCCAGGTGTTCAAGACCTTGAGTGACCTGAAACTGGATGATCTTTAAGGTCCCTTCCAAACCCACTCTTTGGTTCTGTGACTGTGTTCCTGTGGTTGTACCTGGAGCTCCTGCTCTTCACCCACCCTTCTCTTAACCTCCTAGATCCGGCCTCACATCGCGACCCTGCGCAAATACACCTACGGCAAACACATCCTGGCCAAGCTGGAGAAATACTACATGAAGAATGGGGTGGACCTGGGACCCATCTGTGGGCCCCCCAACGGCATCATCTGAAAGCAGCAACATCCTTTGAGAGAGGAGCCTAAACTGCCCCTCAGCACCTAACAACCAGCAACCACCACGATTCCAGATGCAGGCAGAGCGAGGAAGGTTTCCTGGTTGCTTAAACTTGTTAAAGAAGAGGAGGAGAAGAAAAAAAACAACAACAAAATGAAACAAAAAACAAAACAAAACAAAAAAAAGAAGCCTTTGTAAATTCCTTTAATTTTATTATGCATAACATGTACTAATTATTTTTTTTAATTAACTACTTGCCCTGCTGTTTTACTGGTGTATAGAATACTGTACATAGGTACCCCAATGTACATGGAAAGGCCACGTTTTGGTTTTAGCATTTATTTCCTTCTTTTCTTTTCTTTTCTTTTCTTTTCTTTTCTTTTCTTTTCTTTTCTTTTCTTTTCTTTTCTTTTCTTTTCTTTTCTTTTCTTTTCTTTTCTTTTCTTTTCTTTTCTTTTCTTTTCTTTTCTTTTTCTTTTTTTTTTTTTTTTTTTTTTTTTTTTTTTTTTTTTTTTTTTTGGTGTTCACTGTTGTATCTATATTCCAAATGTGGACAACTTTCAAGAGTGGTTGGTTAGAGGGGAAAAAAAAACAAAAAAAAACCCACACAAACAAACCAAACCAAACCAAAATCTCTTTTTTTTTTTTTTTTTAACTTCTTTGCGACCCTTTTTGGGGTTTTTATTTGTTGGCTTATTTTCAGTCCAAGCAGCCAGTGAGAAGTTGAGGGTTTGGTTTTTTGGGTGTTGTTTTTTTTGGTTTTTTTTGGTTTTTTTTTTTTTTTTTTTCAGTTCAAAGAGGCATTTTCTAAGCAGAAAGAGTCAACTTTGCTGAAGCTTTGGTTTAAAACACAAATGGTTTGGAAACTTTTTTTAATTGCTTTTTTTTTTGGGGGGGGGGGGGGGGGGGAGGGGGAGGTTGTTAATTTTAGGAGCCTGAGGTGCTGGAGGAGAGAAGTGGCTTTAAGCTGTGGTTTTTAGAGGTGAGAGAGGTGGAGACCCAGCAGGGTTTTTAAAGCAGGGAAAGTTTGGAGTTGAGGGAGGGGAAAAGGGAGTTAGGGGAGGGTGGGTGTAGGGTTGGGGGTGGTTTCTAACTCGGTTCTGTTGAGATGGAAAAAAGGAAGAGACAAAATTTGATCATTTTTAAGCATGAGGTTAAA
>VWZE01009714.1:66566-100468 GCA_013396675.1 Eubucco bourcierii | reverse complement strand
GAAAGGGACTCCAAAGATTGATTAGTTCCAACCTTCTGCCATGGGCAGGGACACTTCCCACTGGCCCAGGTGGCTCAAGGCTTCATCCAACCTGACCTTGAACACTTCCAGGGTGGGGGCAGCTACAGCCTCCTTGGGCAACCTGTGCCAGTCTCTCCCTCCCCTCACTCTAAAGAATTTCTTCCTCATCTCCAGTCTCAATCTCCCCTCTCCCAGCTCTAAGCCATTCCCTCTTGTCCTGGCACTCCCAGCCCTTGTCAAAAGTCTCTCCCCAGCTCTCCTGTAGCCCCTTTCAGGTCCTGGAAGGCTTCTCCAGGGTCTCCCTGGAAGCCTTCTCTTCTCCAAACTGAGCAGCCCCAACTCTCTCAGCCTGTCCCCATAACAGAGATGCTGCAGCCTCTGAGCATCTTGGTGGCCTCCTCTGGACCTGCTCCAGCAATTCAATGCCCTTCTTCTGCTGGGGGGCACCAGAACTGGCCACACTACCACTGTATGATGAACTCAGCAGAGCAGTTCAGCAGCAGGGCTGGAGCTGCCTGCAATTATCCTCCTGCAGCTGCCAAAGCAACCACCCTGTCCTGGAACACACCTGCGGCAGCCTGCAGGGGCTTATCGATGCATATTTGCTGCACTACTCCATACAGATGCAAACATTTGGTTGCTAAGGAAGCAGAGAACATTGCCACAGTCTGCAAGGAGAGGCTGTGGCAGGTCTCAATTGCTCCAGCTTAGAATCATAGAATCAGTCAGGACTGGAAGGGCCCAAAAGGATCAGCCAGTCCCAACCCCCCTGCCATGCCCAGGGACACCCTACCCTAGCTCAGGCTGCCCACAGCCTCATCCAGCCTGGCCTTAAACACCTCCTTGGGCCACCCCTGCCAGGCTCTCACCACTCTCATGCTGAAGAACTTCCTCCTCACATCCAGTCTGACTCTTCCCACTTCCAGCTTTGCTCCACTCCCCCCAGTCCTGTCAGTACATGATAGCCTCAAAAGTCCCTCCCCAGGTATTTTGTAGGCCACTTCAGGTACTGGAAGGCCACAAGAAGGTCACCTGGGAGCCTTCTCCTCTCCAGGCTGCACAGCCCCAACTGCCTCAGTCTGTCCTCATAGCAGAGCTGGATGGATGCTTCACAGCATCTCTGTCTCTTGCTGCACCTCCTGAGCTCTCCCATCTCTCACCTCCCACCTTTTTGGGCCGGAGCTGGTGCAGAAGCTTTTTTGTTTCCAAAATATTGTTGGTCTCTCATAGAGAATCATCCCCAGCTTGGGTGGGAGGGGGTGGGGATGTCTTGGAGTCAGCCAGCCTGGGTCCATCCACTGCATCCCCAGTGCTCCACTGATGGGCTGGGGACAAATGGAGCTCTTTGGCTGCATAGAATCACAGAGTCACTTTGGCTGGGAGAGCTTTAAGGTCGTGGGCTCCAACCATTCTCTAGCTCTACCAAGGCTGAGGCTAAACCATGTCCCTCAGCATCACAGCTCTGCAGCTTTTAACACTTCTAGGGATGGGGATTCAAGCACCTCCCTGGGCAGCCTGCTCCAGTCTTTGAGAACCCTTTCAGGGGAGAAGTTTCTTCTCATGTCCAATCTAAACCTCCCTTGGGGCAACTTGAGGCCATCTCTTCTTCTCTTATCATTTATTCCTTGGGAGAAGATCCCAACCCCCACCTGGCTCCAGTCTCCTTTCAGGGAGCTGTAGAGACCCAGAAGGTCTCCCCTCAGCCTCCTTTTCTTCAGGCTGCACACCCACAGCTCCCTCAGCTGCTCTTCCTCCTCAGCTGAGAGATGGGAGAGCTCAGGAGGTGCAGCAAGAGATAGAGATGCTGTGAAGCATCCATCCAGCTCTGCTATGAGGGCAGACTGAGGGAGTTGGGGCTGTGCAGTCTGGAGAAGAGGAGGCTCCCAGGTGACCTTCTTGTGGCCTCCCCAGCCCTGTTCTCCAGACCCTTCACTGCNGACCCAGAAGGTCTTCCCTCAGCCTCCTTTTCTTCAGGCTGCACACCCACAGCTCCCTCAGCTGCTCTTCCTCCTCAGCTGAGAGATGGGAGAGCTCAGGAGGTGCAGCAAGAGATAGAGATGCTGTGAAGCATCCATCCAGCTCTGCTATGAGGGCAGACTGAGGGAGTTGGGGCTGTGCAGTCTGGAGAAGAGGAGGCTCCCAGGTGACCTTCTTGTGGCCTCCCCAGCCCTGTTCTCCAGACCCTTCACTGCCTTCGTTGCCCTTCTCTGGACCTGCTCCAGCCCCTCCATGTCCTTCTTGGAGCAAGGACCAAAAATCTGAAGCCAGGACTCAAGGTGTGAGTGCTGAGTGCAGAGGTTGAGGCTCTAAACCCAGCACCAGGTCCATAGGTGCCTGCCCCTGCTCTGTGCTCTGGGGTCCTTCCTTTAGGCTTTGGGCAGCTGAGCTGAAGGAGGCCTCAGCAGCTGCAGTGTTCTTGTTGGTAAGTGTTGGTGGTGATGATGCACACAGAAGTGCCAAAAGTGGTTAAATGAGATTTTTCCCCTCCAAAACCAAACCAAACCAAAACCCAACTGGAGCTAAGGAGCATCCTTGCAGCAGGGGAAGGTGTTGGGTTTAAGCTGCAGGTCCTGTTTCCAGTGAGAGAGCTCTTAGAAAACACAGGGTGGGGAAAACTCTACAGTTTGAGGAGGAGAAACTTCCTTTAAAGGCGAGGAGGAAGCTGCAGGGAGGAAGAGCTGCTGCTGTTGTAAGCACTGATGTCACTCATTCTTCTCCCATTATCAATAGCAGCCCAACCTGCCAAAGCTTTTCTGCGTCCCCACCGGCAGGTTCTCAGTGATGCAATCCCCTCCCCTCGGGATCCAAAGGCTTCCCTTACAAGGGCTGGGAAGGACACAACCCCCTGCTGACTAACCCAACCCTTTCTCCAGCGGGCTACACCTGGGTGATGTGCAGAGGTGCAGCCTTTGTGTGCCCTCAGCCACCCACCGGGGTCTGAGTCACCGCTGGGAGTCACCAGGGCAGCTGAAGGCTTCTTGCCTGTCTTGGTGCCTGTCCTCTGCCTGGCATCAAGTGACAGAGTGAAAGGAAACAGCCTCAAGATGCATCAGGGGAGGCTTGGGTTGGATAGCAGGAAAAAATTTCTTCCCTGTATGAGTGGTCAGAGATTGGCACAGGCTGCCCAGGGAGGTGGTGGAGTCCCCATCCCTGGAGGTGTTCGAGAAGCCTGTGGCCATGGCACTTGGGCACATGGTTAGGGGCTGTGGTGATGCTGATCTTAGAGCTCTTTTCCGGCTGAAAGACCTCTATGATTCTATGAAAATACCCCCAGCAGCAGCAGCAGCTCCCAGCAGCTTTTCTGCATCCTGTGTCGTGCAAAACAAGGGAATGAAAATAGCAGTGCAAGAAATGAAAGGAGCAGCTCAGGGACCTGGGGTTGTTCACTCTGGAGAAGAGGAGGCTGAGGGGAGACTTTCTGGCTCTCTACAACTGCCTGAAAGGAGGCTGGAGGGAGGCAGGGGTCAGTCTTTTCTCCCTAGTAGCAAGTGATAGGATAAGAGAAAACAGCCTCAAGCTGCAGCAGGGGAGGTTTAAGTTGGGTATTAGGAATCATTTCTTCAGTGCCAGAGTGGCCAGGTGCTGGCACAGGCTGCTCAGGGAGGTGGTGGAGTCCCCATCCCTGGAGGTGTTCAAGAAGCCTGTGGCCATGGCACTTGGGGACATGGTTAGGGGCTGTGGTGGTGTTGGACTGGGTGATCTTAGAGCTCTTTTCCAACTGAAACACCTCTATGATTCTATGCAAATACTCCACTAAATGGCTTCTGGAGGAGGGATTTAGGCAGGGAGCTAAAAATCTCCCAGTTCAGCTTCCCCCTCCTCTGTGCTCTGAGCTGTGGCTGAGGGCAGCAGCAGTAGCAAAGCAATCTGCAGGGTGAAAATCTTAACTTCTGGTGGTGCTGAAGCTGTGCACAGATCACAGAATTGGTTTGGGTGGAGAAGAACTTTGAGATCATAGAACCACAGAATGGGTTGGGTTGGAAAGGGACTCCAAAGATTGATTAGTTCCAACCTTCTTCTGCAGGAGTGGTCAGGGATAGGAACAGGCTGCCCAGGGAGGTGGTGGAGTCCCCAACCTTGGAGGTGTTCCAGAAACATGTGGAGATGGCACTTGGGGCCATGGTTTAGTGGGCATGGAGGTTTTGGGCTGANGGAAAGGGACTCCAAAGATTGATTAGTTCCAACCTTCTTCTGCAGGAGTGGTCAGGGATAGGAACAGGCTGCCCAGGGAGGTGGTGGAGTCCCCAACCTTGGAGGTGTTCCAGAAACATGTGGAGATGGCACTTGGGGCCATGGTTTAGTGGGCATGGAGGTTTTGGGCTGATGGTTGGACTGGATGACCTTGGAGGGCTTTTCCAACCCAAATGATGCTGTGATTCTACTGCAGGGCAGCAGATGGTTTCTGTTCTGAACTCTCAAGAGCAAGCTTGGAACAGGTTGCCCAGGGAGGTTGTGGCTGCTCCCTCCCTGGAGGTGTTCAAGGCCAGGTTGGATGAGGCCTTGAGTGAGCTGTGCTAGTGGGAGGTGTCCCTGCCTATGGCAGGGGGTTGGAACTGGCTGAGCTTTGAGGTCCCTTCCAACCTCACCATTCTATGATTCTATAAGCCCCAGTGCTGGTGCAGATGTGGGAGGGGAAAGAGCTGACCAGAGCTGGAGACCCTTTGCTGGCCAAGACCACAGCCAAGCTCTGGTGAGGCTGACTGCAGCAGCTTGTCAGGTGCTGACCCCATCACCCTGCTGATGCTCAGGCACCGTCACACAGCTCTAGGTTAGAACCCAACCATTTGGGGGAAGGCAGTGGGAACAATTCTTCTTGTTTCAGCAGCTTTGGTTTGCACAGATCCTGGTTTTGGGCATGCTGCAGTGCCAGGGGAAGAGCCCAGGCTGAGTGACACTAATCCCAGTTTAACCACTGGTTATTAAATGGCAGCCTCAGCAAGAAGCTGCTTCTTGTTGCTGCAGAGTTTGGGGGTGGGTAAATCCCACCCCCCTCCCTCCCCTTTTCCATCTCTGAGGTGAGTGAAGAGCAAGCTTGGGGGTTTCCCACAGCCCAAGGGAGCAAGAAGGAGGATGAGGGAAGGATGCTCTGATCCCTGGGGGCTCCGGAGGGGATGCTGCTTCACCACCATGCTGGAAAGCCTGAGCCAAGGAGGGGGTTCCCTCTTCCCACTGAGATTCCTGAGTGTGGCATTTCTTGAGGGCTGAGGAATTCCAGGGATGTTAAGCCAAAGGGGTTGGTTTGGGGGTGGGGTGGGGATGCTCTTCAAACACACAAACCATAACTCAGGGGCGATGCATTGCGGCCCTGGGGAGCATCAACTACTCAACCCAGCACTGTTTTCACAGGTGAGGCTGTGGAATAATTTGGTTTGGTTTGGCTGGACAATGATTATTTAGAAGGGGGAAAAAAAAAGAAAAAAAAAAAAAAAACTTTCCATGAGTGCCAGACTGAAAAAAAAAAAAAAAAAAANAAAAAAAAAAAAAAAAAAAAAAAAAAAAAAAAAAAAGGTCTCACTATTTATAACCAAAATCCAGGGAAGTGAATATTAAACCAAGCTCTGCAGAGGTCCGAGAAACAGCCACTGAGGTCTGAGAGTGAAGGTACAAAGGGGTGAAACTTGTTAATTGTGTGGTGACAGGATAAGGGGCAATGGATTGAAGCTGGAAAAGAGGAGATTGAGATGTGGAAGAAATTCTTTCCAGTGAGGGTGGAGAGAGACTGGCACAGGTTGCCCAGGGAGGTTGTGGCTGCCCCACACCTGGAAATGCTCCTGGCCAGGTTGGATGAAACCCTGAGCAAGCTGGGCTGGTGGGAGGTGTCCCTGCCCCATGGAACTGGCTGATCTTTTAAGGTCCCTTCCAACTCAACCCATTTGATGAACCTGTGGAAAAACCAACTGCAAGGCTCCAGGTTCCTCAGCCTGCTTTTGGGGGAAGCAATCGAGAGCCAAACTAAACCCAGCTGCTTTCTCGCCGCCAGCGCTGGGGGTGGGCACTGCCGGATGGCTTCTGAGGTCAGAAATAGCCTCGTTTCCCATCCCTTTTCCTGCCTGTCCAAATAGGAAAGGGCTGATCAGTGCCTCATTATTTATATCTGCAATTGGCAGGCAGCAGAGAGCTTTCCACGGCAGGAATTGGAGGAATCCCTGCAGGAATGTCGGCGGCCGCCGCGGGGGTATCCCACACGCCGGACCGTGGCTGCTTGGCACAGTGTCCTGTGGCAACAGATCAGCTCCAGGGCTGCAGGGAGCCCTGGTGGAAGAGGCGTTCCCGTTTCTCCCGAGCTAATTAATTGTTGCAATTAATTCAGGATGATTCACTCGCGAGGGGCCGAGGTGAAGCTGTGGGCTGGCGGCGGAGCGGGATGCCGGTGGGGGCTGTGTCCATCCCAGGGATGAGCCAGAGCCCATTAGGAAAGAGACTCATGGATTTAATGACCTTCAGATGGGGCTGTGGAGGAGCCATCCTCAGCACCATGGCCGTGGCTGCTGCCTAATGAGCGCTGTCAGCACTGCCTCAGCGGGCAGGTAGCAGAAACCTTCATTACCTGGCTGCTGCATCATCCCCTCTGCTGTTTTCCTGCTTCCCGAGTGCAAGGTCCTGCACCTGGGTAGGCACAATCCCAAGCACAGCTCCAGGCTGGGTGGGGAATGGCTGAGAGCAGCTCTGAGGAACAGGCCCTGGGGGTGTGGGGTGATGAAAAGCTCAACCTGAGGCTGCAGTGTGAGTGCAGCCCAGACAGCAACTGTGTGCTGGGCTGCAGCAAGAGCAGTGTGGGCAGCAGGGCAAGGGAGGGGATTGTGCCCCTTGGCTCTGCTCTCCTCACACCCCACCTGCAGTCCTGGGTGCAGTTCTGGAGCCCCCAGCACAGGAAGGACATGGAAGTGTTGGAGTGGGTCCAGAGGAGGCCATGAAGATGCTGAGAGGGCTGCAGCAGCTCTGCTGTGAGGACAGGCTGAGAGAGTTGGGGCTCTGCAGCCTGGAGAGGAGAAGCCTTCAAGGAGACCTTAGAGTAGCCTTCCAGGATCTGAAGGGGGCTACAGGAAGGCTGGGGAGGGACTGCTGACAAGGTCTTGTAATGACAGGACAAGGGGAATGGGTTTGAAGTGGCAGAGGGGAGATTGAAAGAGGATGTTAGGAGGAAGTTGTTTGCAGTGAGGGTGGTGAGACACTGGCACAGGTTGCCCAGGGAGGTTTTGAAGCACAGAATCACCCAACGTGATCTTTGATCTTGCTCCTTGCAGACACTCCAGCTCCACACAGAGTGATCCTTGCTCCTTGCAGGCACTCCAGCTCTACACATGGTGGTCCCAGGTGCAGTCCATGGTTTTGTCTTAACCAGCATGATTTGGTTAAGGTGGGTACAAGTTCTTTACCATGAGGGTGGTGGATCACTGGAACAGGTTGTCCAGAGAAGTGGTTGATAACCCATCCCTGGAGATAGTCAAGGTGAGGCCTGACAGGGCTCTCAGCAACCTGATTTAGTGGGGGATGCTCCTGCTAACTGCAGAAGGGGTTGGACTGGATGACTTTGGGAGGTCCCTTCCATCCCAACCCATGCTATGATTCTACCACTGCTAGCACCATGCCCCAGCCTGAGGCACTGTAACCACCACCTGGTCCAGGCAGGTGTCTGGGCAGTGCTGGCAGGCAATGCCATATCCCTGTGACCTCTACCTGGGGGATGGAAATATCCCTGAGTGATCCCACCCTGCTGCCAGGTAGCTGCTCTGGTTGTCCACCAGCAGCTGTGCAACTGAGCCCTCGGCAGCACCGCTTGCTGTGGCCTGAGCAGCCAGCAGAGGTTACAACCTCCACAGAGTGAGGGTAAAGCCTCCTTGTGCTGGGCCAGAGATAATCTGCTCAGGTGTTTCCTTGAGTCACCCTCTTAACAAAGAGGCCTCCACCCAGGACTTTTCTTTTCTTTCCCAGGAGATGCTGGGATGGCAGAGGTTTGTAACACCTTCACAAAGCCTTTGAAGAGCCCTGGCTTAGGGTACTGAGCTTGGCTGGTAGCTGCTGATGGACTTTGAGCAAGTAGGTGCTGCTGCCTGAGCAGCTCAGGATAAACAGTGCCCACACAGCAATGTTGGATCACTGCAAATGCTACCAGGCAAAGCACCAAATCCTTATTTCAAAGCCTATTCAAGCAAATACAGACAAGAGAGGGGATTCTGCCCCTTGACTTTGCTCTGCTGAGGCCTCTCTTTGAATGATGCTTCCAGTTCTGGTGTCCCCTCCAGTGAAAGGACACAGAGCTGGTGGAGTGAGGCCAGGGCAGGGCCACAAGGATGGTCCAAGGGCTGGAGCAGCTCTGCTGTGAGCACAGGCTGAGGGAGCTGGGGGTGTGCAGCCTGGAGAACACTCCAGGAGCACCTTAGAGCTGCCTGCCAGTGCCTGAAGGGATCCTGCAGGAAGGCTGCAGAGGGACTTTTGCTGAGGGTATCTGGAGACAGGACAAGGGGGAACGGTTTGAAGCTGAGGGAGAGCAGGGGTAGACTGGATCCTAGGAAGAAGTTCTGCAGTCTGAGGGTGGTGAGAGTCTGGAACAGACTGCCCAGGGAGGTTGTGGATGGCTCCTCTCAGCTTGGATGAGGCATTGAGCAGCCCAGTCTGGTTGAGAGGCGTCCTTGCCCATGGCAGGGGGGGTTGGAGTAGATGATCTCTAAAGCCCCTTCTAGTCTAAGCCACTCAATGAAATACAGCTTTACACCTGCATTCCTGAGAGTTTTCCATGCACTTTGCTTGCTCAAGGAGCACCATTCCAACCTGTGGCAGTGAAACAAAGCAATCAAATCATTCAATTAAACAATATCTGTTGATTGCAGCGTGGCTCAGAGCAGCAGTTGGGAAAGGTTTATTTAATAACTTAATTGTTTTAATATCAATGTTATTTAGCACTTGGGCAGGACTCTGTGTTGGGGTGACAAAATTCACCCCTCATAATCTAACCATATCAATTAGATAATTTCCCTGAGTGCCAGAGGCAGGGACAGGGCAGGGACAGTTTCACTGGGCAGAACAACCCTGCCCAGTGGTGTGACCTCAGCCTGGTGTCCTCCAGGGCTCACTTCTGGGACCAGTTCTCTTCAGTATCATTATCAATGAGCTGGAGGAGGGAACTGAGGCATCCTCTGTCAGTGTGTAGTAAGCTGAGAGGGACTCTTGATTTGATGGAGTGTCAGGAGGCTCTGCAGAGTGATCTGGCCAGGCAGGATCCATCTGCTGAGGACAATGGGATGAGATTAAACAAGGCCAGGTGCTGGGTCCTGCACTTGGGTCACAATGACCCTGTGAACACTCCAGGCTTGGGGCAGAGTGTTTGCAAATTGCTCAGCAAAGACCCTGGGGTGTCAGCCAACAGCAGATGAAGGTGAATCCTCATCATCATCCAGGTGGACAAGAAGGCCAAGAGCATCCTGGCTTGGATCAGCAAAAATGTGACCAGCAGGACCAGGGAAGTGATTGTCACCATGTACTGAACAGCGGTGAGGCCACACCTTGGGTTTGCTTTTGGGTCCCTCACTCCAAGAAGGACACTGAGGAGCTAGAGCAGGTCCAGAGAAGGGCAATGAAGCTGGGGAAGGGTCTGGAGAACAGGGCTGGTGAGGAGCAGCTGAGGGAACCGGTGGTCTTTAGTCTGGAGCAAGCTCAGGGGAGACCTTCTGGCTCTCTACAGCTACCTGAAAGGAGGTTGAAGTGAGGTGGGGGTCAGTCTCCTCCCAAGGAATGAGTGACAGAATAAGAGGAAGTGAACTCTGGGAAGTTTCAGGTTGGACAGGAGAAGAAACTTCTTCACTGAAAGGGTTTTCAGTCCCTGAACCAGACCGCTCAGGGAGCTGGTTGAATCCGCACCCCTGGAGATGTTTAAAAGGCTCAGAGATGTGGTGCTGAGGGATGTGGTTTAGCCTCAGCCTTGGGAGATTTGGAGAATGGTTGGACATAGAATGCCAGCATCCTGGCATGGTGGGGACTGGAAAGAACTTCAGGAGATCATCCAGTCCACCAGCCTGCTAAGCGGGGTCACCCAGAGCAGCTTGCCCAGGATCACAATATCCAGGCGGGTTTGGAATTTCTCCGCCTCTCAGGGCAGCCTGCTCCAGGGCTCCAGCACCCTTGAAGGGAAGAAGTTTGTCTTTTAGTTCAGGTGAAACCTCCTGAGTTCGTTTGTACTTGATGCTCTTAGGAGCCCTTTTCCAGCTGACACCATTCTGTGTTTCAGTGCTGTACGGATTAATCTGGGGGTGCGCTGAGGAGCCAACAGCTCCCTAACGCCCCCCTAATCCCCTTCACCTCCCCCAGCGCCACACGTCTGCGGGCTCAGCGCACACACGCGGCGTGGAGGGGGCGCGGCCTGAGTAGGAAGGGCGGGGCGTGGGGCGGGACTAAGGCAACATAGACTGAGGATGGGGGCTGGGTCTGTCGCTGTGGGCGTGTCCTAACGCAGCTGGGGGCGTGGTCTGTTTGCTGCTGGCCTATCCTGGTGGCTAAGAGGCGTGGCTTTGTGGATTGTGGCCTGTCCTGCCGACCGTGGGGCGTGTCCTGGCGGCCGCGCTCCCGCAGCTCCTGGCTCAGGGGGCGAGGCGAGATGGATCAGAGTCCGCCCCGCGCCGGCGACCGCTCAGTGCTTGGGTAGCGGCGGCGGCAGGAGCAGGAACGTGGAGGTGCGGGTCCAGGTGTCTCGCTTCTCCTCTCAGTGCTCGGCCCGGTGGCTGCTGGCGGCTCAGCGCGCTCCAAAACGGTCACTCCGCCTCAGCTGCGGCGACCGTTAAACAGCCGCTTCCGGCCGCAGCCCCCTGCTTCCCGCCTGCCTTCACCTCCCTTTAGGGGCCGAGGCGATGAATTCGCTGCTTTTCGGCGAGGTGGCCCGCGCCTTCTCCCCCGCTGCTGCCGCCGCCGCCTCCTGCCCGCTGGGCCCCGGCGGTGCCGGCGGTCCCGGCAGCCCAGCAGCGGCAGGGGGTCCGCCAGTAACGGCGGCTCTTCGTAACGATTTGGGGTCCAACATCCATCTGCTGAAGGGACTGAACGTGCGGTTCCGCTGCTTCCTGGCCAAGGTCCATGAGCTGGAGCGGCGGAACCGGCTGCTGGAGAAGCAGCTGGCGGCCCAGCAGAGCGAGCGCGACCGCCGCCTCCGCTACAAGACCTTCTCCCGCGACCAGGCCGTGCAGACCGACTGTGGTACCTCCCCGCTGCTGCTGCCGCCGGGCCCCGGCCACGGGCTGGCCGCCGCTCCCCTCGCCTCGCCCCCCCACTACAGCCGCTTGCCCGGTACCATCTGGAGCTACACCCAGGTGCGGCGAACCGGAGGCGGAGGGTTGGAGACTGTGCAGGGGCCCGGCGTCTCCTGGATCCACCCGGACGGCGTCGGAGTGCAGATCGACACCATCACCCCCGAGATCCGAGCCCTCTACAACGTGCTGGCAAAAGTCAAGCGGGAGCGGGACGAGTACAAGAGAAAGTGAGCGACCGAGGGAGGGCCTTGAGGCTGCGGGAGAGGGCGGGGGGATGCGGGCTGCCGGCTCCTGCAGTGCGGGGAAATGGGCAAGGCCCTCCTTGGGCCGGAGGAAGCCTTAGGAAGACCCTTGGGGACGCGGGGACAGGCCTGTCCTTATCCCAGGGCTCTTTCCCTGAGGCAGTCATGGTGAGACCCTTGGGGTCAGGCCTCCCCCTATCTCAGGGCTCCTTCCTTGGGACAGAGAAAGCGTTGAGGAGACCCTTGAGGCCATGGGGACAGGCCTCCTTCCACGCCAGAGTTTTCTTCTTGGGGTGGAGGAAGCTTTTCGTTCTGGGGAGACCCTTGAGGAGAGGCCTTCCACCACCCCAGGGCTCCTTCCCTGCTGAAGATGCTCCCAGGATGCTCCCAAGGTTTTGCCACCCTGCCCTGGGGGGGGGCGGGGAGGGGTTTACCCCTCAGCTTGGTGGCCTGAAAATGGTAGGGTCCTTTCCTGGGAAGCTGGCAAGCTTGATATTAAAAAGAACATTAGGAGTTAGACTTAAAAAAAAAATAAAAATATATATAGTAATTAAAACCCCCCACAACTTTTCATCTGGAGAAGGGAAAGAATCCGTCGTTAATATTGCATTGCATAGTTACTCCTAAATTTAGCTTTGCCTTCATTTTCTGATCTAATCGCTCCAGTAGTCGATTTTGTGTGCCAAGCTCTCCCAAAATTAGCTCAGTGCTGCAATATTTGGGTTGCAAATATTGCAGGGGGGAAGGTCTGCACTCTCAGAAAGGGTCTTCCTCTGAATTAAGGCAAAACAAAAGCCCTCCCCGCAGCCTTTGTGTAAACCCTGGTGAGGTGCAGCTTTCTCTTCAGCCTTCTTGGGAAGTCCTGGGTCCTATTTTGTTTTACACGGTGGTGATGTTTCCCCCCCCCTCCCCCCCCGCCACTGCTTGATGGAGAAGCCTTCTCCTCGCCTTGCTGTCTTCTCTTGCCTAGCATAACTGTGGCAGAGATGGAGGCCAGAGGGATGGGGGAGGGCAGGGAAAAAAAAAAAACCCAAGCAAACCCCAAACAGGCAGTTGGGATTCTGCAGGGAGATTCCTGCATTGTCTGCTGAGCTGCGGGTCCTTAGGAGCTGGCGTGGACGCTGCCGTTTGGAGGTTTGGGGACATTTTTTAGTGTCAAAATGTGGGGTTTATTTTTTTTTCCTCCTTTCCTAGCCTTTTTGTTGTCTGCAGAAGAAGTTGTAATCCTATCTCACGGGCTTGGTGGTGTTTTTTTTTTTTTTTCCTCCTTTCCTAGCCTTTTTGTTGTCTGCAGAAGAAGTTGTAATCCTATCTCACGGGCTTGGTGGTGTTTTTTTTTTTTTTTCCTCCTTTCCTAGCCTTTTTGTTGTCTGCAGAAGAAGTTGTAATCCTATCTCACGGGCTTGGTGGTGTTTTTTTTTTTTTTTTTTTTTTCTTCCTCAACAGGCTTCCTCTGGTGAATTAACTCGAGGGTAGAGAGATTTTTTTATAGGCAGGCAGATGGGTTGGAGCAGTCATTTCTGGCCTGTTTTGTTAAGTGCAATGCTCTGGAGTGCATCATTTTTACTGCTGGTCTGACTCGGTTGCTCAGGGCTCCGTGGCTGGAGCATGGGTGGAAAATGAAGTTGGCCTCTTTCTTTTTTTTTTTTTTCAGTCTGGAGTAGTAGCTACCGTCGTGGCACGGGGTGGTTGTTGTTGTTGTTTTTGTGGTTGGTACCAAGGAGATGGGGAGCAGTGGTGGCTCGGAGGAAGCTGCGTTTGGTGAAGGAGGATGTGCCGGCTGTGGGTTATGTCATCAGAAGTTAAGGATGCTGATTCTTTTTTTTTTTTTTCCACGGAGATGTGATTTCTTCTTCTCCTCTTGGGGAAGAGAGGAGGCCTGCGAGCCGTTTGAGTCCAACCTTCCTGCTGATAGGTGGCTAATTACTCTGCTCTTGCTTGTGCACAGCTTATTTCCCCCACCCTGAAACCTGTGTTGTCAGTGTGGGCAGCCACACTTCAGACCTATAGAACTCTTCCAGTTGGAAGAGACATCTAAAGTCAAGTCCAACCAGCAACCTAAGGCCACCGTGGCCATTACACCATGTCCTGAAGTGCCATGTCCACACACAAACCACATACATTTGAGGGTGCAAAGAGGGGACCCCTTTGTAGGCAATCACAGCTATTCCCACCACCTTTCCTGCTCTGGAAACAGGGGTTTGTTTTCCTCCTGATGCTTCAAACAGTTTGTCCTGCTCTGGAAACAGTTGGGTGTTTTTGTTTTTCTTTTTCACTCCTCCTGATGCCTGACAATAAGATTGGATGAATCTACATCACACAATTGTTTTGCTTGGAAAAGACCTCCAAGATCAAGCCCAAACATCAACCCTACACCTCTATGGGCATTAACCTGCATCCCAAAGTGCCACCTCAAGCTGGCCCACAGCAGGGTTTGCTCTGCAATGTGTTTTATGGCACAGGCATCACTCTGAAATGATTATTCCACTCTCCAGTGACCTTCAGCCATCAACTGGCCACCAGACACTGAGCTCCTTTGGGGCAGCTTGGCTTTTCCATTGGTGGCCTGGAGCATGCTTTTGCATGCAGATGGGGTGACCCTGTGCTGTTTGAAATGTTCTTTCTTGCAGTCAGAATGGATTAGTTCAATCCCAGCTCGTTCTCATCAGCTGATGGGGGTGTTGCAGTGTTTGTCAAGGCTGGTAGCACTGTGTTCATGTTTTGGATTTGCAGGGAAGGGTTTCTCTGTCCTGGCATGTTTGTGCTCAAAGTTGTGTGTAAATGCTCACGTTGGGTTTCCCTTATCTCGCTGAGAACCCTTTGATGCTGGAGTTTTATTTAGGGAAATGAGCTCCAAGTGGAAAAATCAACCCCGTGCCCATTTGCTTGATGGTGCTGTTAGGACCTGCCCAGAGCTGGCAGTGCACCTGAGCTGCTATCTCAGACTTGGGATCTCACAAGTGGGTGGTGGGAAGCCCCTTGGAAGGGCACTGCTGCAGGTAGCTTTGTGTTGGAAACATCAGGCTTGCCAGATCACAGAGTCTTAGAGGTTGGAAGGGACCTCCACAAATCATCCAGTCCACCCCCACCCTGCCAGACCAGGATCACACAGGAATGCGTCCAGGTGGGGTTTGAAAGCCTCCAGAGTAGGAGACTCCACAACCTCTCTGGGCAGCCTGCTCCAGGGCTCTGTCACCCTCAGCGTAAAGAAGTTTCTCCTCCTGTTGAGGTGTTCAAGTTTGTATCCATTGTTCTTTGTCTTATTACTGCCCACCACCAAAAAGAGCTTGGCCCCCTCCACCCCTCAGCTATTGATAGACATTGATCAGATCCCCTCTCAGCCTTGCCCAGACTAAACAGCTCCAGGTCTTTTGCTCTCTCATCATAGGGGAGATGCTCAGATCCTCCTAATCATCCTCATGGCTCTGTTGGCTGTCCCAGAAGGTTGTTTGTTGTTTTTTTATTCATACCTTGTTGTTGTTTCACACCAAGGAAAGAACCATTTTGCTTCATGTCAGCAAATTGGGCCAATCAGCCACCAACTCAGTGTGTAAGAATGCCAAGCAGATAGTGATGCACCACATTTATTTCCTTTCTAGGCTGACCACTTGATTAAAGAGGTCACAGCTAGCAAACATTCCTTGTTTGAAATATTCAGCTACCAGGAACACAGCAGGCAGATGATTATGTTGGGGAGTCACTGAAGTCAGGCTTGGTTTCAAAGACCTCTGTGATGTGTCTGTGGTTGGTTGAAGACACCAAGCCCTTGTGAAGTGAAAAATGGCAGTGGGGGAACTCAGGGGTGAAATAATCCCTGTAAATAAAGGCAGCTGTAACTTCTGCTCTTCAAAGTAATAGTGGAAGGTGACCTCAGAGGCTTTTTTTCCATCAAAACTCTGCCTGTGCCATCACCAATGGCTTCATTTTAGGAAAATATCCTCCAACTCCTTTGTCCCATTCCCCCAGATCTTATTTTTTTTTTTTTTTCATGGACATCCCAACACAAGAAACAGGAATTAGGTCTAGAAGGTATTAGAATGCACAAGCAGGGCAGCACCTGGAGCATATTTTACCCACATTTTGTGTTTATAACTAAAGTACAGTTGAGAAAAAGGTCCCCCTGAGGAGCCTGGTAGATAATTCAGACCTAAATTGCCTTTCCCCCCACCCCAGATGATGTAATTTGACATAATTGGCATTTACAGTTTTGGTTTTTTTTTTTCTATTTAGATTGTCTTAATCTTTTGTGGGTAATGATGATGATTTTACACTCTGGAGTCTGGATTCAGCTGTGGGAGTTAGAATTGGAGGAGATTTGTGGGGTAAATGAAATGAATTTTCTTTTATTTTCTTTGGGGTTTTTGGTTGTTTTTGGGTTTGGGGTTTTTGGTTGTTTTTGGGTTTGGGGTTTTTGGTTGTTTTTTAAACCATGCTAGCATTTAGAAGCACTTTTGGCCAGAGAGCTGTTTCCAAATCCTTTGTAACTGTTTATCATAGAATGGCTCAGGTTGGAAGGGACCTCAGGGATCACCCACTCCAACCACCCTGCCAGGGAGACACCTCTCAGTTAGACTTGGCTGCTCAAGGCCTCATCCATCCCCCAAGGAGACATCCACAACTTCCCTGGGCAGCTTCTTCCAGAGTCTCACCATCCTCATGCTGAAGAACTTTTTCCTCTCTCCTCTATTCCAGTCTAACCCTGCTCTGCCTCATTCCTCCTTGTCCTGTCTCTAGACATCCTTAGGAAAAGTCCCTTCCTGCAGGATCCCTTCAGGCACTGGCAGGCAGCTCTAAGGTCCCCCCTGGAGCCTTCTGCTCTCCAGGCTGCACATCCCCAGCTCCCTCAGCCTGTGCTCACAGCAGAGCTGCTCCAGCCCTTGGCTCATATTTGTGCCCTCCTCTGGCCTCACCCCACCAGCTCTGTGTCCCTCTTGCATTGGAGCCAGCACAATTCTTGCTGCCCTTTAAAGCTCTGCACTTCCTTTACAGTCCAACTGGCTCCATAAAAACTGCTGTGTGAAGATGGAGGTAAGGGTCAGACCTCCTAAGCTTGATCACACAGGTGAAGTGTTAGGGATTTGTGTAAGACAGAAAGAAAAAAACAGTCAGCTGGAGTGCTTCAGCTCCTTACATGGGGAGGGGGAACAGTGGTGGGTTTTCAGCTGCCCAGTGGTGGAGTCTTGGCTCTGTCCATCTCTCTCTGTGGGCAGCCAGCTTCATGGAGAGAGGGAGAAACAGATTTAGTTCCAGGCAGTTCTGTGAGGAGCTTGAGGTTACTGGGACCTGTTCAGGTTCTTGAGAAGAAAAAATCCCTATTAGAGGAGTGGTTAGAATCAGAGCATTGTTTGGGATGGAAAAGACCTCTCAGATTGAGGCCAACCATTCTCTTGACTCTACTAAGGCTGGGACTAAACCATGGCCCTCAGTACCACATCTCTGGGGCTTTTAAACACCTCCAGGGATGGGGATTCAGCCACCTCTCTGGGCAGCCTGGTCCCTGTCAGTGAAGAAGTTTCTTCTAATATCCAACCTAAACCTGCCCTGGTGCAGCTTGAGGCCATTTCCTCTTGTCCACTCTCTTGTTCCTTGGGAGAAGAGCCCAACACCCACCTGGCTCCAGCCTCCTTTCAGGGAGATACAGAGAGCCAGAAGGTCTCCCCTCAGCCTCCTCTTCTCAGGCTGCACATCCCCAGCTCCCTCAGCTGCTTTTCCCCAGCCCTGTTCTCCAGACTCTTCCCCAGCTTCATTGCCCTCCTCTGGACCTTCTCCAGCCCCTCCATGTCCTTCTTGGAGCAAGGACCAAAAGCTGAAGCCAAGACTCAAAGTGTGGTCTCCCCAGTGCTGAGTACAGGGGTTGGGGCTGTAAACCCAGCACCAAGACCACCACCTAAGGGCCTGCCCCTGCTCTGTGCTCTGGAGTCCTTCCTTCAGGCTTTGGGCAGCTGAGCTGAAGGAGACCTCAGCAGCTGAAGTGAAAGGTGGTGTCCATGTTCCTGACCAACCCCCACCTGGCTCCAGCCTCCTTTCAAGGAGCTGTGGAGAGCAATGATGTCTCCCCTCAGCCTCCTTTTCTCCAGGCTGACCAACCCCAGCTCCCTCAGCTGCTCCTGCCCAGCAGGACTTAAATTTACCTGGTTAGGGGAATGGGAAGACAAAAGTACCTTTTTTGGTTTTTTTTTTCCCCTTTCTTTCCCCCTCAATTAGTCAAGTTCCATGCCAGTTGAGGCTGGAGTGCTGATGTCCTGTCTTCAGCCAAGGCAGGAAGGACATGGGCTGAGAGGAAACCTTATTGTTGGAAGGAGGTTGGGGTGAAGCTGATGCTGGTCTCTTCTCCCAGAGAACTAATGCCAGGACAAGAGGAAATGACCTCAAGCTGTGCCAGGGGAGGTTTAGGTTGGATATTAGGAATAATTTCTTTGCTGCAAGAGTGGTCAGGCATTGGCACAGGGTTACAGTTAGGGTGCCCAGGGAGGTGATGGAGTCTCCATCCCTGGAGGTGTTCAAAGACCGAGCAGATGTGGCACCTCAGGTCACGGTCTAGCGGGCAGATGGTTGGACTTGACCTTAGAGGTTCTTTTCCAACCTTAATGATTCTCTGGCATCAGGAAGGTGCATGCACAGAGTGTGCTGAGGCCAGCTCCCAGCCCTGGTGGTGAGAGATGTCCTCCTCTGTCAGCTGCCAGATCTCCCCTGAAGCTCTGAGCACATCCACACTCAAAACACTGCTGCGTGTGGCCAGCCGGAGCTGCTGACTTGGTGAAAACCTTCTGCAGTCATTCCCTGCTCAGTTCCTCCTCCTTTTTTTTTTTTTCTTTCTTTTGTTTTAGCTGCAAGCAGGCTGCTGAGCTGTCTGTGGAGAGCTTTATTCTCAACACTTGACTAGATTTATCCATTATACTTTCAAAATTGGTTTTAATTGGTGCACATATTGAATCTGCCAGATGTTGGGCATCCTTTTTTTTCTTTTTGTGTTGCTGTTGTTGGTGTTTCCAATAAGAGACTTAACTGTTAATAAGAATTGAACTGGAAAGAATTGTTTTACCTCAGGATGGTATTCCATTGGGAAGATTAATGAAGTCCACTTGGAAAAAGAGATCATCTTAAATTTATTTCAGCTGGGAAGGACAAAGCTTATCGCTGGCAAAGGCAGCGGGCATCAAAACTTGCTGGATCTTGGTGGTTTGGCCTTTTTTTTGAAAGAACTCAATAAAAATGTACTTAAGAGAGGGAACCCTGGAGGCATGTCTGAAAAAAACTTTTTTTTATAAAGCTAAAACATCAGTGGTAACAAGATGCAAATGTTTTGCCCAGACCCAATATAAAAACCAAATCATTTTGTTAGCCCCTCTGGAGGAACAGAGCAGCACCAGAGGCTCAATTGGTTACAGAGCTGCCAATAAAGCAACCTCTGTGTAAAGCCACACAGAAATAGATTGAATTTGGGGGATTTCTCCTTTGCTTTTCATGGGTTTTTTTTTGGCCTTTTTTCTTTTTTTTTCCTTTTTTTTTGGGGGGGTTTTTTTTTTTTTTTTTTTTTTTTTTTTTTTTTAAATTTTTTTAAGGGTGGTTAATGTTTCCCTGTGGCTTTTTCACTTCCAGCAGCCTGGTCTTGGAAATGTGGTGGTGTTTGGGTTTGGTTTGGGGTTTTTTTTTTTTTGTTTGTTTGTTTGACTTTTTTTTGGTTTGGGTTTTTAGGGGTGGTTGGGTTGGTTGGTTGGTTGGTTTGTTTTTTGTTTTGAGACCCCCTTCTGAGATGTGAAGCTTGTAAAATGTGCTCTAGTGAAAGCTGAGAGCGAGGCTTGAAAAGGTTTTTTTGCTTACTTGCTCTGTTTCCTTGGTGATGAAATGGGGGGGAAAAAATTCATAGTTTCACAGAATGATTTAGCTTGGGAGAGACTTTCATAAATTCATAGAATGGTTTAGAAGAAACCTTAAACATCAGCCAGTTCCAACCCCTCTGCCAGGGGCAGGGACACTTCCCACCAACCCAGCTTGCTCAAGGCCTCATCCAACCTGGTCTTGAACATCTCCAGGGAGGGAGCAACCACAACCTGCCTGGGCAACCTGTTTCAATGTCTCCCCACCCTCCTAGGGAAGAATTTCTTCCTTGTGTCTAATCTAAATCCAGGTTCTTCCAGCTCAAAGCCTTTCCCTCTCATCCCATCACTCCAACCCCTTGCCAAAAGTCCCTCCCCAGCTTTCCTGGAGCCCCTTCAGGCACTGGAAGGCTGCTTTAAGGTCTCTTTGGAGCCTTATTTTCTTCAGGCTGGATAACCCCCAACTCTCTCAGCCCCTAGGGGAGATTCTCCAGCCCTCTGGGAGCCCTCCAACCTCCTCTGAGTCTACTTTGGCCTTGCAACAAAAAAGAGCCATCCCTTAAAAGTGGAGATTGGAAACCTGCTGCGTGGAGCTGTGCAAATGAAGCACTCCAAGAAGAACATTTGTTTGGGTGGCCTTTTTCTTTTAAGTGATGCCACCTTTGGTTCTGAGCTGCTGCTGCTGCAAGGACATCTGTGTTCTGCAGCAGTATCTGGGGCATGCTAACAAAAATCTCTGGATTTTTTTTTTTTTAAAATTTAATTTTTGTATTTTTTGTTTTTATTTTTCTTTTTTCTTTAATTCTTTTTTTCTGGTCTCCTTTTTTCTTTAATTCTTTTTTTCTGTCCTCCTTTTTTCTTTAATTCTTTTTTCTGTCCTCCTTTTTTCTTTAATTCTTTTTTCTGTCCTCCTTTTTTTCTTTAATTCTTTTTTCCGGGCTCCCTTTTTTTTTTAATTTTTTTTTTTTGTCTTCTTTTTTTTTTTATTCTTCTTTTCTGGTCTCCTTTTTTCTTTAATTCTTTTTTTTCTGGTCTCCTTTTTTCTTTAATTCTTTTTTTTCTGGTCTCCTTTTTTCTTTAATTCTTTTTTTTCTGGTCTCCTTTTTTCTTTAATTCTTTTTTTTCTGGTCTCCTTTTTTCTTTAATTCTTTTTTTTCTGGTCTCCTTTTTTCTTTAATTCTTTTTTTTCTGGTCTCCTTTTTTCTTTAATTCTTTTTTTTCTGGTCTCCTTTTTTCTTTAATTCTTTTTTTTCTGGTCTCCTTTTTTCTTTAATTCTTTTTTTTCTGGTCTCCTTTTTTCTTTAATTCTTTTTTTTCTGGTCTCCTTTTTTCTTTAATTCTTTTTTTTCTGGTCTCCTTTTTTCTTTAATTCTTTTTTTTCTGGTCTCCTTTTTTCTTTAATTCTTTTTTTTCTGGTCTCCTTTTTTCTTTAATTCTTTTTTTTCTGGTCTCCTTTTTTCTTTAATTCTTTTTTTTCTGGTCTCCTTTTTTCTTTAATTCTTTTTTTTCTGGTCTCCTTTTTTCTTTAATTCTTTTTTTTCTGGTCTCCTTTTTTCTTTAATTCTTTTTTTTCTGGTCTCCTTTTTTCTTTAATTCTTTTTTTCCTGGTCTCCTTTTTTCTTTAATTCTTTTTTTCCTGGTCTCCTTTTTTCTTTAATTCTTTTTTTCCTGGTCTCCTTTTTTCTTTAATTCTTTTTTTCCTGGTCTCCTTTTTTCTTTAATTCTTTTTTTCCTGGTCTCCTTTTTTCTTTAATTCTTTTTTTCCTGGTCTCCTTTTTTCTTTAATTCTTTTTTTCCTGGTCTCCTTTTTTCTTTAATTCTTTTTTTCCTGGTCTCCTTTTTTCTTTAATTCTTTTTTTCCTGGTCTCCTTTTTTCTTTAATTCTTTTTTTCCTGGTCTCCTTTTTTCTTTAATTCTTTTTTTCCTGGTCTCCTTTTTTCTTTAATTTTCTTTTTCCTGGTCTCCTTTTTTCTTTAATTCTTTAATTCTTTCCTGTGGTGCAGCTAGAAACTGGGTTGTAGTAATGCAGGAGTAGTTATGGAAGGGGAGGAGGATGTTTCCCTTTGATCCTGCTTTCTAACAGTGCTCCAAAGGGGCTGAGCTGTGAAATATTGCAGTGGATGAACCTCTGTGTGCTCCTTACTTAATAAACTGGTTTGGAATGGAGGGAGGGTGAAGGTGCTTCAGTTATGACTGGTTTGAAGGCAGGCTGTAGTAGCTGGTGCAAGTCAAGCTTTTCATTCTCAACTTTGTCTTTTTAAACTCTTACCTCTGAATTCTAATTAAAAGAGAACATCTGCAGATGGACAAGATTGGATGTGGTGGAGAGCAAAAATCACCTCCTCGATTTGTGGTGAGAGTTTCAGAGAAACTGGGGCCAGGATCTGTGCTGTGCTCTTCTTTGAAGAGCTTCCTGTGTTGCAAGAGAACCACAAGGACTTTCTGTGTGTATTTTTGAATTTACCTTTTGATTCCTCCTGTGACTCATGGTGGGAAGCTTTGGCTTTCCTAGAGGCAAGAAAACAGACTTTGAGAACACAACTTAAGCCTTGAATAGGTCTGGGAGCAAACCACTCCTCTCCACCCCCCCCAAATAGCTCTGCTCTTGCACCCAAATAATCTCTGAAGACCCTTGCAATGTAGGGCTGAGGTGAAAAGAAGCATAAACAAGTTATTTCTGGCTCTGCATCATCTGTAATCACAGGCTTGGGGTGCAGTGATGCTACTTGAGTGCTGGACTTGGAGCTAAAGAAAGCTCTGAACCCGTGTACAGCTCACCAGCTGCTTTCTTGTGGTGAAGGTTTTGTGGTGATGCTCTGCCAGGGCCTGGGTTTGCTTCCTGAGTGTTCTCTGCTGTGACTTAGATGGGATTCCTTTTTGGTTTTGTTTGTTTGCCAGAAACCTTTTTCAGAATACTGTTCTTGCTGGGTTAAGTCTTCATGTTTTAGACCAACCTCTTTCTCTCTTGCATGAACAAAAAGATTTCTTCCAGCTTGGTGTTTTGGTTTTTCTTTATAAGCTAACAAAACTGAACAGTGTTTAGGGTTTAGTCTAACTGAAGCTGGAGAAGACTCCAGGGAGACCTTAAAGCAACCTGCCAATATCTGAGGGGATTCTACATAAAGTCTGGAGAGAGGCTTTTCATGAGGAGTTAGGTCTTCATCTTCATGACACCAAGTTAGGAGCAGGAGTGGATCTGTTGGAGGGTAGGAGGGCACTGCAGAGGGACCTGGACAGGCTGGATGGGTGGGCAGAGGCCAAGGGGATGAGGTTTAACAAGGCTAAGTGCAGGGTTCTACACTTTGGCCACAACAACCCCAAGCAGTGCCACAGGCTGGGGACAGAGCGGCTGAGAGCAGCCAGGCAGAGAGGGACCTGGGGGTGCTGGGAGAGAGTAGCTGAAGATGAGGCAGCAGAGTGCCCAGGTGGGCAGCAGAGCCAATGGCATCCTGGTCTGGAGCAGGAGCAGTGTGGGCAGCAGGAGCAGGGAGGTTCTTCTGCCCCTGTGCTCAGCACTGCTCAGGCCACACCTTGAGTGCTGTGTCCAGTTCTGAGGCCCACAGTTCAAGAGAGATGTTGAGGTGCTGGAAGGTGCCCAGAGAAGGGCAGCAAGGCTGGGAAGGGGCCTGGAGCACAGCCCTGTGAGGAGAGGCTGAGGGAGCTGGGGGTGTGCAGCCTGCACAAGAGGAGGTTCAGGGTAGAACTCATTGCTCTCTGCAGCTCCCTGAAGGGAGGTTGGAGCCAGCTGGGGTTGGGCTCTGCTGCCAGGCACCCAGGGACAGAATGAGGGGACACAGCCTCAAGCTGTGCCAGGGGAGGTCTAGGCTGGATGTTAGGAGGAATTTCTTGCCAGAGAGAGTGATTGGCATTGGGATGGGCTGCCCAGGGAGGTGGTGCAGTGCCCATCCCTGGAGGTGTTGAAGCAAAGCCTGGCTGGGGCCCTTAGTGCCATGGTCTGGGTGATTGGCTGGGGCTGCGTGCTAGGTTGGGCTGGGTGATCTTGGAGGTCTTTTCCAACCAGTCTTTTCCTGTTGATTCTGTGTTTAAGACCAACCTCTTCCTGTCCTGCATGAGCAGAAAGATTTCTTCCAGCTGGGTGTTTTGGGTTGTTTTTTTATAAGTTAAAAACTGCACAGTGTTTAGGATTTAGTCTAACTGAAGCTGGAGAAGACTTCAGGGAGACATTAAAGCTGCCTGACATACCTGAAGGGATCCTACAGGAAGGCTGGAGAGGGATTTTTTTTTTTTTCATGAGGGTGTCTAGTGATAGGACAAGGGGAAATGGTTTGAAGCTGAGGGAGGGTAGTGTTAGCCTGGATCTTTCATGCAAGAGTGGTCAGGCACTGGCACAGGCTGCCCAGGGAGGTGGTGGAGTCCCTATCCACGGAGGCATTCAAAAACCTGTGGCCATGGCACTGGGGGACATGATTTAATAGCCATGATGGTTGGGCTGGATGATCTTAGGGGTCTTTCCCAACCCAGACAACTCTCTGATTCTATAATTTGATGACCTTTTGCAGTCCTGTCTATAATTTGATGACCTTTTGCAGCTGCAGCAAGTGGCAGCTGAAAGGGGGGTGGGGGAGTGGGTCATGCACTTCAGCCACGACTACAGGAACAAGGAGCTTGGTTTCAAAAAGCTGTTTCAAAACAAACTGCCTGGCATTGTAAAAACCTATGTGTGGGAATCTTCCTGTTCTCTTTTCTTTGCTGTGAGTGGTGTTGATCCATGTACCCCAGTTGCCATCAGCTCTGCCTCTGGAGCTCCTTCAATAGCAAGAGCATGGAGAGAATGGTGCTCTGTGCCCATTAATGATGCGTCCTGCTTGTTAATGACACAGAACATGGGCGAGTTGCATTGTTCCTGTGTGAAAGTGAATCACAGCTGATGCATTGCTTCAGCCTTTTTTGTTCAAGCCTTTCCACACTAACTCATCTACATGTGACTTGGTGCTTGCTGGGACTCAATTTGGAAGCCTTCTGCTGGACTCTGTATCCTGCTTCACCCAAAAGATTGTTAATTTGAATCCCCTTCCAAGTAGATTTTTTTTTTGGGGGGTGGGCTGAACCTAGTCACGTCTGCTGGCTGTGGCCTGGCTTCAGCTATAAGCCCACTGCTGCATTTTGGAGCTTGTTCTTGCTGGGGAAGTGTTCAGCTCTTCCTTTTTTGGCTTTTTGTTTCTTTCTGTTTGGGAAACAGCATTGTGCATTGCTTTGGAAAAGGGTTTTAGCTGGGTGAGATCAGATGGATGGGATGGATCAAAGGATGAAGGGAGTGAAACAGGCTTGAGGGGCATGGAACTTGAAGCAGAGGAACCTGAGGGCTACCCCCATTGCTGCTGCTAAAGATGTGCAGGGCAGTGTGGGGAGGACAGAGCCAGGCTCTGCTCAGGGATGGCCAAGGGCAGGACAAGGGGCACTGAGGGCAAGCTGGAGCAGAGGAGGTGCCAGGGAAACATGAGGAGAAACTTTTTCACTGTGAGGGTGCTGGAGCCCTGGAGCAGACTGCTCAGAAAGGTTGTGGAGTCTCCTCCTCTAGAGACATTCAAACCCTACCTGGATGTGTAACTGTGTGACCTGTCCTGGGTGACCCTACTGTGGCAGGGGGGTTAGACTGGATGATTTCTGGAGGTCCCTTCTGACTCCTACCATTCTGTGCCTCTGTGCTTGCATTGCAGCTGTCAGTAATGGGGTTCCCAGTTTAGTCTTCAGCCTGCCCCTAATTTCAGGGGGAGGTCATTCTGAGCTTGTGCTGCAACACAACCAAAAGCAAAGCTTGGCTTTACCTGAGCCTCAATTCCACATCACTGTGCTATGGACAAGCAGAGTGTTCTCATTTCCTCATCTTCAGTGGTTTCACAAAGCTGAACAGCAAATTACCAAGCCTTAGTGAACAACTAAACTTGAGACCAAGTTCTGTACCGTGCAGTTAGCAGTACCAGGAGTGCCGCTGCAGGACAAACCCAGTTTTGTTTGCTTTCAGGAGAGTGTTTGTGTATGTAAACAGAGATCAGTGGTTGAAAGCCATGGCAGAACTCAGACCTTGGACTGAAAAGAGGAGGAGTTAACTTAGTCCTCTTTGTGTGGGCAAGAAAACTTCTGGATTTACAGTGCCTCATTAACACGGAGAACAGAGATGTTGAAGGGAGCGAGGATGGATAATAGGATTGGATCCCACTTTACCCTGAAATGCAGGAGATGTGTTTAGTCCATCTGGTGACTCACAGAATCATGGAATGGGAAGGTTGGAAGGGACCTCAAGGATCATCCAGTTCCAACCCCCTGCCATAGGCAGGGACACCTCCCACTAGCACAGGTCACTCAAGGCCTCATCCAACCTGGCCTTGAACACCTCCAGGGAGGGAGCAGCCACAACCTCCCTGAGCAACCTGTGCCAGTGTCTCACCACCCTCATGCTGGAATTAGAGATCAAAGGCATCCTGGCTCAGGATTTATTCCAAATCAGTGGTTTCCATAGAAAATGTGTTTCTGCCTGTGGGTTCTCACAGGTAAAATTCAACTGCTTGTCTCTGTGAGGACAAAAGAGACCTGTGTGGGGTTGTTTGCTTTTGTTGGTTGTTTATTTGATGAAACTTTCTCTGATGCAAAGGACAGAGTTTAAATTCAGCAGGCCTGCATCTCATCAATCATAGAATTGTTTTGGTTGGGAGAGCCCTTTAAGAGCATCCAGTCCAACTATCAACCCAACACCACTGTGGCCACTAAACCATGTCCCAAAGTGCCATGGCCACATGGGTGGCTTTTGAATATCTCCAGGGATGGGGACTCCATCCCAGGCAGCCTGTTCCAGTCCCTGACCACTCTTTCAGCAAAGAAATTGTTCCAAATATCCAACCTAAACCTTCCCTGTTGCAACTTGAGGCCATTTCCTCTTCTCCTCTTACCTGTTTCTGTGGAGAAGAGCCTGAACTCCCCCACCTGGCTCCAACAAGCTGTAGAGAGCAATGAGATCTACCCTCAGCCTCCTTTCCTCCAGGCTCAACACCCTCAGCTGCTCCTCCCCAGCCCCTTCCCCAGCTTCCTTGCCCTTCTCTGAACCTGCTTCAACCCTTCAATATCCTTCCTGGAGTGAGGAGCCCAAAACTGAATCCAGGATTCAAGGTGTGTCCTCACCAGCATCCAGCACAGGAGGACAATCACTTCCCTTCACAAACTTGGTTGCCCTTCAGCTGTTGGTTTGGGTTTTTTGGTGTGTGTGGGTTGTTTGGGTTTGGTTGTTTTGAGGTTTTTTTTCCCTTGAAAGGGAGAAAAATGGAGCACAAAGCACTTCAGAACTCCTTAGTGCCCTGGAAAATGTTTTGCCACTAATCTGTATTCTTAAGCAGAGCCTAGGAGTGCTGCTTGTCAGTGGGAGAGCAGCTTTTCTTGTTAAAAGGGACAAAGTGACCCTGGGAATGCAGTCTCCCACTTGCAGAGATGCTCTACAGAGTTTTATCCTTTCAGGAATGGCTCTGGGAACGTAGGTAAGCTCATTTGGTGATAACTTCCCCCTGAAGGACAGCAAGCAGCTGGTGGCAGCATGTCATGAATCTGCAAATAAAGCCATTTTCCTTCAGAGCTTCCTTTCCCCTCTTGGGTATTAGATGCTTCTGTCCCTTTGTATGCAACACAGTCAGGCTCTTCTCTGCTGGCATTCAATTTACTGTCTGCTCTGCCTCGTGTTTGATAGGGGCATAGGAGTGTTAGGGTTGGAAAAGACCTCCAAGATCAAGTCCAACCATCAGCCTAACACCACCATGGCTACTAAACCATGTGCCATGTCCACACATTTCTTAAACACCTCCAGGGATGGAGACTCCACCACCTCCCTGGGCAGCCTGATCCAATCTCTGACCATTCTGGCAGCAAAAGAAATTGTTCCTAATACCCAACCTAAACCTCCCCTGGTGCAAAATGAGGCCATTTCTGGTCCTCCTATCAAGTTGTTCCCAGGGAGAAGAGACCTATGCCCACCTCACCCCAACCTCCACTCAGGGAATTGTAGAGAGCCAGAAGGTCTCTCCTCAGCCTTATTTTCTTCAGGCTGAACAACCACAGCTCCCTCATCTGCTCTTCCCCAGCCCTGTTTTCCAGACCGTTCACCAGCTTGGTTGCCCTTGTCTGGATGCACTCCAGCCTCTCAATGTCATAGAATCATAGAATGGGAAGGTTGGAAGGGACCTCAAAGATCATCTAGTCCCACCCCCCTGCCATAGGCAGGGATACCTCCCACTAGTACAGGGCACTCAAGGCCTCATCCAACCTGGCCTTGAACACCTCCAGGGGGGTTGTGGAGCACAGAAGACCTCCAGGGAGGTCGTGAAGCACAGGAGCACCCAACGTGATCAAAGATCCACAACCTCCCTGGGCAACCTGTGTCAGTGTCTCACCACCCTCACTGCAAACAACTTCCTCCTAATATCCACTTTCAATCTCCCCTCTGCCACTTCAAAACCATTGCCCTTGTTCTGCCATTCCCAGACCTTGTCAATAGTCCCTCCCCAGCCTTCCCGTAGCCCCCTTCAGATCCTAGAAGGCCACTCCAAGCTCTCCTGGAAGCCTTCTCCTCTCCAGGCTGCAGAGCCCCAACTCTCTCAGCCTGTCCTCACAGCTGAGCTGCTGCAGCCCTCTCAGCATCTTTGTGGCCTCCTCTGCACTGGCTCAAACACTTCCATGTCATTTTTGGAGTGAGGGGCAGTTTAAGTGGGGATTTTTTTTCCAGCTGGTAACTGTGGAAATCATGCAGACATCCTCAGTTGGCTCTCCAGTGTAACCCTGGCCTCACCAAGTCTCCCTCCATTGTTTGCTTTGGTGTCTTTAGGTACCAAACAAATTGGATTCAATGCAATTTATGCAGCAACAACAACTCTGTTGGTGTGAGTTGAAGTCTCATCTGCCTTTGTACAAATACTTTTAAAATGCCTAATCTTGACTTTTCTATCCTCCTGGCTGTCATCTTTGTTAATTCTTTCCCATCTCAATAGCACAGTGGTGTGGTTTAGTGGTAATTCTGTAAAGGCTCCTCACCATAATTAACTAGAAATAGCCAGCTATTAATCTGCTCATTGTACTAGGAGTGATTAAAGCAGCTTAAAGAGAATGAGCATTCTTCTAGCCCTTGGAAGGAGGGGGTGAGGAGCACTGTGTGTTTTCCTGCAGTGTCACAGGAGCCTTTGAAGAGCAGTTTTATTTCTCTGCCTTGTATTAATACCTGTGTGCTTGGAGTCCTGATACTGCACATGAAAGCTACACTTTGATATATTTAGCTTTACAAGGGTAATAAAACTCTTGTCACTGGAGATAAGATGTAGTGGATGTACAGGAGCACTGTTGGGAGACTTTGCTACATGCTAGGTGTGTATCTCCCCTGACTTCTTGACTCCTGGAAGGAGATAAGCATTATCTTGTTGAATAAATAAATTCCTTGATCCCCAAAGGATCAATAAAAGTCTTTTAGTGTTGAGGCAGAGATTAAGGTGATTCTGAGGCTGTGGAGGGAAAGGGAGAGCAGGTGGAGGTTCATAGATTGATAAAATGGTTTAGGTTGGAAGGAATCATAGAATGGGAAGGTTGGAAGGGACCTCGAGGATCAGCCACTTCCAACCTCCTGCCTTGGGCAGGGACACCTCCCACTAGCACAGGTCACTCAAAAATAAGGTTGGAAGGGACCTCAAGGATCAGCCACTTCCAATCCCCTGCTTTGGGCAGGGACACCTCCCACTAGCACAGGTCACTCAAAAATAAGGTTGGAAGGGACCTCAAGGATCAGCCACTTCCAATCCCCTGCTTTGGGCAGGGACACCTCCCACTAGCACAGGTCACTCAAAAATAAGGTTGGAAGGGACCTCAAGGATCAGCCACTTCCAATCCCCTGCTTTGGGCAGGGACACCTCCCACTAGCACAGGTCACTCAAAAATAAGGTTGGAAGGGACCTCAAGGATCAGCCACTTCCAATCCCCTGCTTTGGGCAGGGACACCTCCCACTAGCACAGGTCACTCAAAAATAAGGTTGGAAGGGACCTCAAGGATCAGCCACTTCCAATCCCCTGCTTTGGGCAGGGACACCTCCCACTAGCACAGGTCACTCAAAAATAAGGTTGGAAGGGACCTCAAGGATCAGCCACTTCCAATCCCCTGCTTTGGGCAGGGACACCTCCCACTAGCACAGGTCACTCAAAAATAAGGTTGGAAGGGACCTCAAGGATCAGCCACTTCCAATCCCCTGCCTTGGGCAGGGACACCTCCCACTAGTACAGGTCACTCAAAAATAAGGTTGGAAGGGACCCCAAGGATCATCCAGTTCCAAACCCCTGCCATAGGCAGGGACACCTCCCACTAGTACAGGTCACTCAAAAATAAGGTTGGAAATGACCTCAAGGATCATCCAGTTCCAACCCCCTGCCTTGGGCAGGGACATCTCCACTAGCCCAGTTTGCTCAAGGCCCCATCCAACCTGACCTTGAATGCCTCCAGGGAGGGAGCAGCCACAGCCTCCCTGGGGAACCTGTGCCAGTGTCTCGCCACCCTTACTGTGAAGAATTTCTTCCTCCAGTCTAAATCTGCCCTCCTCAAGCTTCAGTCCATTCCCTCTGATCCTACCACTGCAAGCCCTTGTCAAAAGTCCCTTCCTGGCTTTGTTGTAAGCCTTGTTCAGGTACTGCAAGGCTGCTGGAAGATAAAGCTAAAGACCAGGTAAGGAGAGCAGCAAGTGCTTCAGCTGCAGCTTGTCATTCTTCTTGGCAGTGCAGGCTGAAGAACTGCAGAAGGGGGAGAAGCAGTGGTAATAAATTCCAGCAGGGTCTGTGGTGCCTTTCCAGGGAAGAGTAACCCTGATCTATTATCGAGCGGTTTCATCAGAGCCTTTCCGAATGAGCTGAAGCTGATAACAGCAGGGTGGTCACAACCTGGCTGGCAGGGGAGTGGCTATTTATAGAAAGCATTTCCTCCTGAAATCAGGCAATCAAGTGAAAACTGTTTGTGAGACAGGATGTTAAAGTGGCAGTGATTGGAAGTTAGTACAGGCTCCGTTCTAACAGCCGAGCTTAGTGAGCCCTGCACCGAATTACACAGCAGAGGGTTTCTGTACAGAACTGGAGCAGCTTTGTCCTGACTGAAATGGATGATTTGCTTAAATACTGACATGAAAAAAAGATGGGGAGTGTGTGTTGAAGAGGAGGTGGGGTTCATGTGTTAGTAGATTGCAGGAGGTGTTGACGAGGGTGCTGTCTGATGGTTCTGTGCTGCACCAGTGACGTATTGTTAAGGTCACCAGCTAGCCCAAGTGTGGCATCTGCTGCCTAGGCTGATCCACTGCTGAGAGCAGTCCTTCAGAAAGGCTGCTTGGCTTGGAAAAGCCCTCTAAGATCATCCAGTCCAACCATCAACCCAGCACCACCATGGCCACTAAACAAATGTCCCCAGGTGCTGTGGCCGCATGTTCCTTGAACACCTTCAGGGATGGGGACTCTGTCACAGGATGTCAGGGGCTGGAAGGGATACAAAGAGATCATTGGGTCCTACCCCCCCTGTCAAAGCAGGACCATAATCTAGCTCAGGTCACAGAGGAACACATCCACCTCCCTGGGCAGCTTGTTCCAGTGCCTGACTACTCTTGCAGGACAGGAATTGTTCCTAATATCCAACCTGAACCTCCTCTGATGCCACTTGAAGCCATTTCCTCTTGTTCTGTCACTTGTTCCTTGTGATAAGAAGCTGACCCCTTCCTCACTTCAACCTCCTTTCAGGGACCAGTGGAGAGCCAGAAGGTCTCCCCTCAGCCTCCTTTACTCCAGGCTCAACACCCCCAGGTCCCTCAGCTGCTTCTCCCCAAACTTGTTCTCCAGACCCTTCCCTTGATGTCCTTGGAGTGAGGGGCAGTTCCAGTGGCTTTTTTTAGCTGATAACTCTGGAAATCAGGCAGACATCCTTGGTTTGCTCTCTAGTGTAATGCCTTGGACTCCATGCTGCCTTACAGGTGACCTCACAAGACATCTACCTGAGGACCTGCTTGGCAAAACTCAGCTTGAAGCCCACAGACTCAACATGAGAGTAAATATTCCAGTACCAGGAAAAATGTCTGCTCTGTCTGAAGGGCAGGAAACCTGCAGTGCTCAAAACCCCATCCATCTAGAGCAGATGACCACAACACCCATAAGGCAACCCTGAGAGGAAATCACAATCACAGAATCAGTCAGGTTGGAGAAGGCCTTGGAGGTAGAATCATAGAATGGGAAGGTTGGAAGTGACCTCAAAGATCAGACAGTTCCAACCCCCTGCCATAGGCAGGGACACCTCCCACTAGCACAGGTCACTCAAGGCCTCAGCCAACCTTGACTTGAACATCCCCAGGGAGGTTGTGGAGCACAAAAGCACCCAATGGGATCAAACATCACGTTGGGTGATTCTGTGCTCCACAACCTCTGTGGGCAACCTGTGCCAGTGTCTCACCACCCTCACTGCAAACAACTTCCTCCTAACATCCACTTTCAATCTCCCTCCTGCCACATCAAACCCATTCCCCTTGTCCTGGTATTCCCAGACCTTGTCAATAGTCCCTCCCCAGCCTTTCTGGAGACCCCTTCAGATCCTGGAAGGCTACTCTAAGGTCTCCTGGAAGCCTTCTCTTCTCCAGGCTGCAGAGCCCCAACTTTCTCAGCCTGTCCTCATAGCAGAGCTGCTGCAGCCCTCTCAGCATCTTCATGGCCAACCTATCACCCAACATTATCTAATCAACCAAACCATGGCACTAAGGGCCACATCCAGTCTCTTTTAAAACTCCCAAGGACAGTGACTCCACCACCTCCCTGGGTAGCCCATTCCAATGCCAATCACTCTCTCTGCCAAGAACTTCCTCCTAACATCCAGCCTAGACCTCCCCTGGCACAGCTTGAGGCTGTGTCCCCTCATTCTGTCCCTGGGTGCCTGGCAGCAGAGCCCAACCCCAGCTGGCTCCAACCTCCCTTCAGGTAGCTGCAGAGAGCAATGAGCTCTGCCCTGAGCCTCCTCTTGTGCAGGCTGCACAGCCCCAGCTCCCTCAGCCTCTCCTCACAGGTCTGTGCTCCAGGCCCCTCCCCAGCCTTTCTGCTCTTCTCTGGACACTTCTGAGCATCCTAACATCTTTTTTAAATGGAGTGGCCCAGAACTGGACACTGCACTCAATGTTTGGCCTGAACAGTGCTGAGTACAGGAGAAAAAAATAACCTCCCTGATCTTCAACCCTACATGGGAAGACTTCCCCTGTTGTTAAAAGCCTGCTAGCTGACTTCTTTTCGAGCTGTGATGTAAGAATCTTCCATGGAGTCATGTGCAGCAGCTGAGATAATGCACTGTTTTAACTTGGCAGCCTGCAAGAGGACATTCAGGAAAGCTTTCATTAGGTGTTTATAAAGAGCAGAAAGGAAATTCATGCCACAGAAGTTTGCCTGTACTTTCCGACAGCTTAGCATTAGATCTTCTTATGGCTTTAAATCTCTCCTCTAACTCCTTGTCTCTTGCTGCCAGACTTTTGGCAAGGTGTCTGGATTTTGCTGAGAGCCTTCAGCAGCAGTAGGAGGTGAGAAATGAATGAGTGAAATATCCTGGGCACTGTTAAAAATACAAATGTGCTTTTAAGATGGGGATGGGTTTGCATTGGAGCAGGCTCCCGTCAGATGTTTTTCAAGGTGCTGCAGGACTGGAGCTGTAATGATTCTGCTTTAGACATTGAGTTCTTAACTCTAAGGAGGTTCCAGGTCTGCTTTATTCACAGAATGCTCTGGGTTGGAAGGGACCTTAAAGGTCAGGCAGTTCCAACCCCCACCTTGCCATAGGCAGGGACACCTCCTATGCCTGCTGAAGGCTTCATCCAGCCTGGCCTTGAACACCTCCAGGGAGGTTGTGGGGCACAGAATCACCCAACGTGATCAAAGATCAGGTTGGGTGATTCTGTGCCCCACAACCTCCCTGGGCAACCTGTGCCAGTGTCTCACCACCCTCACTGGAAATAATTTCTTCCTACTATCTAATTTTATTTATATATATATATTCCTATTCATATATTCATACACATGAGTATATATTTATGTATATATGTACACATACATATATATATATATATATATATATTTACAGTGAGTTCTTGTCTCTAAGATTTCAAATCTGCTTTCTTTCTTTTTTCTTTTCCTTTATTCTTTTTTTTCCTCCCCTCCCAAGTTGTCTTACTTTTTCTTTCCCCCCACCAGGCTGCAGAATGCTTTTATTCATTCCAAAGATTTACTTAACCCTACCTGCTCTCCTGTTTACAGTGAGCTGGAGGCTTTTTTTTTTTGTTTTCCCCCTGAGGTATTTATGTTAGCAGTCACACATGTTTAAAACTGTGTTAAGGGCAAGGAGAAGATTGATTTTTTAAATTTTAAAAAAAATTTTATTTAATTCCTTTTCTTTTAAACCAGGGAAGCTGCAGATGCTGGGACGAGCAGGCTGATGCCTATCTTCTGCTGTTTAAATGCGTTTGATTAAATTAAAAGCATTAAGCAATTTAATTTATTATTTTCCCCCCCCTCCCTCCTCTTTCCCCCCTGTTTCCCTAAACAATGGCTGGATTTTTTTTTTT
>VWZE01009714.1:11725-44900 GCA_013396675.1 Eubucco bourcierii | reverse complement strand
TGCAGCCCTCTGAACATCTTTGTGGCCCTCCTCTGGACCCGCTCCAACACTTCCATGTCCTTCCTGTGCTGAGGGTTCCAGAACTGCACACAGGACTGCAGGTGGGGTCTGACGAGAGCAGAGTAAAGGGGCAGAATCACCTCCCTTGCTCTGCTGGCCACGCTTCCAGCAGTGCTCCACACATCAAGTCCATGTTTTTTGGACCAGGACTCAGTTGCTGTCTGGGCTGTGTAGGGTTGTATGGGGTTTGGTTATTTTTTTTTTTTTGGTGACAAATCACTCTTTGAGTTGAAAGTTTATTAGAACCAGCTCTGAATGTTAACTGTTAGCTGCCTGGTCTGCTTAAGACCTCTCCATGCACTGCCTTCCCCGGAGCAGGTGTAATGTTGTCTTGAACAATGGTATGCCCCCCTGGGGTTAGAGAGATACTGTTGGGGTATCTCTTCTTTCCTTGAACTGTATAATAATAGAAGATAATCACTGCTGTCCTTCCTGCAGCCCATGACAGACCTGGACACAAAGATTCAAGAAAAGGCCATGAAGGTGGACATGGACATCTGCCGGCGAATCGATATCACAGCCAAGCTGTGCGATGTCGCGCAGCAGCGCAACTCGGAAGACGTTTCCAAGATATTCCAGGTGATTAGGCCATGAATTTTCCAGAGGGTAGGATGAGAAGTTGAGGGGACAAGAGGGAGCAGTGTTGATAACTGTGGTGTCAGGTCATTTGCCTTCTCTGGAAGTTTCTCTGCGGAGTGGTATTTCCTTTTCTTTTTTTTTTTATTTTCGGTCTCGCAGCGTAGCTTTCTCTTGGAGGAGGTGCTCTGAGAGGACAAAATGTAGGGAGTTAGGAAAAAAAAAAACAGTCTCAAGAGGACTTTGAAGACTTGATAGTAGTCTGCTGGTAGTCTGCAATGAATGCAGGGATTAAAAAAAAAAAAAAAAGCAAGCAACATTTCAGGGTCTAGGTTTGTATAAATGGCTGCTTCGCATTTGTTCCCTTCATGAGTGAGAGGTGTGGGACTTGTAGAACTGTCAGCTGAAGGTTTTTATTTCTGCCACAAGCTCCATGGCCAGAAATAAAGCTTCTCTGGTGGTGAGCTACAACTCCTTTGTGAGACTAGAAAGTCCAGCTGCTTTCCTTGAGCTGCTGTGGCTCCTTGGTGCTAGTAGGGAAGTCCTTTTAATGTGTTCCACAAGCAAGGAGTTAAGAGCTGTGTGTGGAGCAGACCTGTAACTCTGAGTGCAGTTTGTCTTTGGTCAGAACTGGAATTTCAACTGTGATTAACCCAACTTCCCTCTGCTCTGATCTAAATGTGTCTTGTTCAGTCTTCCACGAAGTCTGATGCTTTTCTTTGTGTAGTGATAACCACAGTGTGTGCTAAAAACTGTACAAAACCACTGGATAAGGTCCTTGTGGTCTCTGCTGGTTGTGTTTTTGTGGCTGCAGTGAAGTTGCCTAAATGCTCAATGTGTTGTTCTTATTTTCTTACCTACCCTGAGAGACCCAGATCTCTTTCCAAGAGGCAGCACTTTTTGAGCCATTGGGCACAGGATGTAGGGAGTTTCAAACAAAGAAGCCTCAGGATGACTTTAAGCCACCCCTGTCTTGCATTGTGCTCCTGGTTCCTTCTGGTCTTTGAGGAGAATTGCTGTGGCTTTCTGCTCGAAGCTGACTGCAAACTACACTTTGGGGCCAGCATGAAGGGGTTAAAATGATCAGCAGGGAGAACAGGACCGGTAAAGGATGGGTTAGGTGCCAAGTAGAGGACCAGCTCCAGCAGGTTGGGAGTGGACTGTGTGTTTTGTGACACCATCTGTGACTACCTTCCATGCTGACAGTCCTCAGCTGAAGAAGTGATCCTCTGCACCCTCTGCAGGGGCATCCCTTGAGTTCTCTGCACGTCTCTGAACTTCATTTCTTTGAGGTGGTCCAGGTGTTTTCATGGCTCTGTTAAACCTTTCTTCTGGCAGCCTGAAGATGAGCACTCTGCCTCTGCTGATGGGCTGGGGATGCCCCTGGAATAAAGGCTACCTAGAAGGGCTTCCTGTCTACTCTTTTGTGGTGGTTCAATGCTGGGAGCAACAACCTGTGGCAGTGGCAGGAGAGGGAGAGTTCTGTCATTGCTCTCAAGCCTGCTGCCTGGCCACTCCTGCCAGCTTTCTGCTTCTACCCTGTATCATTCTAAACCTCTGCATGTTCTCTGGTAGATCATAGGCTGGTGTCAGTGGGCAGACAAACACCTGTAGAGCGCTGGCAGCCTGCAGCTTGCTTTGCTCCTCACCCTTCTGAACCGCTTCCTTGTGCTCTCTGTTCACCACCCACTAATGGATGCGATTCCTGCCTTGAATCCCAGCAGTCCCTGGGCTGCCTGGGAGCTGATGAACACTTCTCTCACTCCAACCTAATGGTTCTCCTTCTTTATTTCTGCCCTTATGGCACTAACACCTCAGCTGAACCTTCTGCTTACTGCTCTTCTCTCCAATTAAGGTGGCTTCCAAGAAGAAGGAGCGCAAGCTGACGTCTGATGATGACCTCTCTGAACAGGATGGAGACAATGGCAGGTTCTCTGATGATGAGGTCAGCTGTTCCTTGAACATCACAGATGAAATGAAGCGGATGTTTAACCAGCTGTGAGTATCATGGAGAAAACCTAAGCTACTGGATCCCAGAAATCCAAGTGCTGGCTGAATTTCACAGCTTCACAGATAGCGTTGGCTTAGAAGAAGCCCTCAAAGGTCATCTTGTCCAATCCCCCTGCACTCAACAGGGACACCTCCAACTACATCAGACTGCCCAAAACCACATCAAGTCTGATCTTGAATGTGTCCAGACCACATCTCTGGGCAACCTGTTCCAGTATTGAAATTCATACTGAGCAGAACTTCCTCCTGATGTCCAACCTGAATCTCCTCTGCTCCAGTTTCAAACCACTGTCCCTCGCCCTAGCCCCACAGACCCTTCTGAACAGTCCCTCCCCAGCCTGCCTGTAGGTCCCCTTCAGATATTGAAATGTAGCTTTAAGGTCTCCCTGCAGCCTTCTCCTCTCCAGGCTCAACACCCCTAACTCTCAGCCTGTCCCCACAGCAGATGTGTTCCAGCCCTTTGATCATCTTTGTGGCCTCCTCTGGACACAGGTTCACATCCCTCTTGTGTTTGGGGTGCCATAGCTGGACAGAGTACTCTGAGTGAGGTCTGACCAGAGCAGAGACATCTTATGGTAGACAAAATGGACGTGGGCACAGCCTGGTGTGACTTTTGAGGGTCTCTGCTGTTTGTTTTTGCCAGGGGAAAGCCCCAGGAAGCGCTGTTGCTCTGACTTTCCCAGCACTCGAGTATGGGTGTCTTCTGCCAACTTCTGCAGTGACTGCAGAGGGAAGAATTCCCAGAGTTTTCCCACACAATGCAGGCCAGTGTTCCAGACGTAGGAGTGTGTGAGAAACCCTCTGAGGAGCACTAGCTCATCATCTGCTGTCAGCTGCTGCCAGAGGGTCTGTTCTCAGAGTCTCTCTCTCTTGTCTTGGCACTCGAATTTCACTGATAAGAGGGCACATTGTTCAGAGGAGCTGTAGTGCACCTCCTCTTGTTAGACATTTGGGTTGGGTTTTAGTCTCTTAATCATATAGGGAGGACATGGAAGTGTTGGAGCCAGTCCAGAGGAAGCCATGAAGATGCTGAGAGGGCTGCAGCAGCTCTGCTGTGAGGACAGGCTGAGAGAGCCTGCATAAGAGAAGGCTTCAAGGAGAGCTTGGAGTAGCCTTCCAGGATCTGAAGTGGGCTCCAGGAAGGCTGGGGAGGGACTATTGACAAGGTCTGGGAATGGCAGGACAAGGGGAATGGGTTTGAAGTGGCAGAGGGGAGACTGAAAGTGGATGTCAGGAGGAAGTTGTTTGCAGTGAGGGTGGTGAGACACTGGCACAGGTTGCCCAGGGAGGTTGTGGAGCACAGAATCACCCAACGTGATCATAGATCACTGGAGGTCTTCTGTGCTCCACAACCTCCCTGGAGGTGTTCAAGGCCAGGTTGGAGGAGGCCTTGAGTGAGCTGTGCTAGTGGGAGGTGTCCCTGCCTATGGCAGGGGTTTGGAACTGGCTGATCCTTGAGGTCCCTTCCAACCTTCCCATTCTATGATTCTATATTTAGTGAAGTAAATAAAGAGCTCCAGGCTTGGGTCAGAGTGCCTGGAAACTGCCCTGCAGAAAAGACCTGGGGATGTTGGTTGATAGGTGCTGAAGATGAGCCTGTGTGCAAGAAGGCCACCGGCATCCTACCTGGATTGGCCAGCAGGCCACCGGCATCCTACCTGGATTGGCCAGCAGGCCACCGGCATCCTAGCCTGGATTGGCCAGCAGGCCACCGGCATCCTAGCCTGGATTGGCCAGCAGGCCACCGGCATCCTAGCCTGGATTGGCCAGCAGGACCAAGGGAAGGGAGTGTCTCCATGTACTGGGCAGTGGTGAGGACACTCCAGGTTCAGTTCTGTGCCTCTTGCTCCAAGGAGGACATTGAAGGGCTGGAGCAGGTCCAGAAAAGGGCAAGGAAGCTGCTGTAAGGTCTGGAGAACAGGGCTGGTGAGGAGCAGCTGAGGGACTCGGAGTTGTTGAGCATGGAGAAGAGGAGGCTGAGGGGAGACCTTCTGGATCTCTACAGCTCCCTGAAAGGAGGTTGGAGCCAAGTGGGGTTGGTGTCTTCTCCCTTGTATGAGGTGATAGCACAAGAGGAAACAGTTACAAGTTTCTCCAAGGGAGGTTTAGGTTGGACATGAGAAGAAAATTCTTCCCTGAAAGGGTTTCTCAAAGACCAGAAAAGGCTGCTGTGGGAGGTGGTTGGATCCCCATCCCTGGAGGTATTTAAAAGCCGCAGAGATGTGGTGCTGAGGGCCATGGTTTAGCCCCAGCCTAGGCAGAGTTGGTCAGACTGCTTGATCGTGAAGGTCTCACCAAGCACCACCAATTCTGTCATTCTAAGAAAGGGCCCAGCCACATATGGCCAAGGTTGTTGGGCTTTTAAATCCCTTTTCCCAGCTGTGCTGACTCCACACAAGCAGCCTGTCTCTTTAGCCCAGCTCCTCAAGACACTGCTGGCCTCCAGCTTCCTCACTGAGATGTTATCTGCCTGAAAGGAAGTGAGCTTAAGGACAAAAAATGCATCAGCCTGAAATGAGCAGCCTCTTTCTGGGAGCAGTTTCAGATTTTTGTCAGATCTCCTTAACAAGGCCAAAGAGCAGCTACCAGCATCACAGTCTCACAGTATCACCAAGGTTGGAAGAGACCTCAAAGTTCATCAAGTCCAAGCCATTCCCACAGCCCTCAAGACCAGACCATGGCACCAAGTGCCACGTCCAAACCTGCCTTGAACACCTCCAGGGACGCTGACTCCACCCCCTCCCTGGGCAGCCCATTCCAGCAGTCAATGACTCTCTCAGGCAACAACTTTCTCCTCACCTCCAGCCTAAACTTCCCCTGGCACAGCTTGAGACTGTGTCCTCTTGTTCTGGTGCTGCTTGCCTGAGAGAAGAAAGCAACCTCCTCCTGGCTACAAGCACCCTTCAGGTAGCTGTAGACAGCAAGAAGGTCTCCCCTGAGCCTCCTCTTCTCCAGGCTAACCAATCCCAGCTCCCTCAGCCTCTCTCCATAGGGCTGTGCTCCAGGCCTCTCCCCAGCCTCGTTGCCCTTCTCTGGACACCCTCAAGCACCTCAATGTCCTTCTTCAATGGAGGGGCCCAGAACTGGACACAGGACTCAAGGGGTGGCCTAAGCAGTGCAGAGTGCAGGGGGAGAATGAGCTCCCTGCTCCTGCTGGCCACACTCTTGCTGATGCAGTGTTTCACTCTGCTACTGTTCAAACCAAAAGGGACTCAGCTGCCTCCTGAAACTTTCCTTTATTGCACAACTGACTGAGGCTTGTTCAGACAACAGTGTGAAAGGTCACTCCTGCCACTGTTTGCTCCAGTCTTAGGTGGCTGTAGTAGTGTCTTTGTTGTTTGAGTCCACAGTAAGGATTTATAGAATTGTTTGGGTTGGAAATAACCTCCAAAGTCATCGAGTCCAACCTTCAACCCAGCACCACCATGGCCACTAAGCCATGACCCCAGGTGTCACGTTCACAGGCTTCTTGAACACCTCCAGGGATGGGGATTCCACCACCTCTCTGGGCAGCCTGTGCCAATCCCTGACCACTCTCAGGAAAGAAATCATAGAATCATAGAATGGGAAGGTTGGAAGGGACCTCAGGGATCAGCCAGTTCCAACCCCCTGCCATAGGCAGGGACACCTCCCACTAGTACAGCTCACTCAAGGCCTCCTCCAACCTGGCCTTGAACACCTCCAGGGAGGGAGCAGCCACAACCTCCCTGGGCAACCTGTGCCAGTGTCTCACCACCCTCACTGCAAACAACTTCCTCCTGACATCCACTTTCAATCTCCTCTCTGACACTTCAAACTCATTCCCCTTGTCCTGGCATTGCAAGACCTTGTCAATAGTCCCTCCCCAGCCTTCCTGTTGTTCCTAATCTCCAACCTAAACCACTCCTGGCTCAAGGCCATTTCCTCTCACCCTATCCCCTAGGGAGAAGAGACCACCCCCCACTTCACTCCAACTTCCTTTCAGGGAGCTGTAGAGAGCCTGAAAGCCTCCCCTCAGCCTCTTCTGCTCCAGGCTGCACACCCCCAGCTCCCTCAGCTGCTCCTCCCCAGCCCTGTTCTCCAGACCCTTCCCCAGCTTCATTGCCCTTCTCTGGACCCTCTCCAGCACCTCAATGTCCTTCTTGGATTGAGGTGACTGAAACTGAGGTGCAGCTTCCCCAACCCCCAGTACAAGGGCACTGTAACTTCCCCTGCATATCATTTTGGGGGGTCAGTTTTCACTTGTGTAGGTTTTACTCCTAGTTGTCCCTTTTGAGAACAACATTTGGAAGTGCTGCAGGGAAAACCTTGGCTGAACTTCAACATGCAAAGCAGCAGGGAGGCTTCTGGTGGCTGTTTCTTGTAAAAACCCTCACACTGGGTTTGGACTTGTGTATGAAAAGGAGAGTTTGAATCTTTTTTTTTTTTTTTTTTAATGGTTTTACAACCAGGGGGAAACTAATGTGCAGCTCCATCTGGAGGGCAGAGCCAAGCACTGTGGGCTTGAAGCAGCAGTGGGAACAAGGATCTTTTTATTCTGCTCTGGGGTGGCAAAGAGCCCAGCAGCCAGGCACTGGGACAGGGGCAAAGCTTGTTTGTACAGACTGTGAGGATTTTCAGCTGCTGCATTGTCCCTTTCAGTCATTTCTCAAACCCTCTTTTTTTTGTTTGTTTATTTATTTATTTATGTATGTATTTATTTATGTATTTCCTCCAGAAGATCAATTAAAGAGTTGAGGGAGCAGGGCTGGGGGTTGTGGCCACTGGAGCTGAGGTGGTTGCCACTACAGCTGAAGGTTGTGACCACTAGAGCTGGGGCTGTTTGCATTAAACTGGGGCTGATGCCACTGGAGCTGGGGCTTGTGGCCACTGGAGCTGGGGATTGTTGCCATTAAGCTGGGGCTGATGCCACTGGAGCTGGAGTAGTTGCCACTTAGAGGGGGAGTGATTGCCACTAAAACCGGGAGTCGTGGCCACTGGAGCTGGGCTTGTGGTCACTGGAGCTGCAGTAGTTGCCACTTAGAGGGGGAGTGGTTGCCACTAAAGCTGGGAGTTGTGGCCACTGGAGGTATGGGGTTGTGGCCACTGGAGCTGGGGGTTGTGGCCACTGGAGCTTTTCCTGCTTCCTTACCAGTCGTGAGACCTTCGATTTCGACGATGACTGTGATAGTTTAACATGGGAGGAGAACGAGGAAACGTTGCTGCTTTGGGAAGACTTCACCAACTGCAATCCTTCCATCGACCTCCAAGGAGAGGTGAGTTCCTCTGCCTCCTTTTCTCCACCCTCCCTCTGCAGAAACCATATCCCTCAGCAGCTCTTTGAGCCATCTGAACCTTGGGATGCTTGAGCTGCAATTTTGTTTGCCACGGAAAAACTTGCTTGGATTTTAAAATCCTCTTAGTGCTTTCTCTCTATGGTTGCTTTTCAGCCTGTGCAGTTTATTTAGCAAACTTCATTTCTTCTGCTCCTTTAAACTTGACTGTTTAAAAGTACCCAAGCATCAGAAGATGCAGCTTGTGGTGTTGTTCCAGGAGCAGCACACAATCTGTCATCCTAAACAATCCTTCCTCCAGAGCCCTGTTAGATCCCACACAAGCATCTCAGTTTCTCTCTAGATTATCATTCACACTTGAATTGTCAAAATAAGTCCATGGCATGTGGGGAGAGGGCATTGCACAGTTGCTTTAGTGGGGAGAAAAATAAACTCCTTGTGCTGTGGGGAACATATTAAAGAATGCATGGCCCAGCACAAACAAAGAAGCTATGGTTGCAGGACCATCTGAACCTTGTGCTCCTATCTTCCCAGTCATGAAATCATAGAACTCTTCAGGTTGGAAGAGGCCTTTTTTGCTCATCAAGCCCAACCATTCACCCAGAGCTCACAATCCCATCACTGCTGCTAAGCCACTGCCACCAAACCATGTCCCACAGCACCACATCCATGTGGCTTTTAAATCCCTCCAGGGATGGTGACCACACCACAGCCCTGAGCTGCCTCTTGCAGGGCCTGAGAGCTCTTTCTGGAAAGAAATTTTTCCTGATAACCTAACCTGAACCTTCCCTAGTGCAACTTGAGATCATAGAATCATAGAATGGTAAGGTTGGAAGGGACCTCAAGAATCATCTAGTTCCAACCCCCTGCCATAGGCAGGGACACCTCCCACTAGTAGAGGTTACTCAAGGCCTCATCCAACCTGGCCTTGAACACATCCAGGGAGGGAGCATCCACAACCTCCTTGGGCAACCTGTTCCAGTGCCTCACCACCCTCACTGTAAAGAACTTCCTCCTAACATCCAGTCTAAATCTCCCCTCTGCCAGTTTAAGCCCATTGTCCCCTGTCCTGTCATTGCAGGACCTTGTAAATAATCCTTCCCCAGCCTTCCTGTAGGCCCCCTTCAGATACTGGAAGGCTACTATCAGGTCCCCTCGAAGCTTTCTCTTCTCCAGGCTGCAGAGCCCCAACTCTCTCAGCCTGTCCTCACAGCAGAGCTGCTGCAGCCCTCTGATCATCTTTGTGGCCCTCCTCTGGACCCGCTCCAACACTTCCATGTCCTTCCTGTGCTGAGATCATTTCCTCTTGTCCTATCACTTGTTCCATGTGAGAATAAACCAATCCCCACCTGGCTCCAACCTCCTTTGAGGTCTCCCCCAAGCCTCCTTTTCTGAAGGCTAAACAACCCCAGTTCCCTCAGCCATTCCTCACAAGATTTGTGTTCAAGGCCCTTCACCAGCTTAGTTGCTCTTCTTTAGATCCACTCCAGCACCTCAGTGTCCTTGTTGGAGTGAAAGGCCCAAAACTGACCCCAGGATTTGAGGTGTGACCTCACTAGTGCCAGTAGGAATCTCCTGATGCTGGTGAACAATAACCAGCTTCCTTTTAACCCTTCATACCCCACACAGACTCAACTAATGGCTGCATGTGGCCTTCTTCAGTGCCTCCTCAGCCTTTTTAACCAGGCCTAGAGAGAGATTGAAACAGCAAAGCCTGGCTCTGTAGCATCACAGGTTGTTAGAGGTAGAGGGGACCTCCATAGATCATTGAGCCCAACCTCCCTGCCAGAGCAGGACCACAGAATCTAGTGCAGGTTGCACAGAAACACATCCATACAGATCTGGGAAACCTCCAGAGAAGGAGACTCCACAACCTCTCTGGGCAGCCTGTGCCAGTGCTTTGTGAACAGTAAAAAAGTTCTTCCTCACATTGAGGTGAAACTTCCTGTGCTGCAGTTTACATCCATTGCCCCTTGTCCTATGACAGGATGCAACTGAGCAGAGTCTGTCCCCTCCCTCTTGATCCCAGCCCTCAGATATTTATAAACATTGATTAGATCCCCTCTCAGTCTTCTCTTCACCAGACCAAACAGCCCAGGTCCTTCAGCCTCTCCTCATCAGGCAGTGTTTAATCATCTTTGTAGCCCTCCCTTGGGTTCTCTCCAGCAGATCCCTGTCCCTCCTGAACTGGGCAGCCCAGAAATGGATGCAGTATTCCAAGTGAGGTCTCACCAGGGCAGAGTAGAGGGGCAGGAGAACCTCCCTCCATCTGCTGACCACACTCCTCTTAATGCACCCCAGGACCCCATTTGCCCTCTTGGCCACCAGGGCACATTGTTGTGCCATGGGTAGCTTCTTGCCCACCAGCACTCCCAGGTCCCTCTCCACAGGGCTGCTCTCCAGCAGTCACCTCCCAACCTGTACTGCTGCAGTTTGTTGTTCCTCCCCAGGTGCAGGACTCTGCACTTGTCCTTGTTGAACCTCATTTGGTTCCTCTGTGCCCAGCTCTCCAGTGGGGGCAGCCTGAAACGTGCCACTCCCTTTTCACTGCCGAGGTGCACGACAGCAGTAGGTGAGAAAGAATCCTGCCTCCTGCCATTGTCCCTGGAGTGCAGAGATGCTGAGGCAGCAGTCTCCTGCTTTTGGCTGCTGCGGGGGGAGGGGGGCTGTGTGCGTTCATTTCCACCTCCTCGTTCCTGTATGGTCTGGCATAGGCTGAAAACCACCACTGGGTGGGGAATGGCTGAGAGCAGCCCTGAGGAAAAGGACCTGGGGGTCAGGGATGTTGCAAAGCTCAGCCTGAGGCTGCAGTGTGAGTGCAGCCCAGACAGCAACTGTGTGCTGGGCTGCAGCAGGAGCAGTGTGGGCAGCAGGGCAAGGGAGGGGATTGTGCCCCTTTGCTCTGCTCTCCTCAGACCCCACCTGGAGTCCTGTGTGCAGTTCTGGAGCCCCCAGCACAGGAAGGACAGGGAAGTGTTGGAGCCAGTGCGGAGGAGGCCACCAAGATGCTGAGAGGGCTGCAGCAGCTCTGCTGTGAGGACAGGCTGAGAGAGTTGGGGCTCTGCAGCCTGGAGAAGAGAAGGCTTCCAGGAGACCTTAGAGTAGCCTTCCAGGATCTGAAGGGGGCTACAGGAAGGCTGGGGAGGGACTATTGACAAGATCTGGGAATGCCAGGACAAGGGGAATGGGTTTGAAGTGGCAGAGGGGAGATTGAAAGTGGATGTTAGGAGGAAGTTGTTTGCAGTGAGGGTGGTGAGACACTGGCACAGGTTGCCCAGGGAGGTTGTGGAGCACAGAATCACCCAACGTGATCAAAGATCCACAACATCCCTGGAGGTCTTCTATGCTCATAACATCCCTGAAGGTGTTCAGGACCAGGTTGGAGGAGGCCTTGAGTGCCCTGTGCTAGTGGGAGGTGTCCCTGCCTATGGCAGGGGGTTGGAACTGGCTGACCTTTGAGGTCCCTTCCAACCTTCCCATTCTCTGATTCTATGAAACCGCAGAGAGATTACTCCCAAGCGCCGGGGCTGCAGAAAGCAGCGCGCTCAGAGCCGCTTTCGGAGCAGGGAGCCAGAGTGGCAGAGTGCTAATTGAGCATCCCCACGTGCTGGAATTAGCGACAGGCTGATTTGCATAGAGCCCTGCCCGCACCTCTGAGCGCAGCTCTCCGAGGAGCTGCAGCCGACTCAGCCCCGCCGCGCCGCAACTCGCAAGGTTTTAAGAAGCTTAAATGCTTCTAAATGAAAAATTATACAAGGAAAAGGGTAGATTTGTCTTGTAGATGGAGATTCAGAAGAAAGACTGCACCGTCTGTGCCTGGTCTTTAACACAGGGCTTTACATGCCTGAATCTTCCTTCCACTGGCTTTATTCCTTTTCAAGCTCTTACGAGCTGCCCCAGCCACCTTCTTTCGTGACCTTCCTCCTTAAAGCCCTTCTGCATATAAAAGGATAAGTGGAATGATTCTTGTAACTCTAGGCTGGTTAGCCTGACGTTGATACCAGGTAGGATCCTGATAAAGCTGCTGCAGATGTGGCCCAAGGATGGGAACATCATTAAGGTTGATAATTTCTTTTCCTGGGAGAAAAAAAAAAAAAAAAAGAAAAAGATTGGTTAAGTAATAACATGAAAGAGAACAATGAGGTTGTTCCAGGCTCTTTGTGGCAGCATGAAATAGTGCTGTGTGGGTTTTGTAGCCCAGGCTGTACTGGCAATCCAAAGCAGGGATGATAAGAGGTGAGCTGTTGTCTGTCAGGATGTCCCCTGTGGGACAGAAGGTGTTCTTGTGGGGTTGGGTTTTTTTTTCCATCAGGAGCATGCTGGGGTGAGCTGCCTTCATCTAGCAGGCAAGAGGAGAATTTCAATAGGAAAGGATGCGTGCAGAGCATACCTGTGAGGTAATGGAGGCTGAAAGGGCTTGAGAGCAAAAAGCTGTCGTTGGAAAATGCCAATTCCAGCACAAAGCTGAGAGTGGGGTGGGGTAGGCAGTGCAAGGGGAAATTCTGTTTGATGGCTGAGAGCAGTCAGCAGAGTATCTCAGTGTGATCAGGCTGTGAAAGGGGCAGGAAAGTCGATGGGCTTGGTTCTTTAGCATGCCTCAAGTAGCTGTGTTTAATTGCTGGAGCCTTGCTCTCTAGGTTCCTTGAGGAGAGACTTTATCTTTGTGTGTACAGAGCCCTGATCATGGTATAGGAATGTTTCCTGGTGTGCCACTTTTAAGAAGCAGAATATCCCTTGTCTGTGTAAGGATGTCTTGAACAAATCTTGGCTGAAAGAGCACAACAACCTGCCTTCCTGAGTGAGGTTAGACAGGAAAATCTTCAGCCTGCCTCTTAATTCCCTCTTAGCTTGTTGTTAATTCTTTGTGTCCTCCTTTCCCCTACAGGAAGAAAACCTGGGGAACTTGATCCACGAAACAGAGTCTTTCTTTAAAACAAGAGACAAAGAATACCAAGAAACAATAGGGCAGATAGAGGTAAGGAAGGAGATTCTGATGGTATGAAAACATGCAGGGTGTTGTGGTCTGATACACCCACAGAGGAAAGGTGGAATGCTGCAGATCTAAGAATACAAAAGCATTTTCCTGTGATTCCTTTGCCATACCCCTGGGATTATCTCCAAATGCCATGCTCTACACAGCACTATTATTTAGTAAGCAGAGAATCATTGAATTAGTGAGGCTGGAAAAGACCTTTAAGAAGGGAGATTGAGACTGGAGATGAGGAGGAAATTCCTTACAGTGAGGGTGGTGAAACACTGGCATGGGTTGCCCAGGGAGGCTGTGGATGCCCCCTCCCTGGAAGTGTTCAAGGGAGGATGAGGCCTTGAGCAACCTTGGCTAGAGGAAAATGGATCTGGATGATCTTGAAGGTCCCTTCCAACCCAAACCATTCTGTGATTCTTTGAAATTGATTATTTATTTTTTTTTGTTCCTCCCTGAGATAGGGAGAACCACAGAGAATATAAAATAGGAGTCTTCTGAATCGAGTCCAACCATTAACCCAACACTACTAAACCATATCCCTCAGCACTACATCTACACAGCTTGTAAATCCCTCCAGAGATGATGGCCTGTAGCTGGAGGAGAGAAAACATTCAGAACAAAGAGAATAAAACTGCACTGTTCTTCTTTTAACCCCTTTTGTTTTTGCCTTGCATATTCACCATCACACAAAGAAATGCTTTACAAGACATAGCCTTAGAGGTTGCCAGACAACAGCTGTAGCTTCTCAGTGTCTTTGCCCTGCCTAGAATATGCTTTCATTAATTACTGGAGACAACCAAGGTGCCAAGCAGCAGGAAAAAAAAAAAAACCCAAACAAAGTCAGGCTGTTGCAAAGCAGTTTTGAGCTCTGATTAAAAATACACTCCCCAAGCTGAGGAATGCATTGGGACTATACAGCACCGAGGTTAAATATATATTGTGTGGATGTTGTGGTTTGGTTCTGGACAGCTTTAGCACCCTCACCATGATGTAAAATGGAGTGGAGCTGGGAGAGAAACTGCTAACAACTTGCCTTAGGCTGATTATTTGCTCTTCTTTCTTGCAGCTGGAATTGGCCACGGCCAAGAGCGACATGAATCGGCACCTCCATGAATATATGGAAATGTGTAGCATGAAAAGGGGCCTGGATGTGCAAATGGAAACCTGTCGGAGGCTTATCAAAGGCTCAGCTGACAGGTAAGAAGGTCTTGTAATGCCAGGCCAAGGGGCAATGGGTTTGAACTGGCACAGGGGAGATTTAGGCTGGGTGTTAGGAGGAAGTTCTTTACAGTGAGGGTGGTGAGACACTGGCACAGGTTGCCCAGGGAGGTTGTGGCTGCTCCCTCCCTGGAGGTGTTCAAGGCCAGGTTGGAGGAGGCCTTGAGTGACCTGTGCTAGTGGGAAGTGTCCCTGCCTATGGCAGGGGGTTGGAACTGGCTGATCCTTGAGGTCCCTTCCAACCTTCCCATTCTATGATTCTATGATCTGCAGAGGTCCCTTCCAACCCCTACCCTTCTATGATTCTATGATCTGCAGAGGTCCCTTCCAACCCCTACCCTTCTATGATTCTATGATCTGCAGAGGTCCCTTCCAACCCCTACCCTTCTATGATTCTATGATCTGCAGAGGTCCCTTCCAACCCCTACCCTTCTATGATTCTATGATCTGCAGAGGTCCCTTCCAACCCCTACCCTTCTATGATTCTATGATCTGCAGAGGTCCCTTCCAACCCCTACCCTTCTATGATTCTATGATCTGCAGAGGTCCCTTCCAACCCCTACCCTTCTATGATTCTATGATCTGCAGAGGTCCCTTCCAACCCCTACCCTTCTATGATTCTATGATCTGCAGAGGTCCCTTCCAACCCCTACCCTTCTATGATTCTATGATCTGCAGAGGTCCCTTCCAACCCCTACCCTTCTATGATTCTATGATCTGCAGAGGTCCCTTCCAACCCCTACCCTTCTATGATTCTATGATCTGCAGAGGTCCCTTCCAACCCCTACCCTTCTATGATTCTATGATCTGCAGAGGTCCCTTCCAACCCCTACCCTTCTATGATTCTATGATCTGCAGAGGTCCCTTCCAACCCCTACCCTTCTATGATTCTATGATCTGCAGAGGTCCCTTCCAACCCCTACCCTTCTATGATTCTATGATCTGCAGAGGTCCCTTCCAACCCCTACCCTTCTATGATTCTATGATCTGCAGAGGTCCCTTCCAACCCCTACCCTTCTGTGATTCTATGATCTGCAGAGGTCCCTTCCAACCCCTACCCTTCTATAAATCTATGATCTGCAGAGGTACCTTCCAACCCCTACCCTTCTATAATTCTATGATACTTTTTTTTTTTGTTGTTTTGTTTTGTCTGAACCTTTTTCTGAATCTTCCCCACAGAAATTCTCCATCTCCCAGCTCTGTAGCCAGCAGTGATTCAGGAAACACAGATGAAATTCAGGATGAGTTGGACAGAGAGACTGACGTGGAGCCCATGGTCAGCTGATACGTAGCTGTGGAGTATTCCAGTGAAAGGGAAGACACAAGAAAAGATTAGAAAACAGTAAACTCCTGGGTTGGAAAGGAGAGGAAAAAAAAAAAAAGAAAAGAAAAACAAAAAAGATAAAACATACCACAAAAAAAAAGGAAAAAAGACTTTTAAAAAGTCCTTGCACAGGGTTTCTAAGGACTCATTCCTCCACGCATCCCCACCCCACCCAAGGATTGGTGCTGTAAATTTCTATTGTTATACAAATCATAACTGCAAAGTCCTGTAAGAAAACCATGGTGGTTTAATTGTGCCTTTGCCCCAAGCTGAGCCACTTTGAGCTCCAGTGAAATATTAATAGCAAGTGGTTATATATATATATATATATATATATAAAAAAAAAGATATATCTATATATAAATATCTATGTATAAATATATCTATATATAAATATATCTATATATAAATATATATATGTGTGTGTGTGTATATATATATATATATGTATAGATATATATATATATATATATGTATAGATATATATATATGTATATATAAATGAATTTAAATACAACCTGGTAGCAGCAGAGAATGGTGCTGCAAAAAGCTCTGGGTACTTCAATAAGCTTCTGGTTTTCTTGAGCTGCTGCACTGATTGGCAAAAGGCAGACTGGCAAAAGGAGAAATGAACATCAAATCATGGTAAAAGTACAATTGCCAGTGTCTGGCACGAACCAGAATGGCTCCAAATTGAGCTGTTAAAACGTTGGTAATTGACAGCAGGTTCACAGACAGCCTCCTTAAGATTAAAATAATCCAAGGGGTTTCTTCATCTTTCTAGGTGAAGGAATTTAGAACTAGGTCCAAGCTTTCTGCTAGACTCCAGGATCGGAAGCAGCAGGTCTCAGCTTGGTGGCAAAGCAGGTGGCCAAAGAGAGGGTTCAGTGGGGTGGGACTATCACTGAAAAACTACTATGCAAAACAAACAAACAAAACAAAAAGCTGGCCTTATTTATATGGAATGTTTGGTCCCTGCTGGGTTACACTTAACCTGGTGGGGAAAGGAAAGCTAAAAACCACTTCTGCACTTGGTAGTTATCTGTAGAGCTTCTTTTGAGGAGGAATCTTGTCTCACGATGCCTTTGTTTCCAGTGATTGGATTAAGAGGGCAATCAGCCCTTGGGTTCCTGTCTTGTTTTGTGTTTTCCTCCTTTCAGGATGCTTTTGGGGTTTTTTTTGTTTTGTTTTTTTTTTTTTTAATTTTAAACCGTGGTGTTTGCAGATTTTACTTTGCTGACAGGGAGGTGACTCCCATTTCATGCTGCTTTTGTGATGTTTAGGGGAGGTGAAGCATCAGGACAAACCGATGCGTGATGGTTTTAGACGGAGGTTTGAGATGTGAGGCTGAGTTGAGTTGCAGACCTCTGTTCTTCAGGGAAGCTGCACACTGGAAAATCCTGTCATCTTTTTTTTTTTTTTTAAAGAGTAAAATGAATCCCAAACTGCCCTACAACTGGGGAAGAACAGCCATGTGCTTTCTCTGTGAGGAAATGAGAAAACCTAGGCTTTGGCAGTTTTTTAAACAGAGGAGAAAGCAGCACCCAAAGTCAAATCACTTGGTGGTATTTGAGGAACCCCTGGCATATAATCATCAAGCTGTTCATGGTTGTTAATGGAAATTGTAGCACCTCAGCCAGGTAAAAACAGGATATAAACCTCAGCCAAGAATTTGTTTGGGTTTGGTTTAGACCAAGACTCAAAGTGTAGCTAATCCTGCCTAAAGGCTAAGTCTGTAGTTCACTGGCAGCTGCAAGACTCAGAACAAATACCAAATGTATTTTAAATTTTATTTTTATTGTTTTCTGCCAGGAAGCTTAAAAAACTCCTTTGTAGGAGCAGTGCTAGGACTGGGCAGGGAAACACCTGATGGAAGCCCCCCTCTCAACCTTGTGTGAAGGGAAAGGTGGACAATCTTTTTTAGCTTCCCTAAGTATTGTTTCCAAGCCTTTTATGGATTGATCTGAACTCAGCAAGGGAGGGATCAGTGTTGCTATGCCCAGAGAGAGCACAAGTGGCTGAGCAAACAGCATGTTCCTGGGCAGTGATGTAGGGGAGCAAGATCTCAGAGGGCTTCTGCTTGCACATAGACCTCTGGTTACAGGAATGGCTTCTCAATTTGAGTGTCCTTTGTTGCTGCCTGGAGTTTTGTTACTCTTTGGACCCATCTCCTGCTTGGTGGGGTGGTGTTTTTAGGCCACATCAATCAAAGCAGGCTCCCTGGGTATTTCAGAACGGGGAGGGAGGACCAGGATGATCCATCTGGATCCACAATATGGAGGCCACAATCCACAATGGATGGCTTCTGTCTCGGTAAAACAGATCCAAGGATATTGAGTAGCCTGTACTAGTGGGAGGTGTCCCTGCCTATGGCAGGGGGTTGGAACTAGATGATCCTCGAGGTCCATTCCAACCTTCCCATTCTATGATTCTATATTCTTGAGGTTTCTTTACTGGTAGAAATCTTTGGTGCAGTTACTCAGCAGAGTAGCTACCAACTTCTTGGTTCCTGTGGTGTGGGTTAGGGCCTGTTGCAAAGTCTGTTTCATTATGTCAGTGTAGATAACTTTTCTCTGGAAAAGAAACTTTATTCCACAGTGCTCATTTCTATTATCTCTTAGGTAACCCAAGTGGTAAATCTGCTAGGGCTGCAAGTTAGGGGTGGGGTAGGGGAAGGAGAAGAGATATTTTTTGTGGAGGGGGCTGGGGGCTGCATGTTTTCAGTCAAGTACTCTTAAGGTTTTTGAGCCTGTTTTGAACTTCAGCTGCTAATAAGGAGTTTCTCACGAGGCTGAGAAACCATTTGCCAAAGCTGGATGCCTGTGATGCTTTAGTGACTCTGGTGGAGGTGTTGTTGTTAAGCATTCTCCTTGCACAGGGAAAGCAACCTCCTTGGAGGCTTTTGGCCAGCTCTCCTCAGCTGGGAAATGCTCTCTGAGACTGGAGAAGCGTGGAGGTTTTAATGGCTGTCCAGCTTAGCTGCTCTGTTGTGTGAGGAGGGTTTCTTTTCTTTTTTTTCCTTTAAAAGTCATTGTCCTAGAAGGAAAAAAAAAACTGGTTTGGAAACTAGTAGTTGGTATGTTGAGGGTAGGAAGAAATATCCTCAGTTTGAAGGTGAGAGGCAAGTGAGGAAGCAAAAATGGAGCTGTTGAAATGAGCTGGAACCTCCGGTTTATCTCCTAGCCATAATTAAGAGGAGCATCTCTAACAGGGCTGGTTAAGGGTGAGGGATGTGGGTCTATAGTAGAAGGTAGAAGATGTAACGTGTCTGGTGGTGATGTGTATGCCAGTAAGTCACCATAGTGTTTTGTATAACCATATGCAATCCATTTGTAAAGAAGATAAAAGGTGTTTTCAGGCTTGGGATTTGGGGGTTTCCTTTGGTTTAGGCTGTGGCAGGACTCAGCGGATCGACCTTTCAGGAGTTAACAAGGGGTTGGTCTTTGGCTTGTTTCCCAAGGAGGTCTTTTGGTTTAGTTCCAAAGCAATGCTGCTGATGTGACCCTGTTTGTGTGTAGAAACCAGATCAAAAAACTTGCCAGAAACAAAACCTGCTGAAAATGCTGGAAATGATTTTGATGACCTCTTGCTTTTATTTTATTTTTTTTTCCTTTCCCCCCTTTCCCCTCTCCTTTGTAAAGCTGTAAATACTTTATTTTGGTGGGGTTGGGTTTGGGGTTGTGTTTTGTTTTGTTGTTTTGTTTTCTATTCTTACTGCAGTGTCATATTGACACTTTTTTAGACTATAACAATCAGAAAAAAGAAAAAAAAAATCCTCCTTGATGTTCCACAGTTGTATTTTTTTTATTTTAAAAGGAGATTTCAAGGAAACAAAATTGTTTGGTTTAGGTTTTTTGGTTTGTTTTTTTTGTTTTTTGTTTTTTGTTTTTTTTTTTCTGGTGGTTGTTCTGCTCATTGGTGGTGTGATTAACAGCTTCCACTTCCTACAATGGGTTTGTACAAAACTAACCTTTCCAATGGCTTTTGTGGCTGCATGTTGATCAACAAATGTCCAAAGAATCATGTGGTACAACCATTTGTTCTTCTTCTTCTTTTCAAAGACTTAGTGGTGATGCTATTAGTTCACACGAAGAAAAAAAGCAAAATTCTTGAAACACAACAAGTGGTTGGATTGGGGGTGGGGGGGGGGAAGGGGATGTAATGAAGCAATGAAAATCATTAAGCTAAATGTGTAATCTGTTTATAAAACCACAGCATATATTCTGCTTTTTTAATTTTTTTTAATATTTTTTTTTCTCAGAGGTTTTTAAAGTGCAAACAGAATTCTGTTGGCAAATGCAATTTGTTTTTCCCTCGTAAAGGATCCTTCTGCTCTGGGTGGGACTCGGTTCTCAATCAGTTTCAGGTTGGATGAAGCCTTGAGCAACCTGTTGTAGGTGTCCCTGCCTATGGCAGGGGCTTGGAACTGGCTGAGCTTTGAGGTCTCTTCCAACCTAAACCATTCTGTGTTTCTGTGATTCAAAGCACCATGCAGACACAATAGGACAGGTATGGCTGTGAAGCACTCACCCATGGCATCCCCGGAGCAAGAATGGGAAAGCTGAGCAGGTTAAGAGCTTTTCTGCCACTGCAGAAGTATTGCTGATTCCCCCCGCCCCTGTTTGAGCTATTTTCCCTCCCCCTGATGGTGAGGCCTTCTGCTGGAGAAGGTGAAAACCTCTGTTTGCTCCCCTAAATCTCAGGGGTATGAATGAGCTTTGCCTTCTGCTTGATTGGAAGATAAACTGTCAACAGCAGAATAAATTGGAATTGACTTGATAAACCAAAAGAATAGCTCAGAATTGTGCCTGAGCATAGATGTAAAGCTGCTAATATGAGATATTTTTATTGCATAACCATTCCTGCCAGCAAAAAGAACCAAGTGGGGTCAGCAGCCTGAGGTTGGCTGAGGAAAGGCCTGGGCCATCGGTGGGTGCTCGCAGCCGTGCGGTCTCCGTAAAGCAGCTATTTCCTTCCTCCTGTTTCCCTTGGCTCTGGAAAAAGGTGGAAGAATGTTTGTGTTGGAGCACACAAGGAAGAGAACTGCAATACTTGGGAAGTCTCAGGTTGTATTTCACGTTTGAGAGTGCTTCATTGTAGAGCTGGGTGTTGAAACCAGGATTTCTCACAGCAAAATTCAGAACTGAGAGTGCTTCCCTGGTGTGGTAACATCTCTAAGGGAGGATCTAATACATCATGGCTCAGGACTTTTGGGCTTTTATTCTTTTGCACTGAGCCAGGGCTCACTTTCAGGATCACACATAGGTTTTTTTTAAACATCTTTGCCTTCAGTGTTGTCACCCAAATGGTTGTTTTTTTGTTTTTTTTAAAGGTTTTAATAGACCATAACTTGGATCAGTTTGAGTTTTAAATGAGAAATCACCAACCAAGGCCACGTGTAATATCCTGGTGTTAATCATGCTGGGTTTGGAGGTGAACTAGAAACACTACCTGCCAAATTCTTAACTCAATCTCTTGCCAACCCCTTTGTGGAGAGGGAAGCACTGAAGGCTTGGACCCAAGTGTTTGGCAGAGCAATGATGAAACACTTGATTATTTCTTTTTGTCTGTTTTTGTGTGTAGTTCAGTGTCTTAAGACCCTTCCACGTTTGTGGGAGCCTTTCAAAGCTTCTCTTTTGAAGAAGCAACAAATTATGTTTAAGAAGTGGGTATTTGATGCTTCTAGAAATCACAATCCCCTCCTAATTTGAGGCACCCCAACAGAGAAGCACTTTTGTAAGCAAAAGCAGTGCTTGGAGGTCTGGCTGGCCTCCATTTTTTTTGAGGAAATAATGACATGAATGCTTCAAACAGACCCTGGGGTGTCTTCACCTGTGTCATTTCCATGGCAGAACCACCCCAGCACCACAAGCCTAAAGCCACGTGGGTTTGTGGGCTGCTCAAACTGACAATCCTTGCACAAGGTTAATTTTTTGTTTCACCTGAAACCCTAATATTATTTCTATGTAGGGAGGGCTGAGGATGATTGAAAGCTCGGTCACTAGACACACTTCTTGTGTAATGTGGTTTCACCAACAGCAATTCACCTGCAATTTAGTCCTCAGAACACCTCAACCTGTGGCTAAAGTGTGCATATAGCAAGGTTCTGCCAAAAAAAGAAAAAAAAAAAAAGGATTATTTATTATTTAATGTGTTTAAGTGGAGGGTATTGATGACTCTTTCCCCATGCTGTGTCACTTCTCGTCGGTTCCTCTTAGGTCATGTAAGAATTTCTTTTATACACATTCAAACAGACTACTGATCAGTGTGGAAATGAACCCGTTTACTGTAACGTTGTAAATATTGTGCTTTCTATTCTGTATATTAGCTTCTTTTAATGAAAAATGAACTGATGATGTTAGTTGGTGAGGAAAAGGACGAAGGCTGAACCAGCTCCCCAAGAGAGGCAAATCGATTCCCTCCGTGGCTGGAAGTCTGGCCTGAGAATTTGCAAGCAGACCAAACGGTACAGGCACTGGGGGTGGATTTTTGGACCATCAAAGGCTTCACAAATCTAATCCACTTTAGCAGGAGAACTGAGAAACACCCGCGGCGACAGCCAGAAGCGTTCGCCCTCCTCTGAGTTCCACTGGATTATCTCCGGTTCCCTTTTTTAGTGCCAAACTCCACCTCACCGACCCCTTCCAGGTCTGCTTCCCGACCAGACACCGCTCTGGGCTCCTGCCCTGTGTCCGTCCATCCTTCCTCAGCCGTGCTGCCTCTCCAGAGCACTTCATCCTTCACTGGGGTGGGGTTCATCCTTCGTCACTCAACTCATCGGTTGCATACATACCCCCGCGGGGCTTCTGGGCAACGAAGGGTGTGCGGGAGCTTGGCCATGAAACGGGTTACAGTCGTCCTCTGGTTAAAAGGAAAAAAAAAACCACAAAAAACTTATAAAATAAATACCAAACTCCTGCTTTAAGGCCTCTGTGTGCTCATTCTTGGCTTGCAAAACACCTTTTAGGGCAAAAGCTGCTTCTGGATTTGGATCTGGGAGGGGATGGACCTGGAGCAGGTCATTCCGGGGGCTCACATCTTCCAAGCTGCTTAACAAGTAGCACCTTTCAGCAGCCCTTCTTATCCGTTCTGGATAAGAATCCAGTTTCCCATCGAGGCTAGGTCCCTGTTTTGGGTTAAAATACCCCTAAACGGGAGGGAAGCAGCAGCCTCAGCTCGCTTCTCCCTCTCCCCACGTAGGGCCAGTCTTGGAGCGCCTGCCCAGGTCGGGTCCCGCCGCCAGCCCATCTCAGCGCACGCTGCGGGGTGTTTCGGGGTCTAATTCGCTGTGTTTTTAATGAGTTTAATTATTTTTAGCTCCTTTAGAGCCCCGCCTCTTACCCACGTGCTTCACCCGCCCCCCTCCCCGCCGGGCTCAACCACTCCGCGCCGGGGGGGGGGGGCGGAGATGGGGGAGGACCTCCTGTCCCGGCTTTTTGTTAGGGGGAGAAACACCCCCACAGCCTCATCACAGAGTGCGGAGTTGTGGGGCTGCGGTGGGAGCTGTCCGCCTCCCTCTCCTTTAATTGTGATTATGTTTAACTTAATGGGTTGGTTTGAATTCCCCCCCCCCTTCTCCCGGCGCTGTGGTGGTTTGGGCGCGGCCGCGGCCGGGGAGCGCGGCGGGGCCGGGATGTGGCGGGCGCTGAGGGGGCTGCGGGGCGGCGGGTGAGTCTCTGCCCCTCCTCAGCCCTTCCCCTGCCCCTTTAGCTCCCCTCCGCTCGCCCTTCGCAACTCCATCCCCCAAGCCCCACCCGAAACCCCCTTCTCGCTGCGTTTCCACGCGTGGTGGCTGGAAGAAGAGTGAGGGGCGGTCCCCGTGGCTTCAGGGTCCCATTGCTAGAGAGTCCTTTTGCTGCAGGCTGAGAGTTTGTTTCTTTAGCTTGAAAGTCCTCTTGGCTGAGGATCGCTGCTACAGGCTGAACGTCCCCTTGGCTTGAGGCTCCCTTTGTTACAGGCTGAGGGGCCCTTTGGCTCGAGGCTCCCCTTGCTACAGGCTGAGGGGGCCCTTGGGTCGCGGGTGCCCTTGNAGGCTCCCTTTGCTACAGGCTGAGGGTCCCTTTGGTTCGAGGCTCCCTTTGCTACAGGCTGGGGGTCCCTTTGGTTCGAGGCTCCCTTTGCTACAGGCTGGGGGTCCCTTTGGCTCGAGGCTCCCTTTGCTACAGGCTGAGGGTCCCCCTGGCTCGAGGCTCCCTTTGCTGCAGGCAGAGGGTCCCATTGGCTTGAGGCTCCCTTTGCTACAGTCAGGGGGTCCCCCTGGCTCAAGGCTCCCTTCACTATAGGCTGAGGGTCCCCTTGGCTTGAGTGCCCCTTCACTACAGACTGAAAGTTCCCTTGGCTTGAGGATGCCTTCTCTAGGGGTCCCCTTTGCTCTTCATTTCCTTTTGCTGACCCCAGCACTCCCTCACCTCTTCCTAGCCGCCTCCCTGCTGCCAACTGCAGGTGCTTCTTCCTCTTTGTGGTTTTTGGTGGGTTTTTGGTTGGGTTTTTTTTCCGCTTTTTTGCTGAGCTGAGCAATTTAATGCTCAGGAGGGGTTGGGAAATGTATAGCCCGAAGCTGCCAAGGTCCAACCGCTCCCCGGAGCGGGCAGAGCCTGCCAGCCTGGCTTTTGCCCCCGCCCCCTGGACTTTGCCGGGGTGCTGAAGCAAAGCGAATCGATTTGGAGCTTGCCCCTGCATCTCATCCCTTTAGAAATTAATTTTCCAGCACCTTTTTTTCCTAGCAAGAAGAGATAGTTGGCTGGGGCAGGGAGAAATATGTCCAGGCTCAGTTCCAGGCTCTGGCATCGTCACCTGGTGGGATGGAGCATGGGCGTGATGACAAGGTGCTGTGCCCGGGCATGTGGAGCCGGTTGGGGCAGCAGCGAGGGGTGAAACAGGTGTTACTGGAGTGAACCCTTCGTTACTGGGAGCCTGGGGTGTGGAGAGAGAAGGGAGAAGCTGGGGGGCAGGGCTCTAAGCATCTCTCTTGGTCCTCTCCTAGGCGGCGATGGCAGCACCGCTCGGCCATTGAAGTGACCAACGAGCCCATCCTCGAGTTTAAACCAGGCAGCCCCGAGCGAGCAGCGCTTCAGAAGGTACCTCCACGGGCAGCTGGGCTTTTGGGGGGGGTCTTTGTAAAGTCCTAGGTTGTGCTTCAGGCTCTTTTCCTGGGCTGGGGGAGACCCTATCCTGCCCAGCACCTGCTCTTTCCCTTTGGGGACAGTTGTAGTTGTAGCTGCCATCCCTCCAACCCACAGGCACCCCATGCCCATTGAGGGTTCCTGGGTTTGCTTTTGCTGATGGAGGAGGCTGGTGGAGCTCTGAGTGTGCAGCTCCCACCACACTGCTCTCCTCCTCCTCCTCTTGCTTAGGCTCTTGCTGACCTGAAGGGCAAGACAGAAGCCATCCCATGCGTTGTCGGGGGAGAGGAGGTGTGGACGTCAACGGTGCGGTACCAACTGTCGGTGAGTCGGGGGAGAGCTCCTTAACGAGTGAGAAGGGAGCAGGAGGATGCAGGTGGCAGGAGAGAGGCCTGTTGGGTTGATAACTGTGAAGGGTTTTCTTCTCTTTTCAGCCATTCAATCATGCACACAAGGTGGCCAAGTACTGCTATGCTGACAAGGTGAGTGCACCTCACTGCCTTTCATGTTTTCTGAGGGTTTCCCCCGGGTTTAGTCTTATCTCCTGGCATGAGATTGCTTTGAGATTGCTGCTGAGAAGCTGAGGAAATGGAAATCCCTGCTCAGATGGTCAGCATGGTGGCTGCAGGGCTGGCTCTTGGTTTTCCAAGTCCCTGGAACAAATCGTTAACCGGAGCTGCAGGTTTAGGATTGTGATGGGAAGGCAGGTGCTGTGGGTGGTGCCTTGGTGGTGGATGGCCTTGATGATGGCTCTTGTCCGTGGTTCTTCTGTGCTGCCTTTCCCCTTTTCTTCTGCAGGAGCTCATTAACAAAGCCATTAATGCTGCCTTAGCAGTGAGGAAGGAATGGGACCTGAAACCTGTCCAGGACCGAGCCCAGATCTTCCTGAAGGCAGCTGACATGCTGAGTGGCCCAAGGCGAGCAGAAGTGCTGGCCAAAACCATGATTGGGCAGGTAATGGAGCTGTGGGATTGACCCAGCAGAGAGCTGGGAGGGAATGGGAGGGAATTTGAGGAGCTGGAAGGCAGGGAGGCAAGGCAGGAAGAGCTGCCAAGGTATATTTTGGCAGTGGAAATGACTGTAATGGTTGAATGACCTATAGCTGTGGGGAGGTGCAAAATGATCTTGCTTCTTCACTGAGGAGAAGAGGTGAAGTGTCATGGGAAGCTCAGCTGATGAGGTGGGCTGTGGTTGTCAGAGTTCACCCTTGCAAAATGCCCCAGCAGTCCTTGGAGGCACTAAGGAGTGGTGGGGGAACAGGCATGGATGTGATGTCCCCTGGCACCAGCACAGACTAGGGTGAAAAGGAGGTGGGGTGGGGGCTTGCAAGAGGCCACATCTTCTGGGAGTGAGCAGCATGTGGTCCTGTGTCCAGTTCTGGGCTTCCAAGTTCAAGGACAGGGACTTGCTGGAGAGGGTACAGCAAAGGGCTACGAAGATGCTGGGGGAGAGTGGAACATCTCTGTGAGGAGGAAAGACTGAGGGAATTTGGGCTGTTTAGTCTGGAAAAGAGAAGACTGGGGAGGGACCTCATCAGTGCTGATCAATACTTTGAGGATGAGTGTCAGGAGGATGGGACAAGATGTTTGTCAGTGGTGCCCGGTGACAGGACCAGGGGCAGCAGGCACAAACTGCAGCACAGGAACTTCCATCTGAACACAAGGAGGAACTTCTTTAAGGATGGCAGAGCTCTGGAGCAGGCTACCCAGAGAGCTGGTGGAGTCTCCCACCTCTGGAGACTATTCCAAACCCACCTGGACATGTTCCTGTGGGACCTTCTCTATGTGACCCTGCCTTGGCAGGGGAGGTTGAACTGACTCCCTTCCAACCCTTACCATGCTGTGGGGGAGAGGCAACCCACAAACCACATCCGAACGGCTGCAGCCCCGGAGCCGCCGAACTGCCCTCCCCGGGCCCTCTCCTCACTCGGTGCTTGGTGTGCCGTGGCCTCTCCTGGCAGGGTAAAACTGTGATCCAGGCGGAGATCGACGCTGCCGCCGAGCTGATCGACTTCTTCCGATTCAATGCCAAGTACGCCCTGGAGCTAGAGAACAGCCAGCCCATCAGCGTGGACATCAGCACCAACAGCATGGTCTACAGGGGGCTGGAGGTGAGGAGAAGGGTTGGGGCTGCCTTATTTTCCTCCTGAGCTGCGGGAGGAGGTCCCTTGCTCCCAGCAGCTCCTCTCCTCTCCTCTCCCACTGCAGGGGTTCGTCGCAGCTGTCTCGCCCTTCAACTTCACCGCGATCGGTGGCAACCTAGCAGGGGCTCCAGCGTTGATGGTGAGTGTTGTGTGTGTGTGTGTGTGGGGTGGTTCTGGAGAGGACAGGCCAGAGAAGGGCTGGGTAGGGCACCTACCCTCTCCAAGGCTGTGGTTTTTAGGCTCATTTTGGTTGGAAAAGACCTTAAAGCTCATCCAGTCCAACCTATCTCTTAACTCTACCAAGCCAGGTGCTAAGCTGTGGCTCTCAGCACCACATCTCTGCAGCTTTGAAACCTCTCCAGGGATGGGCATTCAGCCACCTCCCTGGCCTGGGATCCCCAGGGTGTGAATTTGACCTCTCTGGTGCCATTCAGGAAAGACACACCTGGAATGAATAGGACCTGGGTTCAACAGGACCAGACCTGTGGCCTGAAATTGTGCCAGGGGAGGTTAAGGTTGGGCATGAGGAGCAATTTCTTTCCTGAGAGAGTGGTGAGGTCACCATCCCTGGATGTGTTCCAGGGAGGAGTTGTGGGGAAGAAAGGGAGAGAGTGAAGCTGACATGGAGCTGAGAAGCTTTTGGGGGAGGGAAATGTGTTCCTCCCACCCCAGGACTTGAGGAAGGTCCTTGGCTTTGGGGCATTTGGTGATAAACTCATCTCAGAGGTGGTGAACCTCAACTGGCATGGGGTAAGCCTGTGCTGGTGGGTCTGGGTGAACTGCTTTGGGCATCCTGAAGTGCATCCACTTCTTCCTCCTCCTTCACATTCCTGCTGGGCTGCTGCACCACAATAAGGCCCCCCTGGATCTGGGCCTGGGGCAGAAAGGAGCCAGACATCAGCGGAGGACTTGAAAAGCTCAGCAGCAGGTGGTACCTGCAATTAAATTTAGGGCAAAATGGTGCTTAATAAGTGGGTATTAATTAGCTCCCCAGTGTTTAGTCACTGCAGTGCACTTCCCAGAGGATTAAACATTCCTCTTGCCTAAATAGCTGGAGAGATCAATGTGGTTAATGCCATTGCAGTGTCAGGAGTGGGATTTTCTTGGGAATGGAGCAGTTTGCACCCTGGTGTCTGGACTGCCAGGCAGCCTGTCTCCAGCTGTGGCCCCAGTTAGGTGTCCCAGCTCCTGGAGAGGCTTTGCAGAGCCTGGTTTTGTTTTCTCACCATTGGGAGTGGAAGGGTTGGAGGGGGAGGGGGGCAGGAAGGAGCTTTGCCTGCACCTCAGCTCCTGGGAAAGCAGATGCCTGCTTGAGACAGAGCCTGAAAATCTCCTTCCTGCTCCCCTGGGGCTGTGCCCCTGTGGCACAGTCACGTGTGGTGGGGGCCAGGCAGGGTGGCAGTGACGCAGAGGAGGTCACAGAGCCAAGGGGAGGATGGTGGCAGAGAGCCAAAGGGGTGGGGTGCCCCTGGCAGCACCCAGGCACTTGTGCTGTTTGCTTGTGCACCGTTAATGTGGGTGCAGGGTTTTCTGTCACTGCCTGGGCTGGCATGGCCACCTGCTGGGTGGCAGCGAGGGACAGTGCTTGTGGTGGTGTCAGCACCTTGCTTGGCAGTGCCAGCCCATTTCCTGAGACATAAAACAGCTCCATGCTTCATGGCTCCTCTTAGGGAAGGCAAAGCTCAGTGTCCCTGGCAAGGGAAGGTGTGAAAGGGGAGGGGGTTTTGTGCCTCCAGCTGAGCTGGGCAGTCACAGTCCTATATGAACCCTGTGCTTGGGGTGAAAGGGAGGTGGGAATCACCCCAGGGTGCCACTGCCCTATCCCTGTCCACTGCAGGCTTCAGCACAGGCTTTTACCAGACCATTTAAACATCTGGGGCTGTTCAGCCTGGAGAAAAGAAGGCTCTAGGCAGACCTTAGAGCAGCCTTCCAGGACCCTGAAGGGGGCTACAGGGGAGCTGGGGTAGGACATTTGACAAGTGCTGGGAGTGACAGAGGGAGGGGCAATGGCTTTGAGTTTGAGGAGGGGAGCTTGAGACTGGAGACTAGGAAGAAATTCTTTCCAGTGAGGGTGGTGAGACACTGGCACAGGTTGCCCAGGGAGGTTGTGGCTGCTCTCTCCCTGGAGGTGTTCAAGGCCAGGCTGGATGAATCCCTGAGCAAGCTGTGCTGGTGGGAGGTGTCCCTGCCCATGGCAGGGGAGGTTGGAAGTGAAAAATCTTGAAGGTCCATTCCAACCCATTCTATGAATCTATGAAAAATCAACTCCAAGGGTCCAGATTCCTGAGGTCCAGGAAACAGCCTGGATAAAAATGGGTGAAAGTTGTTAATTGTGTGGTGACAGGATGAGGGGCAGTGGCTTGAGGCTGGAAGAGGGTGAGAGGATGAGGGGCAGTGGCTTGAGGCTGGAAGAGGGTGAGAGGATGAGGGGCAGTGGCTTGAGGCTGGAAGAGTGCAGATTGAGACTGGAGGTGAGGAAGAAATTCTTCCCAGTGAGGGTGAGGAGATGGTGGCACAGGTTGCCCCAGGGAGGTTGTGGCTACCCACACCCTGGAGGCCAGGTTGGATGAGGCCTTGAGCAAGCTGTGCTGGTGGGAGGTGTCCCTGCCCTGGGCAGGAGGGGTTGGAACTTGGATACTCTCGTTCAGATCCCTTCCACCCCAACCCGCTCTGCCGTTCCATGCCTGTGTCTTGGCCGTTCCTCAGGTGCTGACTTTCTCCTTTCCCCCCAGGGAAACGTGGTGCTGTGGAAGCCCAGTGACACTGCCCTGCTCTCCAGCTATGCTGTCTACAAGGTGCTGCTGGAAGCTGGGCTGCCTCCCAGCGTGGTGCAGTTCGTGCCGGCGGACGGGCCTGTGTTCGGGGACACCGTCACCAGCTCCCAGCACCTCTGCGGCATCAACTTCACCGGCAGCGTGCCGTACGTGGGGGGAGCAGGGCACAGGGGCTGCTGCCTGGCACTACGCAGTCATAGAATCACAGAATGGACCTCCAAAGGTCATCCTGTGCTGGGGGCTCCACAACCGCACACAGGACTGCAGGTGGGGTCTGAGGAGAGCAGAGCCAAGGGGCACAATCCCCTCCCTTGCCCTGCTGCCCACACTGCTCTTGCTGCAGCCCAGCACACAGTTGCTGTCTGGGCTGCACTCACACTGCAGCCTCAGGTTGAGCTTTTCCTCACCCCACACCCCCAGGGCCTGTTCCTCAGGGCTGCTCCCAGCCATTTCCCACTCAGCCTGGAGCTGTGCTTGGCATTGTGCCTACCCAGGTGCAGGACCTTACACTTGGCCTTGTTGAATGTCCTGAGGTTGGCCTGGGCACAGCTCTGCAGCCTGTGCAGGTCCCTCTGGATGGATCCCTGCCCTCTAGCAAGTGACTGTGCCACACAGCTTGGTGCCATCTGCACACTTGCTGAGGCTGCACTGATTCCTCTGCCCATGGCACTGACGGTTATGGTTGGACTGGATGAGCTTGGAGGTCTTTTCCAACTCAAACCAAGGCACAGAAAGCAGGCAGACCTGTGTGTGACCCTGCCCTGTCTCCCACGGGTGCTGTGACTTGGTTTAACGACCTGCTCTGCCCTGGCACAGTGGCACCAGCTGCATACAGGCTGGCAGAGCTGTGCTGTGCCCAGGCGGCACGGGCTTGGGGAGGGGTCTTGGTGATTCTGAGTGCCCTGGCAGCCCCTAACGAGCTGTTAAACCTGGGCACCTCACTCCACTGGTGAAGGACATGGTCTGCTGAGCAGCAAGCTGTAGAGGTGAGAAGCTCATAAATTAGTGTTAGTGGCTGTGCCTCCTGGGGGGAGCTCATTAGCATTTTTATTGTTTTGCAGCCAGAGGTTTGTCACAGTGAGGATTGAAAGGGAAGGGGTGGGGTGAGGGAGGGGGAAAGGAGGTCACAAACTTCTGCTGGGTGCTTGCTCCTCTCTCTCCTTCCCTGTGACACTGCAACAGTTCCTCACCTCTAAAAGCAGGGGGTCGATGGTGAGCATTGCTTTGAGGTCTCATTCTCAGCCAGCATCTCCTCTGCTGCTCGGAGGTGTCCCTTCTTTTGGGGAGGGGCACAGGGGTTTGCCGAGGTTGCTTTCAGCAGGACACATCTCCCATTTCTGCCTTTGTTTTCCCCGCTCTGCAAAGGCCAGAGCACACTAACCAAGCTCCTCCTTTCTCTTCCAGGACTTTCAAGAAGCTCTGGAAGCAGGTGTCTGAAAACCTGGATCGCTACCGCAACTTCCCACGCCTGGCTGGAGGTAACTGCCTCTTCTTCTGCCTTTTTTGTGCCATGCTCTGGTGAGGAGGGGTCAGTTCCTCCTAGGAAAAAAAAAAAAACTGAAGAGGAGCCTGAGGGGAGACCTCCTGGCTCTCTCCAAGTCCCTGAAAGGAAGCTGGAGGCAGGTGAGCATTGGTCTCTTCTCCCAGGGAACAAGTGACAGGATAACAGGAGATGGCCTCAGGTTGCACCAGGGGAGGCTTACAGGAAGGCTGGGGAGGGACTATTGACAAGGTCTGGGAATGCCAGGACAAGGGGAATGGGTTTGAAGTGGCAGAGGGGAGATTTAGACTGGATGTTAGGAGGAAGTTGTTTGCAGTGAGGGTGGTGAGACACTGGCACAGGTTGCCCAGGGAGGTTGTGGCTGCTCCCTCCCTGGAGGTGTTCAAGGCCAGGTTGGAGGAGGCCTTGAGTGCCCTGTGCTAGTGGGAGGTGTCCCTGCCTATGGCAGGGGGTTGGAACTGGCTGATCCTTGAGGTCCCTTCCAACCTTCCCATTCTATGACATGTGAAGAAACTTCTTCAGTGAAAGGCTGAAGGCTGGACCAGGCTGCCCAGGGAGGTGGTTTGAATCTCCATGCCTGGAGGTGTTTAAAAGCCACACTGGCTGATCGGTGAGGGACGCGGTGGTGAGGGACGCGGTGGTGAGGAACGTGGTGGTGAGGGATGTGGTTTAGTCCCAGCCTTGGCAGAGTTAGGGAATGGTTGGAGTGGATAAGTTTGGAAGTCTTCTCCAACCTAAACCATTTTAAGGTGCCCAGGAGCCCTCTCCTTGTGAGCACGCAGAGAGTAAATGGCACAGTAAGCTCTGTCCTCTTCACCCTGTCTGGCAGAAGCATAAAACTTGTTCTTGGGTGTTTGGAGGACCTTAGGGAATTGGCTTCCATCAGCCTGAGGTGAGGTCTTTTGGTGAGGAACTGGTGCTTGGGTGGCAGTTGGAACACTCTGAGGTTCCAGAGCCTCCATGCTGAGTTTGGGAACTCAGCTCAGTTGTTTTTCTACCAGTTTGGAAGCCTACTCCAGTTCTGGGGTTGTGCTCCTGAGGGAATCATGGCAGTGTTCTTGTTCTTCAGGGAACCAAGGGCCAGGCAGGATGAGTCCCTTGAAGTGACTTGGCCATAGTTAGAATCACAGAACAGTAGAGTTTGGAAGGGACTTCTGGAGATCATCAAGTCCAACCCCCCTGCCAAGGCAGGGTCACCTAGGGCAGGTCACACAGGATGGGATAGGGTGAGAGGGAATGGATTGGAGCTTTAGGAGGGCAGATTTAGGCTGGAGATTAGGAAAAAATTCTTCTAGTGGGGCTGGGTAGGCACTGGAACAGGTTGCCCAGGGAGGTTGTGGAGTCACCATCACTGGAGGTGTTTGTGACACGTGGGGACATGGTTTAGTGGCCATGGTGGTGTTGGGTTGATGACTCAATGACCTTAGAGAGCTTTTCCAACCCGAACAATTCCATGATGTTCTACACCAAACCCAGGAAGGGACTTTTGTCAAGGGCTTGTAGTGGTAGGGTGAGAAGGAATGGATTGGAGCTTGAGGAGGGGAGATACAGACTGGAGATGAGGAAGAAATTCTGGAGAGTGAGGGTGGGGAAGACACTGACACAGGTTTCCCAGGAAGATTGTGGATCTGCCCTGCCTGGAAGTGTTCAAGGCCAGGCTGGCTGAATCCTCGAGCATCCTGGGCTGGTGGGAGCTGTCCCTGCCCATGGCCAGGTCCTTGCAACCTTTAAGATGCCTTCTCAACCCAAACCATTCTATAACTCCACCAACACACCCAGACGGCTCTCAAAAGCCTGTAGAGAAGCAGACTTACACCTTTGGAAGGTGACCCAATCCCTAACAACCCTTTTTTTTTTTTTTTTTTTTTTTATTCTTTTCCCTTCCCAAACTCCTCTCTCCAACCACCAGAGTGCGGGGGGAAGAACTTCCACCTGGTGCACAGCTCTGCCGAGGTGGGCAGTGTGGTGAACGGGACCCTGCGCTCCGCCTTCGAGTACGGCGGCCAGAAGTGCTCCGCCTGCTCCCGCCTCTACGCCCCGGACTCGCTGTGGCCCCAGATCAAAGAGAAGCTGTTGGAGGAGCACAAGAAGATCAAAGTGGGAGACGTGAGCCGAGCTGCCGGGCTGCTGGAAGGGCTTTGCGGCTCAGCGGGTGGTTGATGGGATTAGAGACTGCGGTAACTGGCTGCTAATTCCTATTGAACCCAGCTT
>VWZE01009713.1:53449-65718 GCA_013396675.1 Eubucco bourcierii | reverse complement strand
AAGGAAGGAAGGAAGGAAGGAAGGAAGGAAGAAAGGAAGGAAGGAAGAAAGAAAGAAAGAAAGAAAGAAAGAAAGAAAGAAAGAAAGAAAGAAAGAAAGAAAGAAAGAAAGAAAGAAAGAAAGAAAGAAAGAAAGAAAGAAAGAAAGAAAGAAAGAAAGAAAGAGAAAGAAAAGAAAAAAGAAAAACAGCAGAGGAGAAAAAGAAAACAAGAAAGAAAGAGAAAAAAAAAGAGTAAGAAAAAGTTTTGGAAAGGTAGCAAGAGTGGTGAGTGCTGAGATATTCCAAGTGAGGGCTTGGCTGGCTCCAGCAGCATCAGCAGAAGGGCTCCGTGCCCCTCTGTCACACCCTGGCAGTGCAGGCAGCCACAGGTGCCCTTGCGGCAGTGGCAGCAGAGGTCTGGCAGACGCAGACTGTCAGTGACACTGAGCCTGTGCTCGACACAAAGAGGTTAAGAGGGATCGAGCAAGCAGCTCTCTAACCAGGATACGCAGTTATGTGCTGCTGCTGCTGCTGCTGCTCCAAATGCCGTGTGGATGGGAATGCAAGCGAGGAAAGAGAGCCCCAGGACAAGAGAACTCCCAGGACTCTTGCTTTAGTCCTGGGAGTTTAGCCTTTGGGTTTGGAATCCACAGGAGGCAGCAGCACCTGCAGCCTGCCTGCACCCCTTCAGCTCCTGCACTGTTCTCTGCTGCTTCTCCCTCCACTCGCTCACAGCTGCCTCCAGGTGCAAGTATAGAAAACTGCCACTAGCAAGCAGAAAGCAGCAAAATCAGAGCTCCCCCTGTTTACTGCTATCTTACAGGGACTGTGTGACACTTGTGACAGTTACTGCGAGGAATGTAAGTGCCAGAGAGCTGTTACCACAGCAAGAGGCTGGCACAGCACTGGCAACAACAGGAACTCATTACAGTCCTGTCTACACCTCCAGACAAATGAATCCAGTACGATCCATCAGGCTTCAGAATCATGACTGGATAAGAACCACAGAACTACAGCACCACTTTGGTTGGAAAAAGCCTCTAAGATCAAATCCAACCCTTTGGAAATCCAAGCCCACTGTTCTCCTGCTCCTTGGTCCCACAGGAGGCAAAGCAGGGTTCAGGTGCATGAGGATTCGATGGTGATCAGGGAACTGTGCCCAGCAAATTCTCACAGAGCCATAGATTGCACTGGCTTGGAAGGGAACCTCTAAGGGCATCTTGTCCAACTCCCCTGGAGGCAGCAGGGACACCTCCAGCTACAGCAGGCTGCACAGGGACACATCCAGGCTGATCTGGAATGTCTCCAAGGATGCAGCCTCAACCCTCTCCCTGGGCAGCCTGTGCCAGTCTCTCCCCACCCTCACTTTGCACAACTCTCTCCTGATACCCAACCTAACTCTGCCTTGCTCCACTTCCAAACCATTGCCCTTGGGCTATCCCCACAGGCCCTTCTGAGTAGTCCCTCCCCAGCCTGCCTGCAGGTCTCCTGCACACACTGGAGTGCATCTCTGTAGATCTACCAGTCCCTGGACATGTTTAAGACCAGGCTTGATGAGGCATTGAGCAACCTGGGCTAGTGGGAGGTGTCCATGTCCATTCCAGGGAGGCTGGAACTAGAGGATTGTTGAGGTCCCTTCCACCCCAAAGCAGGCTCTGATTCCCATGGTCCCCTGATGACAGAGATCAGCTTTAAGGTCATCTTGCAAAAAAAGCAGGGATAGGGAAGAGGTTATGCAGGAAGCAGAAGAGAGTCTCCAAGTGGAGTTCTCTGCCAGGGTTCCTCTCTGCTGCAGCAACAGGTCACAGCCCCATCCAAACCAAAGCAAGCAAGGGATGTTCCATCAGTCTGCCCTCACAGAACTTCCTTCACTGAAGCTTTCTGTAAGTCCATAGGCTGCTCCATCACCCCCCTGGCACCAGTGTCTAACTGGGTACAACTGGTGCCTACCACCTGGCTGTAGCTCCAGGACACAGCTGGATTGGCTATTGAAAGGAGTAGCATTTGCTCTCTTTGGAGGATGCAGTCACAGCCTAGAAGCCAACAGATAAGCTGAGGGAAGAGGAGATAGGAACCTTAGGACAGACTGGGGGTGCAGAGTGATGCAGTGGGAAGGCAGCAGCCAGCAGGACAGGCACAGACCTAAGCCCTTCTCCCAGCCTCCTCAGAACACACATCCCAGCTGCAGCAGTGCAAGGCCACAAGGCTGTAGGCATGAGAGCACTTGAAATCTGGCTGAGGTACCTCAGGTGCCTCAGGAGAGCAGCAGGGTGTGGAGGTGACAGGCTTCAAGTGGGAAAAAGCAGACTAAAACCAGCAGTGGAGCAACCCAAGGATACTGACAGCCCTGCAGCAACAGGGCTGTTAGTTTGGATGGGCACAAACCAGAGCTGCCATCTGCACTGGCCCCAGGGCAGGCTCTCCTACAGCTGAGAGCTGGCACTCTGCAAGCTTTCCACTCAGGAACTGAAATAAATGAGCTTGTTGGGGTTTTGCCCCATTCCACATTCTCCAGAGCTGCTTCACCTCCACAAGAGAGTTTTCAAAGGTCCTCAGAACACAGGAACGAATCTGATGACAATTTTCAGATCTCACTCCAGTTCAAGCTGAGTCAAAGGTGAAACTCAAGTTTCCTATGTAGAAAGTTCTTTTTTGTTTAATACAGAGCAAGATAATATTGCACATGCCTTGAGACTCAGGCAGATTAAAGCCACTGAGTCCTTCCCTTATTCAGAAGCACTCCACTGATACAAAAGCCTTTTACTGATTAAAATTAACTGCCACTAGTACAGCCCCAGGAAGAGTTTTGATCATTGAAAACTATCAGCTGAAAAGCAACCAGCATGGGATAGATCCCCAGCAAAAGTATTTCCTAAAACTTTGTGATTGCTTCCACACCTTCCCACCAGATGTTTGTGCTGGGCAGTGTAGATTTCATTCCAGATCCTGATTTATTCAAGCTTATAAGAGAAATTATCACACAAGTGTTTGGGTTGGAAAAGCCTCTGAGGTCATCCACTCCAACTATCCCCAGCACCACCATGGCCACCAAATCCAAGTGCCATGGCCACATGGTTCTGGAACACCTCCAGGCATGGGGACTCTACTATCTCCCTGGGCAGCCTGTGCCAACTCCTGACCACTCTTGCAGCAAAGACATTTTTCCTCATCTCCAACCTAAGCCTCCCTCCTCTGGCACAATTTCAGGACATTCCCTCTTCTTCTATCACCTGAGCCTAGGGAGCAGAGCCCAACCTTCCAGGTGGGGGTTGGTCTTAGCCAGGTGGGGTTGGTCTCTTCTCCCAGGCAACCAGCAACAGAACAAGGGGACACAGCCTCAAGCTGTGCCAGGGCAGGTTCAGGCTGGATGTTAGGAGGAAGTTCTTGCCAGAGAGAGTGATTGGCATTGGAATGGGCTGCCCAGGGAGGTGGTGGAGTCACTGTCCCTGGAGGTGTTCAAGAAAAGCCTGGATGGGGCACTTAGTGCCATGGTCTAGTTGGTTGGATAGGGTTGGGTGACAGGTTGGGCTGGGTGAGCTTGGAGGTCTCTTCCAACCTGCCTGATTCTGATTCTATTATTCCCTGCAGCCTCCTCTCAGGGGGCTGGAGAGACTCCAGGTGTTTTGCAGCTTTCCAGAGTTGCATTACCTGCACAAAAGGAGCCAACAATGTCTGACATTTATTTTGCAGTCCTGTCCAGCCCCATCTGTCAGCACCACTCTGCCTTTCTCCTCTTGCCTGCCTCCCTTCCTAGTTCCCTTTCCCCTCTCCAAGGTGTGAGTTCCCATCCATTGATCACTCCTTGTACTTGGGCGGCAGCAGGCGGTGTCAGGACACGGCAAAGCTGAGCCTGAGATGTGATTTCATGAGAGAGGATGAAAAGTGGAAACCCTCACTGCTCCTAGGGGCTCCTTAGGATTCTTTATCATCTTCCCAAACACATAAATAATCTGTATCCTCAGGACTGTGCTGGCTGATTTAAGCAGTCTAAGATAAATGCAGGACTGCTTTATTACCTGACACATACTAAACTAAGCTGCCAATGTATATCTACCTGTTAATGCAATACAATGGCAGAAAGATCTGCTTTCTATACCTAAAAGATTAACTGTGCATTACAGAATGAGCATTTTAATTGTATTTTGCATGTTTACTGTTGTGAGTTTGACTGCAGAAGATGATCAATGGTAACTAATGTGTTTTTTTTTACTGGAGTATTTTAATCCGTTCCATGAATTTGACTTGCAGAACATGAGAAGCTGTGGAGAATTTGTTGCTTGACAAGAGGAAACATCATTACAGCAGGCACCAGGACAGGTTAGAGGCTGTCCTGCTGGAAAGCAGCCCCATGGAGAAGGCCCTTAGAGTGGGCAGCAAATCCTCCATGGGGCAGCAAAGTGCCTTTGTGGCCAAGAGGGCCAAGGGCAGCCTGGGGTGCATCAAGAGCAGTGTGGCCAGCAGGGCTAGGGAGGTTCTCCTGCCCCTCTGCTCGGCCCACACCTGCAGTACTGTGTCCAGTTCTGGGCTCCCCAGTTCCAGAGAGACAGGGACCTGCTGGGGAGAGTCCAGTGGAGGCTATGAAGGTGCTGAAGGGGTTGGAAGATCTCTGCTGTGAAGAAAGGCTGAGCCCTGGGGCTGATTAGCCTGGAGGAGAGAAGGCTGAGAGGGGATCTGAGCAGTGTCTATAAATACCTGAGGAGTGGGTGTCAGGATGAAGGTGCCAGGGTCTGTGTGGTGGTCCCCAGTGACAGGACAAGGAACAAGGGGTACAAGCTGGAACCCAGGAGGTTCCACCTCAGCATGAGGAAGAAGTTTTTTAGTGTGAGGGTGCTGGAGGCCTGGAGCAGGCTGCCCAGAGAGGTTTTGGAGCCTCCTTCTCTGCAGACTTTCCAGACCCACCTGGATGTGTTCCTGTGTGCCCTGCCCTGGGTGCTGCTGCTCTGGCAGGGAGCTTGGACTGGATGATCTCCAGAGGTCCCTGCCAACCCCTCCATTCTGTGACTCTGTAGTTCCACTGTAGATTACATTTAACTGCAGGAGAAATGCTACTTAGCCACAGTCAATTTCAAGGACCAACAAACAGCAAGGGTCAAGGTCACCACCCAGGTGACTCCATGCTTACAAGTAAAAGCAAGCGAATGATTCCTGCAGGACCTTGCACACTGCTCCCCCACTCAGCCAGCTGAAGGATGCTGTGCATCTGGAGTGAAGTGTTCCAGGATAATTTACATGATAAGGTCTTGCACTGCTGGAGAAGTTATTAAAGAACCTCATAAACTTCCCTTCTGAAAGATATATAGAGCAGTCCATCTTGGAGAAGGAGTAGTCAGGATGGAAATATCTCCATGCATCCTGATCCCTGCTCTCTGGACAAGCTGTTACATCTCATGTGCAGATAATATTTCTTTCCACAATTGTGAAGCAGAATCCAGATGACAGCCTGACAAATCCCTGAGCAGCATTTCAACAGCCAAGGCCAACCCATGCTGGGCTGCATCAAAAGGAGTGTGCAAAGGAGGTCATTTTCCACCTCTGCTCTGCTCTGCTCAGACCACACCTGCAGCACTGCCTCCAGTTCTGGGGCCTGGAGCTGCTAGAGAGGGTCCAGAGGAGGCCACAAAGATGATCAGAGGGCTGCAGAACCTCCTCTGTGGGGACAGGCTGGCAGAAGAGAAGGCTCCAGAGAGGACTGAGAGCAACCTTTCAGTACCAGAAGGGGCTCCAGGAGAGCTGGGGAGGGATTTGTGACAAGGGCTGGGAGGGACAATGACTTTGAGCTGGGAGAGGGGAGAGTGAGAATGGAGATGGGGAAGAAATTCCTGACAGTGAGGGTAGGGAGACACTGGCACAGGGTGCCCAGGGAGGCTGTGGATGCCCCCTCCCTGGATGAGGTCTTGAGCAATCTGGGCTAATGAGAGGTATCCCTGCCCATGGCAGGAGGGCTGGAACTGGACGATCTCTGGAGTCCCTTCCAGCCCAACCCATCCTGTGATTCCATGACAAACGTTCACCAGGACATGCTGGGAGCTGAGCCAGCAGCACAGTAAGAAATGCTGACATGGAAGTGAGTTACAGGCAGAAACCTTTGCCTGCTGTGACAGAGGTAATAGCACACAGGGACTTTGAATGGCCCGCGGATGCTGCTGTAGAGATATTTGCACTTCATTCTAAAGTTCTATTTCAGAAGAAGAGATAAATTAGAAGTGGCCACTTTCACTGCTGTCAGCCTCATCCCTCCTCCTGCTGTATACAGCATTTAGAGCTGTCTGATGTAAACAAAGGAGGCAGAAGTGCTCCAGGCTATTTCAAATCCATTTGGAAGCTTTTACTAGGAACAGGATACGTGCAGATGGATTTTTAGCTACAGTATTTTGCAAGTTGGTGGTTCTTTCTTCAAAAAAAAAAACCGAAAAAAAAACACCTAAAACCAGTCAAATAACCTAGAAAGCTTTACCTGACAAGTCCCAATTAAATCCAAGACTCTCTGTTTCCTTAGTAACCACTCACAGCATCACCAGCACTGGAGAGGGAGCAGCAGGTGCAAGAAGCCATAAAAACGAAACATTTTCTTGTGCCAATTACTTGTTGAAATGTTAGATTGAAGTATTTGGTGCTGGCTTCCTGCTGCTTCCTGAGCACAATCATCTACCATCCTTTAAATAATTACACACTCCCAAAAGGCAATTTGAGCTTTTTTTTTTTGGGGTGGGGGGTGGGGAAGTGGCATTCCACATCCCTGGTTACAGCATCACTTGTATCACTTCTTGAGGTTTGATACAACTGCATGGTTCAGAGTCAAGTGGATCCTCTAGCATCATTTTGACATTCTTAGTGGGCTTGGGTTGGGTTTTTTGTCTCACATTTTTGAGAATTGCACCCTGGGCTCTATCAGAAGGGCTCTGGTGAGTAGGTCCAGAGAGGTTCTCCTCCCGCTCTGCTCTGCCCTGCTGAGGCCACATCTGGAATACTGTATTCAGTTCTGGGCCCCTCAGCTCAAGAATGACCTTAGTGAACTGCTTGAGAGTCCAACCCAGAGTCCCAAAGCTGCTGCAGGCAGTGAACATCTCCTGTGAGCAGAGGCTGAGGGAGCTGGGAGCAGAGGAGCCTGAGGGCTGCTCTCGTTGCAGTGATAAAGATGTGCAGGGCTGGAGCCAGGCTCTGCTCAGGGATGTCCAAGGACAGCACGAGGGGCACTGGGGGCAAGCTGGAGCAGAGGAGGTGCCACAGGAACAGGAGGGGAAATTTTGTCACTGTGAAGGTGCTGGAGGCCTGGAGCAGGCTGCCAGACAGGTTGTGGAGTCTTCTCTGGACACATTCAAAACCCTCCTCTATGTGTTCCTGTGTGCCTTGCCCTGGGTGCTCCTGCTCTGGCAGGGGGTTGGACTCAGTGATCTCCAGAGGTCCCTTTCAGCCCCTACCATTCTGTGACTCTGAAAGTCTTTAGCGCTGTGGAAACTGGGAAGACAGCATGGGCCTGAGCTTTGCAGGGGAAAACAGGCTTGGATCAGAGGAAACAGGCTTAGGTCAGCCTTGGAGACAACAACTGTGAGGCAGGACTGCCAACAGTAGGATTCTCAACAGGTTTATTTCCTATTTGCACCACACTATTTCTATGGGAAATCTTTAGCTTTGTTAAATCTCTGCTGTCAAAATGAAGTCAGCTTACATCAAAAGAATGTCTTAAAACAATAAGGTTGCCCAGCAAGGTCAGCTGGATGGGGATGAAAGAATCAAGTTCATCTGCTTCAGCAACTCTGCTCAAGGGGTGAACATGACCCAGACATAAAGAGACAACCAGATGGAGACCAAGCACTTAACCAGGGATGGGAGCTCTCTGCCCTTGTGTTCTTACATGCCACTCACCTTGAAACTTTCAGCTCTTACTCTCACTTTTACAGCCCCAATTACTTTCAGCCCTTTACTCAGCACTGAGACCTTCACTAAGCACCTTTACCATAGTAAGGTGTATAAATGAGGGTGGCTAAAAACACCTTTTGAATCCTTAAGAGAGCAGGGAGTCACCTCCCACCTCCCATCTTGGGTTTCTAAAGGGATTGTTAAAATCCTACCACTTGTGCTCATTTCCCCCAAACACATCTATTAGATTAACAAAAAGAGGTTCAAAAGATAAGCAAAGGAAAATGAGATACAGCATAAAAGTCTAGCAAAGAGTCTGGTGAAGCCACAACACTGAGGGACTTTGAAGAAAGTTATGGCCCAGACGTGTGAGTTTGGCTCTGCTGTGAGAGTTTAAGCAGGGCACAGTCAGCACTGCACACACCTGGTCCTTGCACCAGCCTGGGCCTGGCTTACACTCCCTGCTTCAGCAGAGGTAGTTTAGCCTTCCAGGGTGAAAGGCAAAGCAGCCCTGCTCAGCTTCATCTGTGTGCCTGCAGCTCCTGAGAGCTCCAAGAGCCCTTGTCTGGAGCACCTGGAGAACAGGGCTGGGGAGGAGCAGCTGAGGGGTCTGGGGTTGTTTGGCCTGAAGAAGAGGAGGCTGAGGGGAGGACCTCATTGTTCTCTGCAGCTCCGTGGAGAGAGGTTAGAGTGGGGTGAGGGCTGTTCTCTTCTCCCTAGGACCAGGTGACACTTGACAAGAGGAAATGGCCTCAAGTCACACCAGGGGAGGTTTGGGTTGAACATGGGAAGGAGCTTCTTGACTGAAAGGGTTCTCAGGGCCTGGCACAGGCTGTTCAGTGAGGTGGCTGAATCCTCATCCCTGGAGGTGCTTCAAAGAGGCAGAGATGCGGTGCTGAGGGCCATGGGTTAGCTCCAGCCTTGGTAGAGTTAGGGAATAGCTGCACTCAAGGATACTAAAGGTCTCTCCCAACCAAAACAAATCTATGACTCTATAACAGCAGAGACTAAGGCTCAGTCCAGAAGTTCCTGGAGCCCTTACACTTGTGCTTCAGCAGCAGATCCACCTCTCTGTGCCCCTGTGGCTGCACTTCAGAGGATCAGGAATGACAGGGCTCAGCCAGCCAGCTACCAATGGACAGAATGCCCTGGGTCTTCCCCACTGTGCCATGCTCAGCTGGCCAGAAAGGGCACCAGTACCCTGGCCTGGAGCAGCAATGGTGTGGGCAGCAGGAGCAGGGCAGGGATTGCGCCCCTGGACTGGGCTCTGGTTAGGACACACCTTGAATACTGGGTCCAGTTTTGGGGCCCTCACTCCAAGAAGGATACTGAGGGGCTGGATCAGGTCCAGAGGAGGGCAATGGTGATGACCTTAGAGGTCTTTTCCAACTGAAACAATTCTCTGATCCTATGGAATGAGCCAAGTGTCAGGGTTCCCAACTGGCACAGGACTTGCCTACCCTCATGGCCAGAGCATGGACCCTTCCTAAATTAATAGTTCCAGTTTTATCTTTTGTATTCTCTAAACCCCAAGTAATGTGCAGATATTAGATAAGGGCTTTAATTACTTTTTAATTAAAAATCAGAGAGATAAATCCCTACAGCAATCTGATTCTAGGAAGAATTTTAAGTCTATTAACTGAAGCAAGCTTTGAACTCTTGTACAATACCATTGGTACTGCTTGTAATTAGCCTGGCTTTTGTTCTTCAGTGAACCAAAATGAACTTCCCAGTCCTTCACAGCACTGATATATCCCATTCCAAAGAAAACATCCATCCACTCACTGCCAACCCAGGAGTGCAGCAGGTTCAACAAGTCCAAGTGCAGGGTCCTGCAGCTGGGTCGGGCCACTCCCAGGCACAAATGCAGCCTAGGCACAGAGTGGGTTGAGACACCTCTGAAGAAAGAGCCCTGGGGGTGTAGGGTGCTGAGCAGCTCTCCAGGAGCCAGCAGTGCTCTCATGCAGCCCAGCAGGCAGCTGTGTGATGAGCTGCAGCCAGAGGAGTATGGGCAGCAGGGCAGGAGAGGGGATTGTGCCCCTTGGCTCTGTTCTGCTCAGACCTCACCTCCAATCCTGCCTCCAGTGCTGCTGTCCTCAGCAGAAGGAGGACACAGAGCTGGTGGAGAGAGTCCAGAGGAGGCCACAAAGATGATCCAAGGGCAGGAGCAGCTCTGCTGTGAGCACAGGCTGAGGCAGCTGGGGGTGTGCAGCCTGCAGGGGAGAAGGCTCCAGAGGACCTCAGAGCTGCCTGCCAAGAGCTGAAGGGATCCTGCAGGAAGGCTGCAGAGGGACTTGTGCTGAGGGGGTCTGGAGACAGGCCAAGGGGGAATGGTTTGGAGCTGAGGCAGAGCAGGGTGAGACTGGAGCTGAGGAAGAATTTGTTGAGTGTGAGGATGATGAGAGTCTGGCCCAGGCTGCCCAGGGAGCCTGTGGCTGCCTCCTTCCTGGGGGTGCTGCAGGCCAGGCTGGATGAGGGCTTCAGCAGCTGAGTCTAGCTGAGAGGTGTCCCTGGGCATGGTGGGGAGGTTGGAGCAGATGAGCTCTGAGCTCTGAGCTCTCTTCCAACCTGAGCCATTCTGTGATTCCAGGACTCTATACATTTAGAAGAGCTTGGTGACAATTTTCAGTCCACAGCAGTAGAAGCTCTGTGGAGCATCTGTGATGCCCAAAAGATGCCTTTTGAATAAACAGTTGAATACCTTTGAATAAACAGTTGAATACCTTTGAATAAACAGTTGTTTTGTTCTTTCTACAGAGGGTTTCAGAGGTTGCTGCCACTTGGGGCTGCCACCTGGTGTGAGGCAGATAACTTTGGTACTGGGCTGGGCTGCAGAAAGCAAGTTGTGGCACACTGCTGAATGCAAGATGGATGTCCCTGTGTGCCTTGCCAAAGAGAGGACAGAAACACCTCTGAACTCATTATTTCAGCATCACATCCAAGAAAAACAACTCTACCAATTCATCCGAGGACACAGACTGAATTTTAACCATTTTTCACTGTTTGCTCTCCTCAAAATATTCAGCTTGAAATAGAGATGATAAATAAAATAGCAGAGGCAACAACAGCAGCAGGAGGACTCCCCTAATGTCATCACAATTAACCCACTGCAGTCCCCTGCAGTCTTCTCCTCTCTGGTCTGAGTTCTTTCCCAGTTCTTTCAGCCTGTCTGCAGAGGAGAGATGCTCCAAAGCCTGGACAAGAATTGTCTTGGAAGAGAAAGAGGCAGAGAGTCCATAACAACTATTTAATGACAACACCTCACATTCCTGCAGGAAATTTCTCTTCCCCCTGGTTTGGAGAATGTTTCTCAAAGGTTGTAACCCCAAACTCCACAGCCTCAGGAACAGAATCTACCTTCCAATTGCCCTCCTGGGCAGGCTGCTTTGATCAGCACTCCACAAACGTGTCCCTAAACCTCCGTCTGGCAGTAACGAGCCGAGTCCAGCCCAGAGAGCACCCTGCCTGCTGCTGGCTGCCAGCACTGCTTTAGCTGCAGCATCCCCAGAACTAAGACACGGCAGGAGCACAGTTAACGAGCTTGGGCTGAGCTTCTGCTGCCTGCTCCCACAGAGGGATGAGCACAGCCTCTGGAAAAATGAAGTCATGGATGAAAACAGCTAATTATGAGTGGAATTTGGGATTGTTTTTAAAGAATTTGATCCATGCCTGTAACTAGATGTCATAAATACAGATCTGAGCTTCCTAAACCTTGAGGCCTTGAGCAATCTGCTCTAGTGGGAGATGTCCTTGCTCGAGGCAGCAGGGTTGGAACTAGGTGATCCCTTCCAATCCAAACCGTTCTATGATTCCCCACCTGGAATACTGTGTCCCATTCTAGGCTATCCAGTTCAAGAGAGAGGATAAAAGGATGGTGAAGGGACTGGAGCATGTCTGCTGGGGAAAGGCTGAGAGCCCTGGGGCTGGTTAGTCTGGAGAGGAGAAAGCTGAGAGGGGATCTGAGCAGTGTTTATAAATATCTGAGGTGTGGGGGATAAGAAGAAAGTGCCAGGCTCTTGTCACTGGTGCCCTGTGATAGGACAAGGGGCAAGGGACACAAACTGAAACCCAGGAAGTTCTACCTCGGTATGAGGAGACAATTTTTTTTGGTGTGAGGGTCCTGGAGGCCTGGAGCAGGCTGCCCAGAGAGGCTGTGGAGTCTCCTTCTCTGCAGACTTTCAGGACCTGTCTGGATGAACACATGACCCTGCTCTGGCACGGGGTGTGGACTGGGTGATCTCTGGAGGTCCCTTCTGTGCTGGTTTGAGACTAACTGAAATATTTTAATGAAAATAATTATATTATAGGCTGTGAAGAGTAAACACTGGTGATGTCTGCTTCACTCATAGGCTTGCTGAGATGTATAAGAACAAGGACACAAACATAGATAAGACACTCTCACAGAGTCTCATCTCTCTCTCTGGGAGCTTCT
>VWZE01009713.1:41814-52728 GCA_013396675.1 Eubucco bourcierii | reverse complement strand
GCTGTGGCAGGGGAAGTTTAGGCTGGAGGTGAGGAGAAAGTTGTTGACTGAGAGAGTCATTGACTGCTGGAATGGGCTGCCCAGGGAGGTGGTGGAGTCAGCGTCCCTGGGGGTGTTCAAGGCGAGTTTGGACATGGCACTTGGTGCCATGGTCTGGTCTTGAGGTCTGTGGTAACAGCTTGGACTTGATGAGCTTTGAGGTCTCTTCCAACCCTGGTGATACTGCAGTACTGTGATACTGTGATATCTCTGCTTGTACATTGTGCTGAGCTGTAAACAGAGCTTCAGTCCTTAGCTTCCAGTTGGCTGAGTCTAGTCTGGGGGATTTTACAAAGTGTAGGGGTGGGGAACTCCCAAACCATCACACCTTCCAAGCCCTCCCATTCTGTGCCTCCATGATTCTATGGAAATAGATTTCACAAAGAGAAGTCCCAGTTGCCTAAGCTGGCTGTGAGCAGTGTTTGCAGGCAGTCAGTGATAAATGTTGCCACCTTCCCCTTGGAATTAAGCTAGCAGAGGTGGTAAGAGCTCAGCGAAGTCAGGCACTGCTCAGCCATGGCCACTCTGTCCAGCACACAGTTCTGAGCACTGCTGCTCATGGCTGCTGCAGCCAGCCAGGGCTCTGCAGCGCTCCAGGAAGACAAATTCTCATCCCTGCCTCATTTAGAACATACTTGACAGCAATTGAAGAAAAGCAGCAGGGCTTTGAAGATGCTAATGAGAAAGGAAGATCATCTTTGTGATTTCTCTAAGGTTGAGCACCAGCGCTGGGCACTCACCATTGATTTTGTCTCTAGAGTTGCTGCCACCACTGCTTTGCAAGCTGCAATTAAGGTGAAGGCACCACAGGCCTGGCACTGCAGAGCTGCAGATTTTAATTTTCTGAGGTTTAGATTTTGATGAAATTCATTCTCATGAGCCCACAGCTGTAAGCTAATAGACTGCAACAAATCTACATCCCATATATCATAAATACACAGCCAGTGGAAAGCTGGCACCAAGCACAGCTAGTTCTGACTTAATGAGTACTGGAAGTTGTATCAGCCAGCCCTGGAGGTGGAGAAGTCCTTTTTCTACTTGCCCTTCCACAAATTCTCTCTCAGGACCATGGCCTCAGGTTCTCCTCCCCCTCTACTCTGCCCCGGTGAGACCACATCTGGAGTATTGGGTGCACTTTAGGAGGGACAGGGAACTACTGAAGTGCAACAGAGGATAGGATGCTGCTGAAGGGACTGGAAAATCTGTGATGAGGAGAGGCTGAGAGCCTTAGGGCTGCTTAGCCTGGAGAGAAGGATGAGAAGGCATCTGAGCAGTGTTTACAAACACTTTAAGGGTGGCTGTCAAGAGGATGGGGCCTTTATAGAAGGCTGTCTTCAGTGATGCTCTGTGACAGAACGAGGGGCAACAGGTACAAGCTGGAACCCAGGAGGTTCCACCTCAACATGAGGAGAAACTTCTTTGGTGTGAGGGTGCTGGAGGCCTGGAGAAGGCTGCCCAGAGACGTTGCAGAGTCTCCTTCTCTGCAGACTTTCCAAACCCACCTGGTTCCTGCATGCCCTGGCCTGGGTGACTGCTCTGGAAGGGGAGTTGGACTGGATGATCTCTGGAAGTCCTTTCCAACCCCTGCCATTCTGTGGTTTTGTGTTTGAAAATAGGTAACTAATAGCAGTACTTCATGGCAGTCACTCCTCAGAGCAACTGGAACCCATCCTGCAGTGCCATCAGGAGCAGAAATGTTTGGCTAGCAATGGCTCATGCCCACATTGCACCACCTGAGGTGGGCAGGCATCCTCTCTTACCACTCTGCTTCTGAGATCTCTCCTTCTCTTCTTGTATGCTGCTGCCACTGACTGACCATGGCTGTCAAACTCCAAATACTGCCTCTCCTTTTGGATTTTATGGCCAGATCTTTCCAGGCATGATGTGTTGTTGCTGTATAGATGCCCTTCAGAGAGGGGATCAAATGACCCATGAAGTCCCTTCCAGTCCAGTGGGCTTTAGTTTTAGGAGCAAATCAATGCTGGTAACAGCTCTGTCAGCTTCTTCCAGGGCTGGCTGCTTTGCAGTGAGAACTCTGGCAGTTTGCAGCCTTACAGACTATGAGCAGAGTGCAGACATGTGGGCTGGTGCTCTGTTTAAATATGTTAGATGTGTTTAAACAGCACAGCATGAGGCTTCTGGTCATGCCACAGCCAGACACCCAGAAGTCCTGCAAAGAACCACCTAGGACAGGGTGAGGAATGTGGTCACTAATAAAGACCTGTCACTGCAGGGGACCTCTTGAGAGCCTCCATAGAAACTGAAAAGAAATCTTCAAAGAATGTTAGGGGTTGAAAGGGACTTCAGAGATCATTGAGTCCTGTGCCCTTGCCAGTGCAAGAGCACCGGGGACAGGTCACACAGAACACATCCAGGTGGGTCTGGAAAGTCTCTAGAGAAAGAGACTCCACAACCTCTCTGAGCAGCCTGCTTCAGGCCTCCAGCACCCTCACACTGACAAAGTTTCCCTTCCTGTTCCCCTGGAACCTCCTCTGCTCCAGCTTGCCCCTAGTGCCCTTTGTCCTGTCACTTGCCACCCCTGAGCAGAGCCTGGCTCCAGTCCTGCACATCTTTATCACAGCAATGAGGGCAGCCCTCAGGCTCCTCTGCACCCAGATGCCAGCCCCAGTTCCCTCAGCCTGTGCTCACAGGAGATGTTCACTGCCGGCAGCAGTTTTCTACACTGTGAATTTCCTGAGCCCAATGTAGCTTTGTGAACAAAGAGCTCCACCCTTTAGAAAAGTAAACTTTAGAGTTCACAGAATGGTTTGGGTTGGAAGGGAACAACATGGGAATACAACTGTCAGGAGCTCCTGAAGAGAGCTCACCTTGCTCTCATGTGGCAGCTACCACTGGCCTATATCCTTAACCACTTCCTCTCATATGCTGAGTAATGTCTTTAACAAGTCTCCAGCTGAAACAACCCCTGAATGTGCCCAAGGGTGCCAGGAAGAACTTCACTGTAGCCACAAGCCTCAGCATTTATATTTACTAAGCAAATACCAAACATGACATTAAATTGCTCAAATTACAAAGAGTAGAAGCCAGCCATGAAATTGTCAATTATCTGAGCCTCCCTGCAGTGCCAAAACGATAAAACAAAGATTCCAATCACACTTTGCTCTGCACCAATCCCCAGTCAGACATTCTCTCCATTCAGCCTCTTTAAGCCCTCAGAATGAGCTCTCTGGATGCTCCCCTGCTTTCAAACCATTTGAGTAGCACATTGAACCCAAACAGGAGCTCACCTGCAATCTTCACTTCAGACCAGGGCCTCAACAGCAAACAACCTCTTCAAGAAATGACTTCTGAGATGATAGAAAAATGGTCAAGGGAATAAGAGTATTTTTGATGGTGCTGTGACAGCAAGAGTAAGTGTACTCAAACACAGAATCATTGGACTGCTTGGGTTGGAAAAGACTTCTCAGATTTTTGAGTCCAACCATCAACCCAACCCTACCATGGTCACTAAGCCATCTCCCAAAGTGCCATGGCCACATGGCACATGGACATTGAGGGGCTGGAGTATGTCCAGAGAGGGGCAAAAAAGTTGGGGAAGGGTCTGGAGAACAGGGTTGGGGAGAGCAGCTGAAGGAGTTGGGGGTAGTTAGTGTGGAGAAGAGGAAGCTCAGGGAGACATCATTGCTCTCTGCAGCTCCTTGAGAGGAGGTGAGGTGAGGGGTTGGGCTCTGCTCCCTAGGATCAAGTGATAGAAGGAGAGGAAATGTCCTAAAATTGTGCCAAGGGGGTCAGGTTGAAGATGAAGAACAACTTCTTTACTGCAAGAGTGGTCAGGGACTGGCACAAGCTGCCCTGGGAGAAGGTAGAGTCCCCATCCCTGGAGGTGTTCAAGAAACCTAAGGCCATGGCACTTGGGGCCATGGTGGGATTGGGTTACTGGTTGGACTGGGTGACCTTGGAGGGCTTTTCCAACCCAACCAATTCTGTGATTCTCTGACTTGATGTTTTAGGGAATCAGAGCAATTCTTTTCCAGTGGTGGCAACTTCAGAATGAAAAGAAGCATCTTTAGCATTTTCCATTGCTCAGTTTCTGCTGTGTCAAATAGTAACACCAACAGAACTCTGCTGCTCTATTTCTCAGAGGTCTTTTCTCACCAGAACAATTCTGATTCCCATTGCTTCCTGTTAAATGCTCAAAGCCAGCTCCTACCATAAACATCGCCACAGGCAAACAAACAGCATCAAAAGGACTCTCCCATAAAGTAATGTTGCATGACCCAGGCTGGTGATCAGGGACTAATTCCCAGTCTGAACAGTCAAATGTCTCTGCACACCTACAGCAAACCCTAATTCCCTTTCCCAGTCACACTCTTTTTTCTTGTCCCACCCTTCCAAATAAACTCAAACAGCTAAAGCAGCCCCAAGATATGAAGCCTTGGTCAGGCTGCCTGGTGCCACTTGCTCACTGGGCTCTCACTGCTTACAGTTGCAGGCTGCAGGCACTGGGGGCAGCGATGCCATTAGACACACAACTACTCAGGACACTTCAAAGGTCCAGAGAAGGACACAGAATCTTACCCATTGTTGTCTGCGTTCTGCAGCTGCCTCAGGACAGCGGCAACCTTTCCTCGGGCTCCCCTTCATTACCTTTTCTCCTTGTTTATCATAAAGGACAACTACAGAAGGTTTTGGAGCATTGCAGACTTCAAAGGTAACTAAGCTGTGCTAAATGAGCTGCAAGCAGAATGGAACTGAGCTGTGCTGAGAGCCCTAAGAGCGCAGGAATTCAAGGAGAATCACTTTTGTGTTCATTGTTTTAATCTCTTCTACCCTACTGACACAAAGAGGGCCTGGTAGCAGCTGCTGTCTGGAGTGCTGTGCTGCTCCCAGCTATACATTCATCTTCAAAGCTGAAGCCTTTCCAGCTCTGCTTCCAAGACTGACAGTGTGGGGTGGATGAAGAAGTTATTCCAGCTCACTAAACATGTTTCTATCATACTTTGACTATTATTTCATTTTTTCCTCCTGAAAACGACCATGGGAGGATTTTTGTCAGTTAATTTTTGTCTCCCGCTTCAAACTTCACTTCAGCAACTTTAGATCAAAAAAAAAAAAAAAAAAANTCAGTGTTAGTATCATGCTTAATTCAAACCAAATCCTCCCTCCACAGCCTTCTCTCTCCCTGCTCCCACCCCAAAAAGGAAAAAAAAAAAAAAAAAAAAAAAAGGGATGCAAAGTGCCAGGTAGCTACAAGCCTTTTAAAATGCTAAAAGTGGCAATAGCTGCAGCCTGATAAATGAAAATTCTTGCCATGGCTCAGTACATTTTAATAACTGTTATTTATAACAAGGGCAATACAGAGTTAGATTATTACTAATGGAGATTCATGCTTTCCTGATGGGAATACATTAAAAACAACAGCAACAAAAATCAGAGTAGGGCAAGCTGAAGGAATAATTTATTGTACATTATTTTTTAAGCAATAAATGTTCCCAATTAGTGCTCAGAGTTCATTAGCAGTTAAATATATTATGATTAAATAAGGAGAAGACAACAAAAAATAGGTCTTGCCAGCAGAGGAAAGAATGATAAAGAGCTAATCATCAGCACACAAGGAAGGAAGCAGATGCTGCAGCAATGGTGGGCAAGAAAATAATGCAGAATAAAGAAGTTAGAAGAAAGAATAAAAGGAAGAGATCAAAATAATAATTAGAGAACCACAGCAAGGACAACTCCAACTTGCATCAGTTTTGCCTCTCTTGAGCTGCATTCCCAACAGTAATGAATATTATAGCACTACAGTGTAGGAGAAAACCTCCTCTCTGGAAAGCTGCAATGTCCAAGGAAATACACAGAACATCCAGCTGGAAGAGACCTCCAAGCTCATCCAGTCCAACCCATGACCCAGCACTGAAGGGTCAGCACTGAGCCATGTCCCTAATGTTCCTGAAATATTACCACATCTTTACTTTTTGGACAAGGAAGTCACCCAAAGAGATTCCTCCATGTTCCAGGCGCTAATTTTGGTGCATTGGCTACAGCTCACAGCTGCTCTGAGGGAGAGTAATTCATAGGTTCAGTTCACTCCTAGAGTCACAGAACTCTCTGGGCTGAAAAAGCCCTCTGGGACCATCCAGCCAACCATCAGCCTAAGACCACCATGGCCCCAGGTGCCATGGTATTTTTGCAAACAGCTCCAGGGATGGGGACTCCACCACCTCCCTGGGCAGCCTGTGCCAGTCCCTGACCACTCTTGCAGCAAACAAATCTTTTCCTTATCTTCACCCCAACCCTCCCCAGCACAATTTCAGGCCTTTTCCTCTCCTTCTATCACCTGATCCTAAGGAGCAGAACCCAATCCCCACCTCCCTGCAGCCTGTTTTGAGGGGGCTGGAGGCTGCACTGAGTTGGATGTCTGTCTCCGGTGTTTTCAGCTAGCAGCCATCCAGCTTCCAGCCATCATCAGCATTTCTCAATTATCATTTGTGCTTTTATCCCTTGTTGTGAATGGGAGCAGGCTGAAGGCCTCAGCTCTCTTCCCCTCTCCAAGACTTTGTTTGTCTCTGTTGATGAGCACAAGCAGCAACTGATATCAGGCCACTCACTGCCTGCTGAAACAGCAGAGTGCTCAGTGCATGTCTGCCTCTCTGCAATGCAGGAGGGTTTCAGTGGCTGCACTTGGGGGCATTCTGCAACTCAGACCAGCAGCGTGCTAGCAAGAGAAATCTCTGCACTGCTTCCATTTCACATAATGTTCTCACTGGAAATGATCTTGGAACACACATCCTCAGCTCCTTCCCGATGAACCGACTGAGAGGCACCACTGAAATAAACCTCAGTGGAACTCTGGTAGCTCTCGGTCCCCTTGAAGAGCTCAGGTGTGGCAGGATGCTGCTCTCAGAGCCCTTCCCATGCCACAGCCACCTCCTGTTCAGTCAAACCTCCTCTTGACCTTTTCTGTCCATCAGAGTTAAAAAAATCCTAGATTCATGGAATGGGTTGGGTTGGAAGGGAGCTTAGAGATCATCCAGTTCTGACCCCTGCCATGGGCAGGGACAGCTCCCACCAGCCCCGGTTGCTCCAGACCCCATCCAACCTGGCCTTGAACACCTCCAGGGAGGGGATATCCACAGCCTCCATGGGCAGCCTGTGCCAGTGCCTCCCCCTCCCCACCCCCAACTTGCCAGCACCAACAGCCTAGCTGAATGCCCTGAAGCTGAGAAAATGTTGGTGCAAACCCTGAGCTTACATACAGCCCTGTGGAAATATAAATTATTTAATTTCTTGGATGGAGATTGTGAATTACAGGCATGGTCTAACAACAGTTACAAGCACCCAGTTTACAGCCAGAGCTCTGCATTCTGTGAGCTCTCTCACACCTAAATGAGTCCTTCAGTAATAGATTGGCTCTGGATCCTGAGAATTAAGATAAATGTGACAGTTACCAGGCCTGGGTAATGAAAGCTGCACCGGAGCAACACTGAGTGCAAAAGAAATGATCTTATGATCAGAAAGAGAACAGTATTAGCTTCCTACAGGTTCACTGCAAGCTATGGTACAGAAAAGGATTACAAATAGTGTGAATAGTGAATATCTAAGGGAAAAATCTTTAATGCACCCTGAGGCTGAAGCCATTTGTGTACTGCTAGTGTAGACAGAGATGGAAGTGAGGAAATGCAGACACTTTAGGTGCCTAGTCCAAGGAGCCACTATTGGAATGATTCTGTTAATAGTTGTTGTACTGTTTCTGAAGGAACTCACCTGAGGATCTGCTGCCCCTTGGCTTCTGGCTGGTGCTGGCAGTGTGGAGGATGACACAGGCTGCTCTGTGGGGCTCTGCAGTGCTCCACTCACTGCTCCTTCTGCTTTCTTCCACAGGAGGACTGGAGAAGCAGTTTCACTGCTGTTCCTTTGACCCCTCTGCTGGAAGTCTGGGTTTACTCTGGGGTCTGAAGGGTGAATTCCTAAAAATGAAAAAACCCCAACAGCTTGAGGAGGGCAGATTGAGACTGGAGGAAGAAATTCCTGACAGTGAGGGTGGGGAGACTTTGGCACAGGTCGCCCAGGGAGGCTGTGGATGTCCCCTCCCTGGAGGTGTCCAAGGCCAGGTTGGATGAGGCCTGGAGCAACCTGGGCTAGTGGGAGGTGTCCCTGCCCACGGCAGGGGTCTGGAACTGGATGAACTTTATGTTCCCTTCCAACCCAAACCACTTTCTGAATCCATGAGACCTGAAATCCACATTTCAGTATCTGTACATTACAAAATATATAACTCACCTCAGGATGTTTTGTGGTTGCTTATCAAAAACAGGTCTCTTCCAACCCAAACCATTCTATCAATCTATATAATCAATCTATGATTATATGAATATGCCACCAAGGGATCTCCTACTAAACCCAAGTCCCTTCATGTCCCCAAGCACAGTTAGAGGCTGTCTGTGAATTAAGACACGCCCCTTGTGCTCAGAAGAGCCCAAAGCAGAAACTTCTTTGGCAGAGATTATCAATTTCTGTGTTCATTTGCTGAGTTTGTTTTAGGGAAACTGTGCCACTCCATGCTCTGGGACAGCAACATCACGGAACAAATTGTTTGTCATAGCTAAGGAAGTTTGCAAGAGCTGCTGAGTCAGCAGTTGCTTGGCTAAACAGACATGCCAAGAGGCTGCAATAGGGACAAACTACTGCATCTGGGAAAACAAACACATTTCAGAATGAATACAGCCAGAGAGAGCTGCAGTGCTTGGAGGAATAAATAGAGGCAAAGTGAAATAAATGTAAGGCATGGGGAAGAGCAGGCAGCGTCTGCAGAGCATGAGACAAGAGACCTTGCACCACTGAGAGCTGACTGACAGGTAATGAACTATGAAATCTGTCCTGAAGCAGGATTGACAGAGGGTGAGAGGGCTGAGAGATGGGGAAATTTGAGACAAGAGCTGCTGGGAATGAAGCAGATTAAAGCCTGATGATAGGTCTCCGTGCTGGGGTTGAACTGCCCAGCACTGAGAGCAGGGCAGGATCTCACACCGCTGCCCAGCGGCTGCTCCTGCTTGGAGCAAACTTCCTGCACAGCTGAACGGAAGCTGAGACATCTCCTGCCCACTGGCCACGTCCCAGCAGGGTCAGTGCTGAATGAAACTCAGAGTTGAGATTTCATTAGCTTGCAGTTCAGGACTACTTTGCTTTACATCTGCCTTGAATTCACAGAACCACAGAATTAACCAAGTCGGATTAGACCTTTGAGATTGTTGACTTCAACCTATCACCCAACACCTTCTAATCAACCAACCCATGGCACTAAGTGCCTCATCCAGCCTCCTTTTAAACACCTCCAGGGACAGTGACTCCATCATCTCCCCAGGCAGCCCATTCCAATGCCAATCACTCTTCCTACCATCCAGCCTAAACCTGCCCTGGTGCAGCTTGAGGCTGTGTGCCCTTGTTCTGTGACTGGTTCCTGGCAGAAGAGACCAACCTCATCTGGCTACAACCTCCTTTCAGGTAGTTGTAGAGAGCAATGAGATCTGCCCTGAGCCTCCTCCTCTCTCCAGGCTGAACACCTCCAGTTCCCTCAGCCTCTCCTCATTGGGCTGTGCTTTCTAAGCAACTCTTCTCTTAATCTATTTTAAAGGCAAAGTTCAAATAGCCCTAGATTCATACACTCGTGGAATGGGCTGGGTTGGAAGGGACCTTAGAGATCATCCAGTTCCAACCCCCTGCCATGGGCAAGGACACCTCCCACCAGCACAGGCTGGTCAAGGCCTCATCCAGTATGGATTGGAACACCTCCAAGGAAGGACATTCACAGCCTTCCTGGGCAGCCTGTGTCAGTGTCTGCCCACCCTCACTGTCAGGAATTTCTTCCTCACCTCCAGTCTCGAGCTCCCTTCATCAAGCTTCAATCCACTCCCTCTCATCCTATCACTCCAAGCCCCTGTAAAATACAACATTCACAGTGACACTGGAACACTTTTTGGCACTTGGGTTGAATTAAAAGGATTACTTTAATTTAGATTTTTCTCCCTGAGGGCTCCTCTGCTCCCTTTCCCACACAGAACAACCTGCAATAGTTGAGGTTTTCATTCACTGGACTCCAACTCAGAGGTGGAAGCCTCCACCTGACCTGCAGCAGAGTCACCTGCCAAAGGCTCTCAGAGGCAGGTGATTCTGCCCCTTTATTCTGCTCTCCTGAGACCCCACCTGGAGTACTGCGTGCAGTTCTGGATCCCCCAGCACAGGAAGGACATGGAACTGTTGGAGCAGGTCCAGAGAAGGGACATGAAGATGCTCAGAGGGCTGCAGTAGCTCTGCTATGAGGACAGGCTACAAGAGTTGGGGCTCTGCAGCCTGGAGAAGAGAAGGCTTCCAGGAGACCTTAGAGTAGCCTTCCAGTAGCTGAAGTGGGCTACAGGAATGCTGGGGAGGGACTATTGACAAGGTCTTGCAATGCCAGGACAAGGGGCAATGGGTTTAAACTGGCAGAGGGGAGATTTAGACTGGATGTTAGGAGGAAGTTGTTTGCAGTGAGGGTGGTGAGGCACTGGCACAGGTTGCCCAGGGAGGTTGTGGCTGCTCCCTCCCTGGAGGTGTTCAAGGTCAGGTTGGATGAGGCCTTGAATGAGCTGTACTAGTGGGAGGTGTCCCTGCCTATGGCAGGGGGTTGGAACTGAATGATCTCTGAGGTCACTTACAACCTAAACCATTCTGTGATTCTAGAGCAGACACTGTGGTGAAAGCTCCTGAGAGCCAAGAGCAGCTCTAACTCCTAAACCTGGTCTGTGGTCAGCTGCAAGTGTGAGAGCTGCAGAGCACTCATCCTGCTGTAGCTGTCTTTCCTTTTTCTTCTTTGTACTGGTTCAGACCTTTCCTTCTTTTTTCTTTTTTTTTTTTTTCTTTTTTTTTTTTTTTTTTTTTTTT
>VWZE01009713.1:0-41489 GCA_013396675.1 Eubucco bourcierii | reverse complement strand
TTAATCTAATCGTTTTGAGAGGGGAGGAGGCCGAGGTCCTTTTTTTTTTCTTTCTTTCCCACAGGTTCAGGGTTTTGTTTTGTGTTTTGCTGGTTTTAAGCCCTTATTTGGTCAACTTTTCCACTCAGGGCTGTTCACACATTTCAATTCAGCTTGTCCAAAAGTAAAGGACAAGGCTGCAAGAATGCCAAGAACAGTAAAATCCATCTTCTTGTCACAGTGGAATGGATTATTTTTAACTACCCATTGTTTCCCTGCAAATAAACACATCAAATGAATCAGGAAGAAAGTCTTCCCAAAGGGAACATTGTCTGAAGTTGTGGTTGCACACTCCAGAGCCTGAGTCCAGGCAGAAGGAAGCTGGATGCTGCCAAAGGCCCTGTTAGAGCTTGGTAGCTTTTAGTGAAGCCACAGGATGAGGCTCCAGAGAAGGAATCAAGAAGGTGTCATGAAAATATGCAAGTGTCCTTCCCTGCCTCTGTACAGGATGTCACATCATGGCCTGAAATGGTGCCAGGGGAGGTTCAGGTTGGAGATGAGGAAGACTTCTGTCAGGGACTGGAATAGGCTGCACAGGGAGGTGGTGGAGTCCCCATCCCTGGAGGTGGTCATGAAGGGTGTGGCCATGGCACTTGGGGCCATGGTTTGGTGGCCATGGTGGTGCTGGGTTGCTGGTTGGACTGGATGATGTCAGAGGGCTTCTCCAACCCAAAAAATTCTGTGGTTCATCATCCACCTGGTAACAGAAAGAGTCTTAAAGAATAGGGAAATATCACAGAAATTCACAAACACACACTCGAAAAGCTGCCATGCAGAACTATATTTTATCCCCAGTCCTGTTTGCTCAGTCTGGAGAACTGGAAGGATTTGGATGATTGCTCTTCATGCCTTCAAGAACATCATAAGCAGAGGTGGCATTTTATGGTGGAAGGCTTGAAATTTGGCTTAGAGGATGTTGCTCTTTAAGTTTAAAAAAAAAAAAAACCAACACAAAAACCATTTGCTTTCTTGGGAGGAAAAAAAGATTTCTCAGAGTCAGTATCAATTAGTGAACACAACAGCTAAAGCAGATGAGTGGCTGCCAAGGGTCTCTTCCTCAGGCTCTGAAAGCAGTCTGGGGTTTGACAAGGATTGTTAAAGTGTCTAAGGAAGTATCCTGCAACAGCCTCTGCTAAGCAGAGAAGGCATTCAGGACACTAATGGCATTCACAGTCGGCACTGTTGGAACTGACCCTCCAAGCCCTGCAGGCAGCAGGGATGCCCACAGCTAGATCAGGCTGCCCAGGGACACATCCAGGCTGACCTTAAATGTCTCCAGGGATGGGGACTCAACCACCTCCCTGGGCAGCCTGTGCCAGTCTCTCCCCACCCTCACTGTGCAGAGCTTCCTCCTGATGCCCAACCTAACTCTGCCCTGCTCCAGTTCCAAACCATTGCCCTCAGCCTATCCCCACAGGCCCTTCTGAGCAGTCCCTCCCCAGCCTGCCTGCAGGTCCCCTGCAGATATTGAAATGCAGCTCTGAGCTCTGTTTGGAGCCTTCTCTTCTCCAGGCTGAACATACCCAACTCCCTCAGCCTCTGTCCCCATAGCAGAGGTTCTCCAGCCCTCTGAGTATCTTTGTGGCCTCCTTTGGACCTGCTCCATCAGGTCCACATCTCTTGTTTCAGGGGCTTGAGAGCTGGGGGAAGCACTGCAGGTGAGACCTCTCCAGAGCAGAGCAGAAGTGCAGAATCAGTTCTCTTGACCCCAGACAGACAGGTTTCCCAGTGAGACAGGCAGACAGGCAGAGGTTTCTCAAGCCAAACCATGTCACTCTGTAAGCTAAGCTGCAGTCAGCTCTGTGCCCTTGCTGCCGATCAGCCACCTGTGACACAAAGCTGCCATCAGTGCTCTCCTAAGGCTTTCTGAAGTGCTGATACTCTGCTGCTGATGCCCTGCTGCTGTCCCTTTGGCTGGAAGGACCCTGACAGGCACCCCTGGCTGAAATGATGATTTCACACTGATTGGTGAGATGCTGGCACACCCCAGGCAGCATCTTTCTGAGAACCAGAGAACTGTGGAGATTGAGTCTTTTGAGATCACCGAGTCCAACTGCTGACCAAGAGCTCACAATCCTACCACTGCTGCTAAGCCACAACTAAACCACATCCCTCAGCACCATCCCCACCTCCCTGGGCAGCCTGTTCCAATGGGTGAAAGGTTGGTAGATCATTTGGGTAGGTGATTTGGTAAAACCTTGATGTTGAGGGTGTGCAGGAGCGGTGGAACAAGACTGGCCGGTTGGCGTGCATCACACCTTCCTGCACCTGTCCTTCAGGCTGCCATCACCAATCCATAATGGATAGATGATAATTCCTTCTTTTATTTTATTTTAACCTCTGTTTCCTGCCAGAAATGCTGAAAGCAGTAATAAATATTTTACTGCATGACTCACGCTGCCTTGAACAAATTTTAATGAATTACAGCTTAATGCTGCAATCCAAGCATTAAACTGCCAAAGGGATGATTAATAGAGTTGCATTTTAATACATGGTGGTGGGGGGGAACAAAATCTTTATCATGGGAAGAAAATGTTGTTCCTTCCTATGGCAGTGGCACAATAAGGGTACTGCAGCTCCAAATGTTTTCTAATAACAGAAATATAGAGAAAATGCATTTAATGGAGAGAGAGATGGACCACAGCTTTTGCAAAAGCTGTAATCTAGAGCAGTAACAACCTTCTGAGTATTGCCATAAAGTGAGAGAGCAACAGATCTCTGCAGTGAAGGACCATTTGGTACCACCTTAGAATCACAGAGTGGCTCAGGTTGGAAGGGACCTTGAAGATCACAGGATCCCAGCATGCTAGGGGTTGGAAGGGACCTCTGGAGATTGAGTCTAAACCCCCTGCCAGAGCAGGATCATAATCTGGTGCAGGTCACACAGGAACACAACCAGATGAGCCTGGAAAGTCTCCAGAGAAAGAGACTCCACAATCTCTCTGGGCAGCCTGTTTCAGTGTATCTGCTCCAACCTCCCCACTGTGCCCAGGGATGCCTCTCAGCTACACTCAGCTGCTCAAGGCTTCATCCAGCCTGGCCTGCAACACCCCCAGGAAGGAGGCAGCCACAGCCTCCCTGGACAGCCTAGGCCAGACTCTCACCATCCTCACACTCAACAAATTCTTCCTCAGCTCCAAACCATTCCCCCTTGGCCTGTCTCCAGACCCCCTCAGCACAAGTCCCTCTGCAGCCTTCCTGCAGGATCCCTTCAGCTCTTGGCAGGCAGCTCTGAGGTCCTCCGGAGCATTCTCTCCTGCAGGCTGCACACCCCCAGCTGCCTCAGCCTGTGCTCACAGCAGAGCTGCTCCAGCCCTTAGAGCACCTTTGTGGCCTCCTCTGGACTCTCTCCACCAGCTCTGTGTCCTCCTTCTGCTGGGGACAGCAGCACTGGATGCAGGATTGGAGGTGAGGTCTAAGCAGAGCAGAGCCAAGGGGCACAATCCCCTCTCTTGCCTTGCTGCCCACACTCCTCTGGCTGCAGCCCAGCACACAGCTGCCTGCTGGGCTGCATGAGAGCACTGCTGGCTCCTGGAGAGCTGCTCAGCACCCAACACCCCCAAGGCTCTCCACCCACTCTGCACCCAACCTGGACTGGTGCCTGGGATTACCAAATTTCAGGGCATAACTAATGCACAGAGTAGTTTTTCCAACATCTAACCTCAGTCTGACTTGGTTGTTCTCAAAAGTGTTGCAATCAGACAGCAAATCAAAGAAATCCATTAGCTGCACAGCCTTGTTTGGATGATTCTTACTTGGGTGGTCTCAAAGAGAGTAACCAGGAGGTCCAGGTCTAATCTACTCTCAACCTCAACTAAAAGGCCTTGCAGTAGCATATGAGGGGCAGCTTTGCAGCTTATTTTGCCCACTGTCAGAGGCACTTCACAGCAGCACTTGTCTAGTTGGGTGCTGGATGTTGGATGCCATGGAACACTGCCTGCCACCCTCCACCACCTCCCCTGGCAGCCTGCCACCTCCTTTTGTCTCCCTGCTCTGAGGGACACAGCACTGCTTTGAGGTGAACAGGCATCAGAGCAGATTGCAGTATCGCTAGCTCCAGTGACTTGGCTTTTGTTCACATCCATCCTGTTCTCTAGACTTTTTGTCAGTTTTTTTGCACTTTTCTGGACATGCTCCAGACCCTCAATGTCCTTCTGGTAGTGGGGGGCCCAAAACTGAACCCAAGATTCAAGATGTGGCCTTGCTGGTGTCCAGTCCAGGAACACCATCACTTCTTTACTCCTGCTGCCCACAATATTGCTGATCCAGGCCAGGATGGTAGAACACAGGGGGAAAAAATCTTTTTTTTTTTTTTTTTTTTAGACAGAAATACAGAGCCCTGAGTGCTGACAAAAGACTTCCAGGCAGCCAAGAGCAGTTGCATCTGTGTCTGTTCCAGGCATGAAGGCAGCTGACTTCCATTGGAACTGAAAGAATTACTAAAACAACAACTTGGAAGGAAAAACATTTTCAATCTGGGCCACTAAATCAATTGAACTCCATTTAAACTTCAAATCCTAACCAGTTGTCATGGAAGACACCACAGTGGTTCTAGTCCTGTTTGTCTTTTTTGTGTTTGTTTTGGCAAGCAAGAAATAAGTCAGTTCCACTCCTTTGGTTGGATTCCAGTTTAGTAATTAATTACATTCTGTCCACTTAAATGATCCTAGAAATTAGATGGGGAAAAGCCATTGCTCCTATCTTCCTTAACTGTAACATATTGCTGCTCTCCTCTGCTCAGATACCAAACTCATTACATCCCAAGGCCATGTCTGAGCCAACAGAATGAGTTCTAAATGAAACTGCTTCACAGGGAGGGCTCAGGGATTTCTCTTCAAGACAATGTTCCAGACATACAGCACCAAATGGTTGGCATCAGAAAAGAGCAAAGCTTTGCTTTCAAAAGCATCTTATTAGCTGTGGTCAAACTGGCTTCTAAAATGGGGGTTCTTGTTTAGTAAATGTAGGGAAAAAAGCTAAACACACTACAAAATGTGTTCCTTCCTCTGCAATGTCACAGCTAGCAAGGGTGCAGTTCAATATTAACTCACTCTATTGCCCTGCTTTTAGAGCATCATAGAATTGTTTTGGTTGAAAAAGAGCTCTAAAGACTGTGGAGGCCAAGCCAGGGCAGCCCAAGCCTCCCTGAGGCCAGCCTAGCCCTGCCCTCATGGAAGACAGTCCAGGCCAGCCTTTCTCTCTCCGAGGCTGAGCTCACTTCTGCTGAGCAGGAAGTTTTAGTTCACCTTCCAAGTGGTCAAGGATGATTATCACCACAAAGGAGTAAGTTAGTAGGGAGCTATGGGAATGCCTGATGCTTTGAAAAGATGGTTGAGCTCAATCATCATTAGTTCTCCAGCTGCAGGAGTGACAAATCTCATAATTCTCAAGAAAAAACAACCACCACCACTCCCCCACCACCAGAGAGTGAGGTCAGGCACTACAGTTGGTTGATGCACAAACCCCTTGGTTGTCCAGGGTTGTGCCAGCTTCAGATACAAGCCTTGCAAGCACCCTCTCTGAAAGGCTAAGCTGTCTGCTGATTCTTCGTAACAAAACTGGGCATGAAATCAGTCTGAGCACTCCCTGAGATAAAACACTGCCTTTGATAAGGTGCTGGAGAACCTCTGCATGGCACTTCTCATACCAGATCACCCAGAGTCATGTAGGTTGGAAGAGACCAGCAAGATCTAACCATGAACCCTACTCTACCAAGTCCCCCACCAAGCCATATGCTCACGCAGTACATCTGCAGGACTGGGGACTGCACCACCTCCCTGGGCAGCTGCTCCAGTGCCTGACCACTCCTGCAGAGAAAATTCTTTTCCTCACATCCACCCTGAAGCTGCCCTGGTGCAGTTGGAGGCCATTCCCTCTTGTTCTCTCACCTGTTGCTTGGGGGAACTGTTAGGTTACACAGCCTGATGCTCCCTTCCCCTTCAGATGTACTGTCTCTCTGTATCATAGAATGGTAAGGTTGGAAGGGACCTCAAGGATCATCTAGTTCCAACCCCCTGCCATAGGCACGGACACCTCCCACTAGTACAGCTCACTCAAGGCCTCATCCAATCTGGCCTTGAACACCTCCAGGGAGGGAGCAGTCACAACCTCCCTGGGCAACCTGTGCCAGTGCCTCACCATCCTCACTCTAAAGAACTTCCTCCTAACATCCAGTCTAAATCTCCCCTCTGCCAGTTTAAACCCATGTACAGCTCCTGTTAGGTGGTATCCCAATGACTATTTAACAGCATTAAAAGAGACTTATGAATGCCATTTGTAAATTACAAAGGGATAAACCCTTTTGGTTTTCTGTACCCTGCTCTTTCATCCTTCTCTGTTTAGTTTATTGCTCCTTTTTTTCACTACAACATTGTTCTAGATTATTGCCTTCCCTTCATGCTCTCCAGTAATTTTCAGGAGAAAGAGCTGAACTGGATGTTTGCTCATCTGAAATATAACAGTTTATTTTTAGAAAGTGAAATCATAGCTCTTTTTGATAGTCCCAAATGCTTTTTAGACATGAACTTTAATTGGTTCTTGGCACTTGTAGGGCTTAATAACCTGCACAAGGATAAATTAAAGAGCAGCATTATCATTTCCAGGTCACTTCGACTCCCGTTCTGTGCAAGGTATTCAAGCAGCTCACAATGTACACCTTTATCATGCCCAGGATTCCTTCTTCACGTTTTCTGATGAATGCTTCCCCATATGCACACATTTCGCCTCAGAACACCTTCCTATTCACTTTTCTTCCCTCTATTATGCCCTGGCAAAGCAATCTTAGATGATAGTCTCTCCTACAACATTATCAAGCTGTAAATAGAGATGCTGTGCTCAAGCTCCCCTGCTCGTGTGCCATCCGTTTTGTTCAGCTGCTGCTTCCATTCTTCTGCCCTGTTCTCATTACCATTTCCCCAGCATTCTGCTCAGCTGCATGTTTTATCACACACTTTCCATAGGCTCTGTTTTCCTACCAAGGTAGGAGTCAAACAAGTCATTCCTGTGCCGAGCAGGGGATAGAAGGCAAAAGGTGCTGGTGGGTGAGCTCCTGCTACTGCCAGAACTAATAGAGAAGAAGAATGTGCTCAGACAAGCAGAGAAGATAAAGTGCAGCAGATTTGTTCAAGGATGAAGTAGCACCAAATGGCTTTGCATCAGCTGAAACAGAGGGGAATTGAAGCTGCTGGGGATGAAGGAGGGTGGATGGGAAGAGGAACTGAACCTGATGAAAGACAATTTTTCCCCAAGACAATCAAGAAATGTTTCTTTTAAAGTCCCTTTTAAGAGCCGCTGCGAATTCAGCACTTAACAAGAAGAATTTCTGCAAACTCCTTTCTTCATTCCCAATCCCTAGTGCAGAGTTGTTATGCCCTTAGGAAGACTGAGTTGCTGAAACACTCAATGTGAATTCACACAGGCTATGGTAAGTAGCAATGCCAGAGGGAAGCAATCAAAGGAAGTGCAACACTGAAGAAAAATCAGTAGCCAGAAATACAGCAAAGTCTTGGGCAAATGACAAGAGTGAGTTGTGTCTGCCACAGGACAACCTGCTGGTACTGCCACACCTGAACTGCAGACCAATACTCAACACAGAACATAAAATACAGTCTTGGTTTTGAACTACTTTCCTCTGACCTGACCTGCTCAAGATGAACTTCCAAGTTGTAGGTATAAACTCTGAACTGAAAGGATGAGACCTGAAACTCCTTGGAAAATTTTTCTATCTGTTTCACTTGGGACACAGAGACAGAGGAAGTGTGGATAGGAAAAGTTTTTCTGTGACTTCCATGGTTGTTATACTCTGCTCAGGGATGTCTAAGGACAGCACAAGGGGCAGTGGGTGTCAGCTGGAGCAGAGAAGGTTCCAGGGGAACAGAAGGGAAAGCTGTGAGGGTGCTGGAGCCCTGGAGCAGGCTGCCCAGAGAGGTTGTGGAGCCACCTTCTCTGGAGACTTTCCAGACCCACCTAGATGTGCTTCTGTGTGACCTGCCCTGGGTGCTCCTGCTCTGGCAGAGGGGGTTGGACTCAATGATCTCTGGAGGTCCCTTCCAACATCTACCAGTCTGTGACCTTGCAGTTGGCAATGATCATGTCTCAGGCTATTGTGTATTTGAGAAAGCTTTGCCATCGATGCTTCCCTTCTGGCAGGTGGACTATTTGGTTAGGAAAAAAATGACCAAAATTCGGCAGCTGGAAAGAGAACTGTGCCAAGCCTGAGCAGACAGATCCAAAGGGAAGAGATTTTCAACAGCAGATCTTTCTCAGAAGGCTTTTTGGAGAGCTTAACCACCTTCAATAATGAAATCATGAACTAATCTTAAAGTAGTGGTGAGAAGCTGAGATTGTTTCTTTGTGCCCTCAGACACCACAATAAAAGGCAGAGCTGCTTTACTAATACAAGACACTTCAGTCTGGCTGGGAGCTCAGTAAAAGACATATCTGGAGGGGGTTTTCTCCAGCTACTGAATCTTGTTCTCTTTACAGAGTGACTAAACTTTCACAAAGTCCTTTCTGGTGAGGAGGAAATTGCTTTATACTGCAGCTGAATCATTTAGCAGAAGTTCTGAATTTTAACAGGGTTTGGAAAGAGAAAGAAAACCACTTCAGGATTTCACCAATTGTTTGCTCATCTTTCTGAAAGTCTGCCCAAGTAAAACTTCTATTCCATACCACAGGACTCTGCCTGTAATGGATGCATCTCGATGAAGAACAGCTACACAGTCTGTGCATATAGCCAAAGTCTGAGCAGCATCACACACCCTACAGAAAGGCTCAGAGTGCTTCTTCAGAAGACAGAAAGATGAGTTTCCTAAAGGTGTGAATGTTTCAGTACCACTGCGAGGCTCAGCAGAGTAAGACCAAAGGCTCAGGTGCTTGGGTCTGCCATATTCACAGAATGGGTTAGGTTGGAAGGGACCCCAAAGATCATCCAGTTCCAGCCCCCTGCCATAGGCAGGGACACTTCCCACTAGCACAGCTTGCTCAAGGCCTCATCCAGTCTGGCCTTGGACACCCCCAGGCAGTAGGCATCCACAGCCTCCCTCGGCAACCTGTGCCAGTGTCTCCCCACACTCACTAGAAAGAATTTCTTCCTCCTCTTCAGTCTCAATCTCTCCTTTCCCAGCTCAAAGCCATTGTCCCTCATCCTGTCACTCCCAGCCCTTGTCAGAAGTCTCTCTGCAGCTCTCCTGTAGCCCCTTCAGGTACTGGAAGGCTGCTCTGAGGTCTCCCTGGAGCCTCCTCTTCTCCAGGTTGAACAGTCCACAAGATTGCCAGACTTACAGCAGAATAAACCCTAGACAAGATTTTCTTTCTTTGTAAGGAAAGATCCATAAATCTTACAAAAGACAAGACAGAGTCACCTAAGCAGCAAGATGTCTTCAGTCACCCCTGGAACTTAGATAAGAGCACAGAGATGCCTCCCTCTACCTATCTGGTAGAAACAGAATCATACAACTTCTTGGGTTGGAGAAGCCCTCTGAGATCACCCAGTCCAACCACCATCCCAAAACCACCATGGCCACCAAATCATGGCCCCAAGTGCCATGGCCACACCTTTCTGGAACAGCTCCAGGGATGGGGAGGGAGAAGAGTCCAATCCCCACATCACTGCAACCTCCTTTCAGAGCAGTGAGGTCTCAGCCTCCTCTTCTCCAGATGTTTGGCACACTGACAGGAGCTCCTCTAGGAAGACCTGGATGGAGTTTAAAACCATTGCCACCTGTGGCAATGATTTGGGTGCATCTAGGTTGGACATCAGGAGGAAGTTCTACACAGTGAGAGTGGTGGAATACTGGAATAGTATTGTCCCAAGCTGTGGTGGAGGCCCCATTGCTGGGAACATTGAAGGTCAAAGTTGATGGGGCCCTGAGCAACCTGATCTAATTGGAGGTGTCCCTCACTGCAAGGTGGTTGGGCAAGAAGACCTGCAGGAGAAGGGCTTTCTCCTGATGTTTTGCTTTTGGCCCTACAGAAGTGACATCATTAGCACCAGGAATGTTCAGTGATGGGAGAAACGGAGCAGAGCAGAGGCAGTGTGCATCATCTAGAAGACAGCCTGAGCTATGCTGCTCGGCAAGACCTTAGCGAGTGCCTGGCTGCTCCACTGAGCATCCAGCAGCTCCCAGGAACAGCACACTGCATGCTGCTGCACTGCTAGCACAGCCAAACTGAATCCAGCTCCACTCCCATTGTACCAACCTGCAATTGAACCCTGCTGAGGTGGTAAACAAAGAGGCTTTGTTGCTCCAACGTGAGGTTGATTATTACTTGGGAACGGGCTGGCAAATGAGAACTCAAACTGATTAGCATATAACAAGAGCAACAAGCAGGCTCCTGTAAAAGCTAACCTCAGGCTAGCACTGTCTGCTCTGACAGTAGGGCTCAGACTGAGCTTGCCATTTATAAGCACAAATTGGAGCTGGAAAGCTGGAAGCTGCCGGCTGCTGCCTCTCAGAGATAGAACTCAACCCTGGCTGCCCCAGCACCGGGCACTGACATTTAGAACGCTGAACACCAACTGCAGCAGTGACAACAGCTGCTTAGCTCTGCATTCTGGAGCCAACCTAAAGCTTCTTATGCACTACTAAAGAAAACCCTTCATGGTATAATGGACAAAAAGCTGATCTTTCTTTGTTCACCTTCTAAGCAATGAACCCAAGTGCTGGTTGTGGCTAATCCCACAGCAGCAGGACTGCACATCCCACACAATCAGCAAGCACTATGCAAAGAGGGCCTGAGTGATGCTCACACAATGGCCCTCTGGAACTTTTGAATGGATTAGGAATAATCCTTAACCACGGGATCATGTACAGCATCATTTAGGGGCAATCTTAAGTGTGTCAAAGCAGAGCCAGGAAAATCTTAGGCTTTAACTGCAGGTTTTTTTCTAATTGGACTTCACAGAATCACAGAACAACAGGGGCTGGAAGAGGGCTCAGGAGGTTGAATCCAAACTCACACACTCACATCCAAGCCACCACAACAGCAGGTTGCACAGGAACACATCCAGGTGGGTTTGGAATATCCCCAGAGATGGAGACTCCACCACCTCTCTGGGCAGCCTGCTCCAGTGTTCACTCACCCCTGCAGTACAGAAGTTCCTCCTCATGTTTAGATGGAACTTCTAATGTTCATGTTTGTGCCAGTTACCCCTTGTCCTGTCCCTGGGCACCACTGAACACAGCCTGGTCCCTGAACTCAGCAGAAGAGTTGCCATTTCCAGCACAGTAGACAAACTGCCAGCCTGGAGAGCTGCAGTAGTCTGTGTGTAGCAGCCAAGATTTGCTTTTGTTAAGCTCTTCTGTCTCCTTCAGTCATAGAATCACAGAATGGTAATGTTGGAAGGGACCTCAAGGATCATCTAGTTCCAACCCCCTGCCATAGGCAGGGACACCTCCCACTAGTACAGCTCACTCAAGGCCTCCTCCAACCTGGCCTTGAACACCTCCAGGGAGGGAGCAGCCACAACCTCCCTGGGCAACCTGTGCCAGTGTCTCACCACCCTCACTGCAAACAACTTCCTCCTAACATCCAGTCTAAATCTCCCCTCTGCCAGTTCAAACCCATTGCCCCTTGTCCTGGCATTACAAGACCTTGTCAATAGTCCCTCCCCAGCCTTCCTGTAGGCCCCCTTCAGATACTGGAAGGCTACTCTAAGGTCTCCTTGACGCCTTCTCTTCTCCAGGCTGCAGAGTCCCAACCCTCTCAGCCTGTCCTCATAGCAGAGCTGCTGCAGCTCTCTGAGCATCTTCCTGACCTCCTCTGGACCCACTCCAATGGTTCCATGTCCTTCCTGTGCTGGAGGCTCCAGAACTGCACACAGTACTCCAGGTGGGGTCTGAGGAGAGCAGAGTAAAGGGGCAGAATCCCCTCCCTTGCCCTGCTGCCCACACTGCTCTTGCTGCAGCCCAGCACACAGTTGCTGTCTGGGCTGCACTCACACTGCAGGCTCATGTTGAGCTTTTCATCAACCCAGACCCCCCAGGTCCTTTTCCTGATCTGAACTGATTACAGAGACATCAAAGCTGCTGACAGAACTCCTGGGGTGGGTCCAGAGGAGGCCATGTAGAAATCAGAGGGCTGGAGAACCTCTGCCAAGAGGAGGCTGGGAGAGTTGGGGCTGTTCAGCCTGGAGAAGAGAAGGCTCCAGGGAGACCTTAGAGCTGCCTGCCAGTTCTTGAAGTGGGTTAAGAGGAGCTGGGAAGGGACTGTTTAGAAGAGCTTGGAGTGACAGGACGAGCAGCAATGGTTTGAAACTGGAGCAGGGGAGACTTAGGTTGCCCAGGGAGGCTGTGGATGTCCCCTCCCTGGAGGTATTCAAGGTCAGGCTGGATGAGGCCTTGAGCAACCAGAGAGTTGTCCCTGCCCCTGGCAGGGGCTTGGAACTGAATGGTCTTTGAGGTCACTTCCAACCCAACCCATTCTGTGAATCTCTAAACATTCATTCCATGAAACAGGAGAGAACAGGAAGCCCACTACAACAGGATTCAGCTCTAAAATGTGTCAAGCTTGTCTCTATCACTGCTGCTAAGTCACATTGTGTGCCCCAGCAGCATGGCACACTCCCTGTGTCCTGCCCAGGTTGTCTCTCACCATCTCTCTGCATTCTCTATTTATTAAAGTGATCCAGGCAGCTGCTAGGCAATAAAGACTGAGAGTTAGCATTTTCTTTTCTGCTTCCCATGCCTTCAGGATTACGCTGTACAGAGACAGGTACAGAAACCTATAATTTATGACTCCCACTGCAGCTTAGGCAGCAGACAGCTCCCAAACAGATTAATGTTGTCAGAATTTCAACTCTGCTCATGCCCTGCAGCAGAAAAATGAGATAACTACAGCATTCTGCTGGGAGACGTTTACATGGCCAAGGAACTGAACTGCCTTCACACCAGACAAGGATTCTGAGGGTCTCAATTTTAGATGTTATTGCCTAAACCCTCTCATAAATTTACACAGGCACAGAAAAATCACAGGATGTAAACCTCTTCACACTTTCAAATTTCAAATTAACTACAGCCCCACACAGAGAAGCAGCCCTTGGTGAGGCTCAGGTCACTAGCAGCAGACTCTCCAAGCTGTACTAACTCTTGCCTGGGTTTTTTTCTTTCCAGTTTATTACTTAAGCCTAACAGCAAATCTGGACAGGATTTTGGTCTCACTTAGCACTTGTGGCAAGAAATAACCTAGAGTCTGCTGTAAATGTGCCAAGAAGTGCAATCGTTTCGTTTCTGAGAGAAGAAACTCCCCTACAGGTCAGGACGAAATTACAGGATCAGAATGGCTCAGGGTAGAAGGGAGCTCAGAGCTCATCTACTCCAAGCTCCCCACTGTGCCCAGGGACACCTCTCAATCAGACTCAGCTGCTCAAGGCCTCATCCAGCCTGGCCTGCAACACCCCCAGGCAGGAGGCAGCCACAGACTCCCTGGGCATCCTGGGCCAGACTCTCACCACCCTCCTTCTGAACAACTTCCTTAGCTCCAGTCTCACCCTGCTGTAACCTGAGCCATCCTGTGATTATTCTCTACTAGCTTTCACATAAGTCCAAATGATGCACTTTAAATATTTTCCTTTCTTCCTGACTTTGTCCTAAAGATTTTCTCTTTTTAACTAATTCTGTTCAAATTTTGTAACTCTCCACTGGCATTTCCCTGATGCACTGCCATGGCACATTTGAATTGGAGAGGAAATCTCCCTGGCCATGCCTAGGGTCCTGAAAATAAAAGGGTTTTAATCATAATTTTGCCTCAGACTTAACTTTTCTTCCTGTAATTATTTTGGCTTTGCTCATTAGCTCTCATGCATGCTACCAGCATCTGCCTGAAGGATGTCCAAGGGTACAAATCACTTTTTCACTGGTAACAGGTATGAACAAGATGGTTTGCAGCTCTCTAAAGAAGCAGAAGGGAAGGAGATGAAGAGTGTGTGTGTGAAAAGATGTAGCTGTCACTTGTGAAACAAACCTGTCATTCTTCACAAAAGAGAAACCAACTCCACTTACTTCCAACTCCTCTGCCTGCTCCTGTTCACACAGCAAACACTGACAGCTTGGGAGGTGCAGCCACAGCAGAAGTAATTTCCCTGCTGTTCAAAGACAAAATACTCTTAGGACACCTGCAATATCAATATCTCCTCTGACATTCCTGAAGGACTCTCCTGAATGCCTTCAAATCACAAAGTTCTTCCCAAAGATCTCAAACTGAAGCACATTTTTCATAGAATCATAGAATGGTAAGGTTGGAAGGGACCTCAAATATCATCCAGTTCCAACCCCCTGCCATAGGCAGGGACACCTCCCACTAGTACAGCTCACTCAAGGCCTCCTCCAACCTGGCCTTGAACACCTCCAGGGAGGGAGCAGCCACAACCTCCCTGGGCAACCTGTGCCAGTGTCTCACCACCCTCACTGCAAACAACTTCCTCCTAACATCCAGTCTAAATCTCCCCTCTGCCAGTTCAAACCCATTGCCCCTTGTCCTGTCATTGCAAGACCTTGTCAATAGTCCCTCCCCAGCCTTCCTGTAGCCCCCTTCAGATACTGGAAGGCTACTCTAAGGTCTCCTGGAAGCCTTCTCTTCTCCAGGCTGCAGAGCCCCAACTCTCTCAGCCTGTCCTCACAGTAGAGCTGCTCCAGCCCTCTGAGCATCTTCATGTCCCTTCTCTGGACCCACTCCAACAGTTCCATGTCCTTCCTGTGCTGGGGGATCCAGAACTGCACACGGGACTCCAGGTGGGGTCTGAGGAGAGCAGAGCAAAGGGGCAGAATCCCCTCCCTTGCCCTGCTGCCCACACTGCTCTTGCTGCAGCCCAGAACTCAGTTGCTGTCTGGGCTGCACTCACACTGCAGGCTCATGTTGAGCTTTTCATCAACCCAGACCTCCAGGGCCTCATGGCTTTTCATGGTTTCTATAGAAAACTCTGGCTGCCAAGGCACTCTGCTAGTTTTGGCCTGAGTTTCTGCTCAAAACTAGGATGTGCTTTCCCTAAACCTGGCCTTGAACAACCTGTGCCAGTGTCTCGCAACCCTCACTGTCAAGAATTCCTTCCTCACCTCCAGTCTCACTCTCCCCTCTCCCAGCTCACAGTCATTGAGTGCCAGGATGAGATACGTGGGTGTGAATGAACTAAGGAGTCTTTGCCAGCAATATACTTGAGGTAATTAACCTTTCAAGTACAAGGATGCTCCTCCATCCTTTGAATGTTTTGTTACCCCTTGTCCTGTCCCTGGGCACTACAGAACACAGCTTGACCCCATCCTCCTGACAGCCACTCTTGAAGTATTGATCAGCATTGATGAGATCCCCCTCAGGCTGCTCTTCTTCAGACTAAGCAGCCCCAAGGCTCTCACTTTTCCTTCATAATGGTTGCACTGCTCCACTCATTTTTTTGGTGCACTTTGCTGCACCTCTCCAGCAAGGCCACTAAACCACGGCCCCAAGTGCCATGGCCACACCTTTCTTGAACACTTCCAGGGATGGGGACTCCACCACCTCCCTGAGCAGCCTGTGCCAGTCCCTGACCACTCTTGAACCAAAGACATTTTTCCTCATCTCCAACCTAACTCTCCCCTGGCAGAATTTCAGGCCAATTCCTCTCCTCCTGTCACCTGATCCAAGGAAGAAGAACCCAAACCCCACTTCACTACTTCTCAAGGGTCCTCATGCAAACCCTTGGGTTGCAGGCTTTGAGCCTGGCAAGGGAAGGGATTTCTGCTGTCACTGCTCCTGCTGAGGTTTACAATGCCCAGAGAAGGCTTACAGGGAAAGGTCTCAGGCAGCCATTAGGAACAGTAAGGGAGCAGCCTGCACCTTCCTGCACTCCTCCAGCAAATGAGCCTTTGCATCAGCCTCTCCCCCGCCCTCCCAAACCAAGCAGCTTCTCTTCTGCCCTCCAACAGCCTCAGCTGTTCAGCCCCAGGCTGAGGCTTGGGAGGCTCTGCCGGGCCCAGATGACACATTTCTCACAAGCTGTGTCAGGATGTGGAGGTCACTGCATGCACCCAACCCAGATAAGATTCAGATGGGCTTCCTGTTAAATTCTCTGCTCTCTTGGCACTTCCATAACATTCCAGAAAACAACAGCAAAGCAAAATTCCATAATGGGTTCTTGGTGATGAAAAACTTCCTCACCTAGCAATGTGCAGAGCAGTACCAACAATTTACTACACTAAAGCCCTTAAACAGACCACAGAGACCACTGCCTTGTGGAGAGGTTACAGCTAGCAAATTGCAGCACCAACTGCTGGTGTTGCACAAGTCCCAGGTGTTCCCTGGCTGCTCAGAGGCTCTGGGAGCTCCTTGGTCTCACCTATAAACCTGCTGCTGCTGTGCTCTGGTTTCCCCCACAGCTGGGAGAGCACAGCACAACACATGGCAGAGAGCAATGTACTTCCAAAAGGTTCCCAGTGCTTCCATCACTCTGACTTAGTGGCATTCTCATCTTGCAGAAGGACACGAAAAAGTACCATGGAATGGCTTTACCTCCCATTTATAACCTAAGGGCTTGGGCAGCCATTTAACAGCAGGGGACTGGAGGTGCTTGCTGACTTGCAGAAACACAGAAGCTTAACTGCCAATTTCTCCTCCTTATCTCACTTTAGTTTAGTTGATTACTCTCAGATAGACATTGAAAATTTACATTGAGCTGATCAGATCCTTGCACTGCTAAAACTCACAGCCACTTGGACAGACAGTCACAGAATGGTGGGGTTGGAAGAGACCTCCAGAGATCATCCAGTCCAGACCCCTGCCAGCACCCAAGGCAGGGCACACAGGAACACATCCAGGAGGGGTTTGGAAAGTCTGTAGAGAAGGAGACTCCACAGCCTTTCTGGGTGGCCTGTTCCAGGCCTGCAGCAGCCTCACACCAAAGAATTTTTCCCTCATGTTGAGGTGAAACCTCCTGGGTTCCAGTTTGTGTCCCTTGCCCCTTGTCTTATCACAGGGCACCACTCACAAGAGCCTGGTCCTTTCTTCTTGATCTCCACCTCTCAGGTATTTATAGACATTGCTCAGATCCCCTCTCAGCCTTCTCCTCCCCAGGCTGAACAGCCCCAGGGCTCTCAGCCTCTCCTCATCACACAGAGGTTCCAGTCCCTTCAGCATCCTCCTAGTCTCTGTTTCACACTCTCCCTCTGTCCCTTGCAGTTTTCTGTACCTCTTGAACTGCTCATGTATTAATCCTGCACAAAACATCAACCCAGCACAACCAAGGCCACTTAAACCATGTCCCCAAGTCCCATGTCCACACTTTTCTTATACACCTCCAGGGATGGGGACTCCACCACCTCCCTGAGCAGCCTGTGCCAAGCCCTGACCACTCTTGCAGCAAAAAAATTGTTCTTGATCTCCAATCTAACCTTCCCCTGACACAGTTTCAAGCCATTACCTCTCCTTCTATTGCCTGACCTCCCAGAACTCCTGGTATAACCAAACAGAATCCATCCATGGAATTTGGAAGACTGGAGATGAGGAAGAAATTCTTTCCAGTGTGGGTGGGGAGACACTGGCACAGGCTGCCCAGGGAGGCTGTGGATGCTCATCCCTGGAGGTGTTCAAGGCCAGGCTGGATGAGGCCTTGAGCAGCCTGTGCTGGTGGGAGGTGTCCCTGCCCGTGGCAGGGGATTGGCACTGAGTGATCTTTGAGGTCCCTTCCAACCCAACTCATTCTAGGAATCTATGAAGACAAGTTTGTTCACTTTTGCTTTCTTTTCCTGTGTCTGTCACACTGTGATTTGGAATTGTTGCTTTGAGAGCAGTCAATTGCCCTTTTCCTAGGGCAGTCATGCACACAACACTGCAAGCAGCACTGAAGTTCATCTTGGTTTACCCAGCTCAGGACATTGCCATGCTAGGTGGGATCATTTATGCATGGAATCTGGCAGCAGTGAGTGTTGGCTGCTGTAGAAGGATGTCCTCATGCTGCACAAAGCCAAGTGTGAATTGCTGCCCAACATGAGAAACAATTCTGTCATTGCCACTGCCATTGCCCCCCTCTGAAAGAAGAGGCTGGGATCTCTGGGGCCAGCCCTGTCCTTCCTTATCGAGGAACAGGAACTGCTAATATGCCTTTGACCCAGCAGCCAGCCAAAACACACTTCAGCCTTTGAAAGAGGGCAAGGAAAAGCTCTGCTGACGGCACAAAGAGCCTCAGTTACCAGTCTGGTGTCTGAAGTGGGTGAATTAGCATCTCCTGCGCTGGCAGTCTGCTGTGCATGGGGACAGGCACAGCAGCGAGCTCTGGCAGTGAGCTCTGGCAGTGCAAGAATTCCCTACCGTGCAGGGAATTTATTCTGCCGAGGAAAGAGAAATTGCCCTCTCCCGTGCCCGAGGGGGGAGCCTGCGTTCTTCTCAGCTAGGCACGAAACGCCAACCCGCTTGCCAGGCTGCACAGTCAGCACAGCCACAGCTCCAGCCTCTGATCTGTGCACTTCCTGCTGCGCTCCTGCTGCAGATAAGAGCCAGCAACAAAAGCTTGCTGCTATCAAATGCCCTTTCAATGGCTGTCTCCAGCCCTCCCAGCGCCTGCTTCTGGCACTTAAACTGAACGGCAGAAACAAATTCTGTACAAAGAGGGTGGGGAGACACTGGCACAGACTGCTCAGGGAGGCTGTGGATGCTCCTTCCTGGAGGTGTTCCAGTCCAGGCTGGATGAGGTCTTGAGCAACCTGTGCTGGTGGGAGGTGTCCCTGCCCATGGCAGGAGTTGGCACTGATGAGCTTTAAGGTCCCTTTCAACTCAATCCATTCTGTGACTCTATGAATCTGTGAACTGAACTTTCGAAATCAGATGTTGCTTATTCGTGAAGCCTTTGGAGTTTATTACATTTAAATTTGGAATTTATAAAAGGAAATTATTTGGAAAGTTCATTGAAATTTATTACATTTATTCAGGCAATCTTACTTTAGAAAAAGCTACAAGTAGTGTTTAATGATAAAAAAAATATTTACTAGCCTGCCCAGTTAGTTGTAAGGTAAAGAATCATCTGCAGCAGTAGGATGCCGGAGCCATAATTTAACATCACTGTGCTGTTTTCTTCCCTTTGTGTCCTCATGCTCTGCAGTCCTCTTGGCAATGCTTTTCCACCAGGCAGCTTGCTTCTCATGCCCATGCCTGCCCACTCAGAGTGCCACCCCTTGGTGTCACTCCTGACTTCCCCTCTGTGATTATTCTGCATTAAACTGCTGCAAAATGTCAGTCAGGCCCCGCAGCTCCTCCAGTCCAGCTGTGCTGAGCTGCCAGCAGATATGGAGCAATTGACCTTGTTGTGCACTGAGCTGTGCCCAGCTCTGTTACCCACTGCTTCATGCCACTCACTTCCCTTCGTGTATCCTCACCAGTCACGACCTTTGTGGTGGGTATTGCTCTCCAGCACAGACAAAAGCCACCTGGCCAGAAGTAAAACATTAACCATGATCATCTCAAGCAGCAGAGGCCAAGCAAACCTGCCATACTCAGAGATTCCACAGGAGATCTTCTCCAGTTGATGCTATGAAAACAAAGAGGTGCAGGTCTGCTGGGGACAAATGACTCCTTCCTGTGCTCTCAAGACACCACCTTCTCTCCTGTAGCTACCAGAACTTCACTTTGCTCCTCTCCTTCAGGGACCTGAAGGGCCACTCTGCTCTGCTGAGACCTCACCTGCAGTGCTGTGTCCAGTTACAGGACCCCCAGCACGAGAGTCGCATGGACCACCTGGAGTGGGTCCAAAGAAGGCTAAAGAGATGATGGTCTGAAAGCCAAAGCAGAAAGTCAGAAGACAGATGATGACAGTTCTAACCATCAGATCCTGCTGCTCCTGGCCACCCTGACTTCCTGGTGCTGGCCACCGAGCCTGCCTGCTGCTGGCCACCCAGCCCTCCTGCTTCTTTTTCTGGATTTAACAGAGGCCTGATTGCTCAGCCCACAAAAGGAGGCCTGTGTCTTACTTACTAAATGATAATAAAATGCTGGGAGAGTGAGGAAAGCTCTACTTAAACATCAAATGTGATGATAAGTAGCATTGCTCACGGTTTTTTGCAGGCTATTCTGCTGAAGGTTCATTTCTCCCCAGCACACAGCACATCCCATTTGCAGACCAACAGTATTTGCTGTGAGATCCCTAAGTGCTCCCCAGAGCACTCCCACATCACTCTCAGTGCTCTCAGAACAGCTCACTCATCCTCACCAGGGTCTGACAGGCCACAGAGGTTAGCAATGTCCCACACTTGACAATCTCCCTTTGCAACCTTTCACCACATGGCAGATTTATCTCCTCTGCATAAACAAATCTGACATTCCTCAAGAATGCAGGCACACAGATAAATGAGCCTGAAGTGAGCTGCTGCAGAGAACAACAACTTGGAGACTCCCTCATCTTGAAGCCCAAGGTATTAATTAAATACCAGGCAATGGCACCACAACAAAAGCTGCAATCTGCTCAGTGGCAGCACTCAACCTGCCTGCTGACAGCACCCACAAGATGCCCATCACATTGTGTGTCTGAAGCACATGGCTGCACAAACCAGCAGTGCTTCCTAACAGCACAGAGCCACAGAATTCTTTGGGCTGGGAAAGCCCTCCAAGATCATCCAGCCCAACCAGCAACCCAGCACCATGGGGCCATGAGGCCACTAAACCATGGCCCCAAGTGCCCTGGCCACACCTTTCATGAACGCCTCCAGAGATGGGGACTCCACCACCTCCCTGGGCAGCCTGTTCCAATCCCTGACCACTCTTGCAGCAAAGACATTTTTTCCTCATCTCTAACCTAACCCTTCCACCGCACAATTTCAGGCCATTTCCTTTCCTTCTATCACCTAATCCTAGGGAGAAGAGCCCAAACCCCACCTGGCTGCAGCCTCCTTTCAGAGAGCTGTAGAGAGCAGTGAAGTCTCCCCTCAGCCTCCTCTTCTCCAGACCAAACAGCCCCAGGTCCCTCAGGCAGTTCTGGTTTGAAACTAGAGCAGGGTAGATTGAGATTGCACATTAGGAAGAAGTTCTTTACTATGAGGGTGGTGAGGCACTGTACAGGTTGCCCAGAGTAGCTGTGGATGCTTCTTCCTTGAAAGTGTTTAAGACCTGCCTGGATCAGCCTTTGAGCAACCTGGTCTGGTAAGGGGGCATGTCCACAGCAGAGGGGTTGGAGCTAAATGATCTTGAAGGTCCCTTCCAACTCAAACCTTCTATAATTCCATGACAATTGAAATTTGGTTATTCAGAAGCCCTTTTTACAGATGATCTGTGTCTCTTTGGCACAAGCCATCTCTTCTCATTTGGCTCAGTAGGTATTAATTCTGTACCCTCCTATGCAGGTCATTCCCTGTAGATGGTGAAGCACTTTCTTCCTACTTCTGCTCTGAATCAAGTGCAGAAGGATCCTACAGCTCCCCAGTTCTCCATGGGTGCCCCATTCAACAGGCTCCAGTTCCCTTTCTTCTGGGTCCAGAAAAATCATCTCAGCAACATCTGTGCAGGCAGCAGGCAGATGGCAGTTACAGCATGTAACTGCCACTGAAGAAAGTGATCCAAGTGATGCTCCACTCAAATAGAATCAGAGAATTGCTTTGCTTGGAAATGACCTCTAAGACCATCAAGTCCAACTATCACCTTAAGACCACCACAGCCGTAGAAGGATGGAGTATTCCTGCATTCCCCTGGATCCTGGTTTCCATGTGCCTGGTCCAGCAAACCATGCCTGCTGTACTGTAAATGCAGGGAAACAGATGCCTGGGGAAGCTCTCCAAGGTCTAGTGATTGGCTTATCAAGAATCCTTCCCACAAACACTCAGCAGAGGAACACTGTGTGTCCATGTAATGATCTCTAATATGAAAATATGTTCATTAGAATTCATCTCAGGCTACCAGAAATGCCAAAGTGATGTCCTGTCAGAGAATGCAGATTGGAGCCTTTGCAGATTCAGCTTTTCCCACGAGATGTTTACACTCATCAGTGCAGGCACCTCCAGTGGTCAGCCTAGAGACACCTTTGCTAATGTAGCCTGACAGTGCCAGCATCATTTATGTTACTCAAGCCATTAGCTAAGCAAACATGGGGGGGGGTCCACTCTGATTAATTTTCTTAGTACTTAATCTCACTTGTTTCCAGTGACTAAAAATACTTCATTTAACACTTCCATGCTTTAAATTGCAAAATGTTGCACTCTGTTGCTGATGCACTGTGGTAGGAGAAAAACATTCTCAGCCTGTCTGGTTTGTCCCTAAAATGCCCTGAGAGACAGCTTAGCACAGGGACTCATAGGTGACCATGGAAGTCACCAACCATAGAGTGAGTTGGGTTGGAAGGGACCACAAAGCTCATCCAGTGCCAACCTCCTTGCCATGGGCAGGGACACCTCCCACCAGCACAGGCTGCTCAAGGCCTCATCCAGCCTGGCCTTGAACACCTCCAGGGATGGGCACCCACAGCCTCCCTGGCCGACCCGTGCCAGTGCTTGCCCACCCTCTCTCGAAAGAATTTCTTCCTTATCTTCAGTCTAACTCTACCCTTCTCAACTTGTTCCTTTTAGGAGGCAAAACCCAGAACATATCAGCCCTCAAAACTGAGGACTTTTCTGAGAATTTGGCCAAAACGATTCTGTCTATAAGAAAAAGTCTTTGCAGAAAGACACTTTTAAGTTTTCCAGTGGGGATGCATTAATATTTCAGTCAAGTCTTTGCTGGCATTTAGTGCAGCATCTCTAATGCAGCCTTTGAAAAGTTGCCTGGCTCTCTTAGGACCATCATTATTCCTGTAATTTTGAAATGTGGTAGGATCTGGGTAACTGCAGTAATTATAGGCCAATTTTCTTAATTAATGCAGTCTGCAAAATACCCAGACAAGCAATGGCAAAAAAAAAAATTGATTAGGATTGATTCCTACCAAAATTAATTCATACAAAAGAGAGGCTCAAACAATACCAGAAGGCTCTTCCCTGACCTCATTATTGGGATTTACAGTAAAAGTATTCATAGAATCCTAGATTGGCTCAGGTTGGAAGGGAGCTCAGCATGCATCTACTCCAGCCCTCTGTCATGGGGCAGGGACACCTCTCAGCTAGACTCAGCTGCACAAGGCCTCATCCAGCCTGGCCTGCAACACCCCCAGGTAGGAGGCAGCCACAGCCTCCCTGGGCAGCCTGGGCCAGACTCTCACCACCCTCCTACTCAACAACTTCTTCAGCTCCAGTCTCACCCTGCTCTGCCTCAGCTCCAAACCATTCCCTCTGGTCCTGTCTTCAGACCCACTCAGCAGAAGTCACTCCCTCAGAGGTCCCTTCTCGCCCTGTCCCTCTCAGCTTCCCTGGTTCCTGATGCTATCAGCCATTCCTGTTCAAACCACACAACCCAGGACTCATGGAATCATAGAATGGTAAGGTTGGAAGGGACTTCAAGGATCATCTAGTTCCAACCCCCTGCCATAGGCAGGGACACCTCCCACTAGTACAGGTTACTCAAGGCCTCATCCAATCTGGCCTTGAACACATCCAGGGAGGGAGCATCCACAACCTCCCTGGGCAACCTGTTCCAGTGCCTCACCACCCTTACTGTAAAGAACTTCCTCCTAACATCCAGTCTAAATCTCCCCTCTGCCAGTTTAAACCCATTGCCCCTTGTCCTGTCATTGCAAGACCTTGTCAATAGTCCCTCCCCAGCCTTCCTGTAGGCCCCCTTCAGATACTGGAAGGCTACTATCAGGTCCCCTCGAAGCCTTCTCTTCTCCAGGCTGAAGAGCCCCAACTCTCTCAGCCTGTCCTCATAGGAGAGCTGCTCCAGCCCTCTGATCATCTTTGTGGCCCTCCTCTGGACCCGCTCCAACACTTCCATGTCCTTCCTGTGCTGAGGGTTCCAGAACTGCACACAGTACTCCAGGTGAGGTCTGACGAGAGCAGAGCAAAGAGGCAGAATCACCTCCCTTGCCCAGCCTACTAAATAGTGCTGCTGGGCTTCTCTTAGTTCAGCCCATGGCAGGACAGGGAGGTGAGTTTGCGTTTCCCACTTGCGGGGAGTGCATCAAAACAAAGGAGGCACTCAGTGGTTTATGTGCAGGACACAGCAGAGCTGCCTCCTGCCTCTCGGACGGAGTTTTGCCAACATGCACGTTCCAAATGGAAAAGCCGAGCTCTGCAATTAGCAGTCACGTTTCTGTAACACAGCTAATCGGGATGGAGCCCACCAGGCATTGATATGCAAACAGAACACGCAGAGCGGAGGAAGCAAAAGGAGATCGGTCCCAGAGCCTGGGTGGGTTGCTGCCAGTAGTTGCCTGGGTGCTGGCGGCGCAGAGCACATCTCGGTGCCGCTGCGCTCACTAACGCAGCCAGGGAGGGGAGCAGATGGCAGCGATGACTTGGAAGTGCATTTACAACAACAGAACATCCTTAGGTAGTGAGCTACCAGCTTTGAGATTTCCCAGGCTCGTCAAATCACCCTGAGAGCACCTCACGGCCTGTTACCCTGGCATGGTAGATAAGGGTGAGTGCCAAAATCAGAAGGCATGACAGGCCAATTAGCCCAGCCCCAGCCCCCTCCTACCTTGCAGTATTTCTCCAGTATTAGCAAACTTCACACTAAATAAAACATAAAAGTTGCACTATTCTGTATGTGCTGGCTCAGAGGCTCCTACAGACTAGCCAGGTTAGGATTTATTTCCTGGAGCATCAAACTTCCAGCTAATGCCCAAGCTTCACAACACACACTTCAAGTTTTGAACAGAGATAATCAGCCATGCTACATCTAACTTCAGTCAGGATATTTGTTTCTGTCACTAGGAACCTCAAAACACTAAACAGAAAAGCTCATCCTAGTCATAGAATGGAAACCTCAGGCTGGATGAGGCCTCAAGCAGCCTGGTCTAGGGGCAGGTGTCTCTGGTTGTGGCAGGGGGAGTGGAACTGGATGAGATTTGAGGTCCCTCCCAACCCAACTCATTCTGTGAATGAACCTTTGAACACTATGAAATACTTGGTCCCTATGCCTGCCTACTCTAAAATCCACACTGGTACCAGACAACCTGAAAGTGAGACAGAGGACAGCTCATCCCCATCACCACCCTGAGAACTTCTCTTTACAACTGTGGGTTTCTCATCAAACCACTTACCCTTGCTGAAGCTGAGTCACTTACACAGCAGTATCAATAACATGACAACATTGACTTCTGAAATGCAAGGTATAGAATAAACAAACACCCCCCAAAATATATCCCCAGAGACACTGAAAAGTTTCTTTTATTACTATTCCAATCAGTTTGGTCCTTAAGGTGCAGGTTTCAGGAGTGCACAAAGATTCGAATGGCAATGACAGAAACTGAAGTTGTGTTTCTGTGTAAGCGGAGCTGGGTGCTCAGCTAAGATATTACTGAGATGACTTGAAGATTATTCATTAGCAAAAACAAGCTACAATAAAACAGGAGAAAAGGAGCAATTAATCATCTTTAAGGGTGATGACAAAAGCACAACAATAGCTCTTCCTGTGTTTGATGTTTATCATCAATAAAATGTAAACAGTCATCTCCTCACACTTGCCTGGATGTGTTTCTTAGCATCAGGATCAATGCAAGCAGAATGAACAACAACTCCTTTGATGAAGTTACTTGAAACCTTCCTGTAAAGCTCATTTACCACACTCATAGGTCAATTCCAACCATTCTTCCCATTTCCAAAATGAGAGGGGTTCTTACATGGCATAACACAGAACTGTTTGGGTTGGAGAAGCCCTCTGAGGTCATCCATCCAGTCCAACCAGCAACCCAACACCACCATGGCCACTAAATCATGGCCCCAAGTGCCATGGCCACACCTTTCTGGAACACCTCTAGGGATGGGGACTCCACCACCTCCCTGGGCAGCCTGTGCCAATCCCTGACCACTCTTGCAGCAAAGGCATTTTCCCTCACCTCCAATCTGACCCTCTCCTGGCACAATTTCAGGACATTTCCTCTCCTTCTGTCAGCTAAGACTAGGGAGAAGAGACCAACCCCACCTCACTGTAACGTGTTTTAAGCACCCTGCTGAAAAGGACCTGCAGGCTAGCGTGTGAGCAGGTGCTGTGAGCAGCCCCCGACAGCCAGGCAGCCTGTCCTGAAGCTGCTGGCAGGTCAGCATTCCCAAAAGTCAGGCAACAGCACTGTCCAGAGGGTCCCTGCAGACAAAATTCAAGATCAGTTCCATCTGTCTGCCAGGCACTGCAACAGGCTGCCCAGGAAGATGCTGGAGTTCCCATACCTGCTGCTGTTCCAGAACTGTGTGGCCATGGCACTTGGGGCCATGGTTGGGGGCCACGGTGGTGTTGGGTTGCTGGTTGGACTGGATGACCTCAGAGGGCTTTTCCAACCCAAACAGTTCTGTGTTATGCCCTGTAGGAACTCCTCTCATTTTGGAAATGGGAAGAATGGTTGGAATGGACCTATGAGTGTGGTAAATGAGCTTTACAAGAAGGTTTTAAGTAACTTGTTGGGCTGATGGTTGGGCTGGGTGATCTTGGAGAGCTTCCACCACCCAAGCAATCCTGCGATTCAGTGTGACAAGTTAGCACTGCTCCGAGCGGTGACTGTGGAATACTGCCCAAGGTGCTTTCTCCAGCAGATTTTTGGGACAGTTGCAATTCCCTTCAGTACTTGGAACCAAGAAGGAGCACAGCACTGTCATTTCTTCAGCAGACCCTGCCATGAGAACACTGCCAGTGCTCATGTCATGCAGATGGCACCAAGCTGTGTGGCACAGTCGACTTGCTAGAGGGCAAGAATCCATCCAGAGGGACCTGGACAGGCTGCAGAGGGGGGCCCAGGCCACCCTCATGACATTCAACAAGGCCAAGCGTAAGGTCCTGCACCTGGGTAGGCACAATCCCAAGCACAAATACAGGCTGGGTGGGGAATGGCTGAGAGCAGCCCTGAGGAAAAGGACCTGGGAGTCTGGGTTGATGAAAAGNAGGAAGTTCTTTGCAGTGAGGGTGGTGAGGTACTGGAACAGGTTGCCCAGGGAGGTTGTGGCTGCTCCCTCCCTGGAGGTGTTGAAGGCCAGGTTGGATGAGGCCTTAAGTGACCTGTGCTAGTGGGAGGTGTCCCTGCCTATAGGCAGGGGGTTGGAACTGGATGATTCTTGAGGTCCCTTCCAACCTTACCATTCTATGATTCACCTCTGCAGTGAAAAATGACCTAGCACTTCAAACCTGATCAGTAACCTGATCCTGGTCATTAGTGACTTTAACACCTGCAGTCCTGCCACCTCGCTAGCACTTGCAGCACTGCTCTTAAATCCCAGCAAACACATCAATACCTGCCCAGGCAGAGGCAAGGTCTGCATTTCTGAACCAGCCTGATAACAGAAAACAAAGATCAATTGCTGCTTTCTGCTTTATCATGGCAGCAGCCAATACCAACATCAGCACAGTTCCTACAAATCCAGAGAATGAGTTTTCAGCTGCGAGACAACCTGGGCCAGAGGGAGGTGTCTATGCCCATGCCAGGGGCTTGGAACTAGATGGTCTTGAAGGTCCCTTCCAATCCAAACCATTCTATGGTCTAAGTCAGTTTATGACAAGCTTGGCTCCTGTAAATTCTATCTAAACCCAAGCAGAGCTGTGACATCAAACTGAGCAGCAGCTAAGATTGAGGTCTCCTGCTCTCTGTAGCACAAAACTTTATTGTTTTTGCATCAGCTAAAAACACATCCAGCATCACATACATCTGGTACACTCTGGTGCCCCAGCATAGGAAGGATGTGGAGCTGTTGGAATGAGTCTGGAAGAGGAGACAAAGATGATGAGAGGTTGGAGAACCTCATCTGTGCAGACAGACTGTAAGCTGGGGCTGTTCAGCCTGGAAAAGAGAAGGCTGCAGGGAGACCTCAGAGCAGCCTCCTAGTACCTGAAGGGGCTACAAGAAAGCTAGGGAAGGACTTCTGACAAGGGCTGGGAGTGACAAAATGAGAGCAAATGGATTGACGCTGGAGGAGGGAAGATTGAGACTGGAGAGTAGGAAGAAATTCTTTAGAATGAGGCTGTTGAGACACTGGCACAGGTTGCCCAGGGAGGTCGTGGATGCCCCCTCCCTGGAGTGATTCAAGGCCAGGCTGGTTGAGGTCTCGAGCTGCCTGGGCTGATAGGAGGTGTCCCTGCCCATGGGACACGGTTTAATGGCCATGCTGGTGTTAGGTTGAAGGTTGGACTCAATGATCTTAAAGATCCTTTCCAACTAAAACAATTCTATCATCCTATGTTAGAAGCTTCCAGCTGATTTTGTTGTTTTGCTCATTTGGTGCTACCTAGGAGGAAGAGAAACGTGCAGGAACATTTTTTATCATCATCTCTCTTCTCACTCTACCATTGCCAGTGTATATGTAATTCGAGTATTTTATCACCTGGTTTTTCTTCCCTAATCAATGTAGTAAGTTCCCAAAGATGTTATTAACATCATTACAGATGCAGAGGAACACAGGTGAATTGCTGCATATCCTCCATTCACACTGAGCCTCCACACTGCTTGGCAGAGCTAACTAGGAAATGGAGCCTCCCAGATGTTGTTTCATGGACAGGATAACTTAAACTCAGTGTACATTTAATAGCTAACACTTACAGGAGTTCTTCTGCACCTCCCTGTGTATAGCTGGCAGCTGTACAAGCTGATATTCAGAGGGGAGTGGCAAGCTCTAAGGAGCACAGAAAAAAAGGTGAGGGTAGTGTATGGGTTTGAAATCCTGCATCAGTTAGGAGGAGATCTAAAAGAAGCTACCATTATAAATCAAAGATCTGCAAAGAGCCTGAGACACCTGATGGGAGTTGAGCTGCAATCTTTCTGGGATTCTAATTCATGACAGAGTCAGCTCAGAGGAGGGGAGGAGTGCTCAAGGTTCCTCTGCTAGGCCATCAGGGTCTGGGAGCATCCATACCCTCAGGCACTGCACTCTGCCATCCCAGAGCCTTCCAGAAATAGAGTTTCAGGGCTTTTTGCATGAATCATTCCTGTTCCTCCTCAATAAACTGTGAAATAACTTGTCAATATTAAGGACACCTTGGAAGGTGGTGGAAGAAGATGAGAACTGCAGTAATTTAGCTTGCTTTATCACTAGCAAAACCACGCTACCTCACATGTGTACAACACCCAACCAAGTGCTAATCCTCCTACAGAGCTCTGCTACAGTTTCTGGCTCTTAAAACCCACATTAGTTACTTCTCTCTTCATAAGCCCAGTATCTCTTCCAGTCCAAACTGTGGCATTACTGTGACAATGGTTTCCTGGGGTACACTGAGTGTGTCCAGTAAGCTGAGGGAAATTCTTCTCCCTCTCTGCTTTGCCCTGGTGAGGCCACATCTGGAGCATTGTGCCTGGTTCTCGGCTCCCCAGTTCAAGAGAGACAGGGATATACTGGAAAAGAGTCCAATGGAGGTTGGCAGGATGCTCAAGGGACTGAAACCTCTGTGTAATGAGGAAGGGCTGAGAGCCCTGAGGCTGGGTAGCCTGGAGAAGAGAAGGCTGAGAGAGGATCTGAGCAATGGTTACACCTTAGGGGTGGGCATCAACAGCAAGGGGCCAGGCTCTGTTCAGTGCTGTTCTGTGCTACCACGAGGGGCAAGTGGCACAAACTGGAACCCAGCAGGTTCCACCTCAACATTCTGTAACTTCAAACTGCTGCACTGAGAAGCTGCTGCTACTATTAAGGCCTTCTTTTGTTTCCAGTGAGCCCACCACCATTTTGTTTATTTTTCTAAGAAAAGAGATTTTCACAGCAATTTAGTATTCCAGTCACTGCAGCTCCTTAATCTCTAAATGTTAGGGTGCATTGCAAGAAAGAAGAAAATCACCAAAAACTCGAGAATTAAGTTGATTTGCATTAATTCATCTATCTAATTCAAAGGGAAAAAAATGCTTTTTATTATCTTCTTCACCTAGAAAAGAAATGCCTCATTAATTTTAAGCACATCAATCTGCAAATGCTGTCCGTGTCAGCTAGAATAATGCCTGACATTATAGGGAGCACAATAAACTGCAGGGAGAATAGGAGGAACCATTCTTCACTGTCATGGGGACTTAGGCTCACGTGTGTGAGCACACATGGGGTGCTGGGGAGCCTCTGGAGAGCACAAACCTTAGCAGCAGCTGTGGAATGGATGAGAAGAGAAAGAGCGCAGAAGAACAGAATCATTAAGGTTGGAAAAGCCTTCTGAGATCATCCAGTCCAACCAGCAGCCCAGCACCACCATGTCCACCAAACCATGCCCCCAGGTACCATGTCCACACCTCTCACGAGCACCTCCAGGCATGGGGACTCCACCACTTCCCTGGGCAGCCTGGTCCAGTCCCTGACCACTTTTGCAGCAGACATTTTTCCTCCTCTCTAACCTAATCCTCCCCTGGCACAATTTCAGGCCATGTCTCTCCTTCTGTCACCCGATACCAGGGAGTCTTTAAACAAGGGAACAAGGACACTGCTTCCTATTTCTGTCTCTTTACAGAAGCCTATCTGCTTGGAGGCTTTTGCTTTCTTTTCCTAAAGCTTTCTAAACTAAAAGCAAAGGGAAAAGTTTGATACTTGAAGTTATTTTGTGTTTGTAAAGGGAAGATGCTGTGCTCAGAAAAAGAGGAAAAGAATGGCATGTCCCTGACCATCTCAGCACCCCCCACCTGAAAGGCCCTCCCAGGGTGAATGCACTCTGGACAAATAATTACTTTATCCAATTACCAAAAGCAAAAAAGCAACTAGTAAAGCTGGGCCTGAGTGCTAGAATAACCTCTGACAGCAAGTCATACCCACAGCAGGGAATGTGACATTTTCAGAGGCTCCAGTGGGCTGAACGAGTCCACCTGGGCATCCCTGCTCCTCTAAGAAATGAAGTCCTTCAGCACTGGGTGAGTACCTCAACAAAATCACACAGCCAACATAGCCAGGAGGGCAAGGCCAGCCTGGAGAAGAGAAGGCTTCCAGGAGACCTTAGAGTAGTCTTCCAGTATCTGAAAGGGGCTACAGGAAGGCTGGGGAGGGACTATTGACAAGGTCTTGCAACGACAGGACAAGGGGCAATGGGTTTGAACTGGCAGAGGGGAGATTTAGACTGGATGTTAGGAGGAAGTTCTTTGCAGTGAGGGTGGTGAGGCACTGGCACAGGTTGCCCAGGGAGGTTGTGGCTGCTCCCTCCCTGGAGGTGTTCAAGGCCAGGCTGGACGAGGCCTTGAGTGAGCTGTACTAGTGGGAGGTGTCCCTGCCTATGGCAGGGGCTTGGAACTAGATGATCCTTGAGGTCCCTTCCAACCTTACCATTCTATGAAAGTGAGCACTGTGGATGTTAGATCACAGCAGCTTCCTCTCTAAAGAGACTCCTTCAGCTTCCTCTCACCCAGTCCTGCCTGCTCAGGGCTTGGTTTCAAACAGAGGCTGATTCTGTCTGTGGCAGACACAGTAACTGTGTTCCTGAAGGACAGAATTGTTTGGGTTGGAAAAACCCTCTAAGATCACCAAGTCCACCCAAGGCCTGACAGCTCTTGCAGCAAAGATTTTTTTCTGAATAAACTGTTAGCAAGTCTGAGGGTGAAAGTTGTTGAAAGAAGTCAGAAGGTGTGACAGAGTACTTGGATCAGGAGCTTTAGAGGTTCCTGAAATGGCTTGGATTGGGAGAGACCTTAAAGATCATTTGGTCCCAACCCCCTGCCATAGGCAGGGACACCTCCCATCAGCCCAGCTTGCTCAAGGCCTCATCCAACTTGGCCTTGAACACCTCCAGGGAGGGACATCCACAGCCTCCCTGGGCAACCTGTGCCAGTATCATACCACCCTCTCTAGAAAGAATTTCTTCCCCCATCTCCTGTCTCAATCTGCCCTCTTCCAGCCTGATGCCTTTGAACAATGTAATTAAGGCAAGAGGAGGGGAGGCCTCTCCATGCAGCCAGATCTGTCTGTTGCTCAAACATGCTAATTTGCAGCTTCCTTAAAATGCAAGAACTAATTGGATGAATTATACCATTGCAGCAACAAGACCAGAAATGGGTAATTACTCCATAGTGTGTGTGGTGGTTGTCAGATAATTCTAACCCCTCTCTTATGCAATGTGATGAAACAATGTGCTGCAAAAAAACAACCTAACATCAATGCTCTGATGCTGCTAATTTTAGTCAGGTCACTACTCATCTAACACCTTAAAGACCATCAGTCCTCCTTGGCAAGACAGCCCAGAGCTGACAGAAGGAAACACTTGGACTTGTTCCGTGCAGAGAAGGAACTGCTGGCATCTAGGGTCAGCATGACCACATACACTCAGGACATGACAATTCAGATGAGACTTGATGTGGCCCTGGGCAGCCTGCTCCAGTTGGAGATGTCCCTGCTCAGTGCAGAGCAGTGGCACAAGATAACCTTTGAGGGTGCCTTCCAATCCAGTGCAATCTGTGAATCTTTGCTACTCTCTGAAAAGATCCTTCTGAGTATCCCAGCAAACACATTTGGGGTTTGTGTTGTTTCATGATCAAGCACAGCTGGAACAACATCACAAGATGTGCAAGATTAGACACAATATTACCAAAAAAAAAAAAAATAGTAAATAATAAACAACAAAATAACCAGGCAGTTGGTTTGATCTTTGTCTTTAACTGTTCCCATCCCATTAACAGTTACCTACACTGCTGCCCCTGCTTTATGCCCCACAGCTCAGCTGCTGTCTCCAGACAAGCACCTGGGGCTGCCCAGGCTCCAGGTGCCATCTCTGCTGCCTTCTGCAGCTGTGACAAACCAGCAGCTTTGTCTGCTCCCAGAAGATCACAGGTGGGAAGCAAATTGCGCCTTTTCAGCCCAACTCTTCTGCTGCGGAGAGATAATGGACTACCCCTGCTAGGTCAGTGCCAGCAAGGGCTGGCAGCTGCTGGCCAAGATTCCTGCCCAGCTGAGGGAGTGAACAAATTCTGAGCAGCCTTTTCTTGCTGGTTCCATGGGGCAGTCTCTGGGCAGCAGATAATGAACCTCTGCCAGCAGCATCTTTCAGAAGCTGAACAAATCTCAGCACAGGATAAGAACAAAGGATGGATTTGAAAAGAAACCACTTGAAAGGAAGGTATCTCCAACGTTAGCTGGAGGTGCTCTTTCTTCAGACAATATTACCAAGGTACAATAAAGGAGAGGAAAACAGAAGAAAATTCTACAGCACCTTGTCTCTCCCACAGAGATGAACTTGTTTTTATCTGGCTGTTCATTTAGTGTTCTACTCTTGCAAAACAGAGTTGCCAAACCTGGACCGCAGCAAATCACGTTAGGAAATGAGTGAATGGAAATTTCTGTAGCCAGTGGAATATTCAAAGAGTTGGTTTGGGGTCTCAGGCAGCAAAGTCAGAGACCTGGATTTGAAATAAAATACCCCAGGGCAACACTGAAGCTGAACTCAGGTTTTTGGTTTGAACCCACTCCTCTCTGCTATGTTTCTGTCCTTTTCCAGGGATGTTAACATCCTTGCAGAGGAAGTCAGCTGTGCTCTCAGTTGGGAGGCTCCTGGAGAGCAGAGCTTGCTTCTGAGAGGGTACAGCTGCCTTTTGCCCAAAGACACTTGGCAAATGCCAAGCGAAAGGCTGTGTCCAGCTCTGGGTCTCCAACACAAGGAGGACCTGGAGCTGCTGGAGTAGATCCAGAGGAGGCCACAAAGGTGATCATGGGGCTGGAGAATCTCCTTTGTGGAGACAAGCAGAGAGAGCTGGGGCTGCTCAGCCTGGAGAAGAGAAGGCTCCAGGGAGACCTCAAAGCAGCCTTCCAGTACATGGAGGGGCTCCAGGACAGCTGGGGAGGATCTTGTGACAAGGGCTGTTAGTGACAGGATGAGGGCCAATGGCTCTGAGCTGGGAGAAGGCAGATTGAGGCCAGAGATGAGGAAGAAATTCCTGACAGTGGAGTGGGAGAGACTGGCACAGGCTGCCCATGGAGACTGTGGATGTCCTCTCCCTGGAGGTGTTCAAGGCCAGGCTGGATGAGACCTTGAGCAACCTGGGCTAGTGGGAGGTGTCTCTGCCCATGGCAGGGGTCTGGAACTGGACGAGCTTTATGTTCCCTTCCAACCCAAACCACTTTCTGAATCTGAGAGACCTGAAAGCCACATTTCAGTATCTGTACGTTACAAAAAAAAAAAAACTCGCTTCATGATGTTTTGTGGCTGCTTACTGAGAACAGAATTCACACTGAGACAGAAACCATTAACAAACCCAGCACCACACCACCAAACCACTCCAGAAGTGAAACACCAAATTCTATGACCCTCATAAAACCACAGCACTTGAGTGGGTGGGAGCAGGAAGCCTCCAAGTCAGTTTCCAGATGACAGAATATTTACCTAAGAGAGCATTCAGCACTGGGACAAAGAAATGCTAAACAAATTAATCAAACATGAATATTGCCCCCCAAAATGAAGGCAAACCCTAACAGTCTGACGGGCACTGTCAGGAACTCTCACAATCCTCCATCCTGGGATGAGAAGTGGCAGCTCCTTCAGAAATGCTTCTTTCATCAAGCAGCTTTGTGCAGCAAAGATGTCCCATGACAGACACAGTTGAAGCTCTTTTTTTGCCTGTTCCCTTTCCATACCTTTTCTGCAGCTTCCTGAAAATTCCATCTGTCAGCAACATGTCTGTGACTGGCTGTAAGCAAAATAAAAAAGCTGCCACAGGAACAGATCTCTGCAGAGCAAACCTGGTTGTGTTGCAGCTCATTCTCTTACGAGCTGAGATGAAGTGGTGAGAGCAGAAGACATCAGTGAGATGTTCCCAGGACTGGTGATTGATTTCAGCTCTCAGACACAAGGTATGGAGCTGACAGAAAGAGCAGGGCATCAGCTAACACACAGCCAGTCCTGGAGAAGCATCAGTCCAGTGTTAACTGCTCACATCCAGCTAACAAGAGGCATCTCAAAGTGTAAACACAGAGAGAAATACAAATTATTTTCCCTCTCTAAAACCTTTTCTGCTACACTTCACCACAGCCCACTGCTCAGCAAAACCAAATGTTAAATGTCTCTAGTGAGCCAACACTGAGCCACAGAATAATTTTGAATGTAAAAGCCCTTTAAGCTCACCCAGCCCAACCATTCCCTAACCCTACCAAGGCTGGGGCAAACTCATGGCCCTCAGCACTACACCTCTGCCTCTGAACATCTCCAGGGATGATGATGATTCAACCACCTCCCTGGGCAGCCTGTGCCAGGCTCAGAGAACCTCTTCCCCATTAAACCCAAACCTCCCCTGGTGCAATTTGAGGCCATTTCCTCTCATCAAGTATCACCTGATACTAGGGAGAAGAGGACAGCCCTCACACTCCTCTAACTTCTTCTCTGGACATGCTGCAGCCCCTCAAAGTCCTTCTTGAAGTGAGGGCCCCAAAACTGAACCCAGGACTCAAGGTGTGGCCTCACAGCAAGGAGTCCAGGGGATAAGAAATGGAGATTTTCCTTGGAGCTCTAAAGATCCAGTGAACTGTGAAGGGAACCCTTCTGAGCTGCCACAAGTACAACTCCTTGCATTGATGTCAAAACCTTCACATCCTTCATCTTCAGCTATCTTATACCAAATGAAGAAAAAGGAAAAAACAAATCACAGATCTGACCTTGTGTTAGTATCTAGAGAGAAGCTTCTGGTCTGGAAGAAGGATTTTTGGGGGGGTAATTGATGCCATACAGAGCTCTGACTGACAGCTTCACTGTCTCTGCACTACTCAGTGCTGCTCCCTGTATCAAACCCCAGCAACGTGCTGCTGCTGACTACTCCCAGGTGCGGGAGGATTCAAAGGGAAAAAACACTTAGCTCTACTGCGGCTAGAAACCGCTTTACAGCTACCCAGCTTGCATGCCACAACCACTTCATAGCACGAGTGGCTCTCCGAGGTAGGCTACAGCACAGATGTCCCTTGCCACGAAGATTCCGGCAACGAAGTCTTCCCATTGCATCAGGCTCTGACAATTCTCATCGCAGCGGCTGTGGGGTCACCTAGCGGTTGCTCGGGCACACTTAGGGATGCAGCCGATGCTAATTAGCAGCAATCCAGACTTTTTCCTTCCAGGGGACTGTCCTCTCCCTTGCACAGTGTGATGGTTTGGCAATTTCCCGCCCCAACCTTTTGTAAAATCCCCCAGACTGGAACTCAGCCAGCTGGAAGTTAAGGTCTGAAGCTCTATTTACAGCTCAGCACAATGTACAAGCAGAGATAGACACAACAGACAGGAATAGTTACAGAAATACAAAAGTTAAAGGTAATACAGAACCACAACTCCCCTCCCAGAATTCAGAGACCCCAGGAGGAGCTTCCAACCACCCTTCTACCTTCTCCCCACCCCTATACCTTACCCCAAGGTTTGCCTTACACGCAAGGTGAGCTTGGAGGATCAGCCAGGGGGGTTAGAAGAAAAGTGGTTAGTGAAGTTACTCAGCAGAGAGGGGGAAGCAAAAAGCTAGACAGACCGAGAGCATCTGTGCCCTAGTGTCTTATCTTTGTTTTGTATTCTTTCCTTATACATCTCAGCAAGCCTATGAGTGAAGTAGACATCACCACTGTTTTCTTTTCACGGCCTATAATTTTCTCCATTAAAATATTCCAGTTACCCTCAAAACAGCACACACAGCAAAGCCTCACCCATGCAAGATTCATTTCAACACAAAGAGCATCCAGGCACCCTGGGCAGCACTGGAAGTGTCCCTGCTGGCTACGGGGAGGTTGGAAGGGAGCTCAGAGCTCCTCTAATCCAACCCTCTGACATGGGGCAGGGACATCTCTCAACTAGACTCAGCTGCTCAAGGCCTCATCCAGCCTGGCCTGCAACACCCCCAGGCAGGAGGCAGCCACAGCCTCCCTGGGCAGCCTGGGCCAGACTCTCACCACCCTCCTGCTGGAGAACTTCTTCGTCAGCTCCAGTCTCACCCTGCTCTGCCTTAGCCCCAAGCTGTATCCTTACACAATGGTGCCAGAGAAGGGGAGGATGTTCATCCCCTACAGCAATGCACCAGTGTGGGGAGCCACAAGGAGTGGACAGTCCAAACCAGAAGGCCAAACCCAGCAAATGTGCTGACATACCTCAGGAACTCCCCTGGGATCCACAGGACCTCTTCCCACCGCCACTGAAGGTTATTTTCCCCTCGCTACCTTTCCTTCTCTCCTCGACCCTAAGTTAGAATCACAGAGTTGCTTTGGTTGGAAAAGGCCTTTCAGGTGCCCCAGCCCAACCACTCTCTGACTCTGCCCAGGCTAAGGCTAACCCATGGCCCCCAGCACCACATCTCTGCGGCTCCCCTCCAGGGATGGGGACACAGACACCTTCCTGAGGAGCCTGCCCTTGAGAATGCTCTCAGGGAAGAAGCTTCTTCTAAAGTCCCATCTAAGCCTCCCCTGGCGCCACGTGAGGCCTTTTCCCCTCATCCTACCTCTCCTTCCCAGGCACCACAGCCCAGCCCCAGCTGGCCCCTGCCTCCTCCCCGGCAGGTGCATGAGACCAGCACCCAGGCCCCGCTCACCGGGTGCCAGCCCACAGCCCTGGGCGGCCGCTCCTAAACAGCGGGGCCGCACCATGACCCCGGCGGGAAACCACCTCCGGGGCTGGCACAGTAACTCCCAGGCAGAGCTCCCCCTAGCGCCTCGCCCAGGGCAGTGCTTCCCTGAGCGCCTCGTCCCGGGCTGTGCTTCCCTGAGCGCCTCGTCCAGGCAGTGCTCCCCCTAGCGCCTCGTCCAGGGCAGTGCTCCCCCTAGCGCCTCGTCCCGGGCTGTGCTTCCCTGAGCGCCTCGTCCAGGCAGTGCTCCCCCTAGCGCCTCGTCCAGGGCAGTGCTCCCCCTAGCGCCTCGTCCCGGGCTGTGCTTCCCTGAGCGCCTCGTCCAGGCAGTGCTCCCCCTAGCGCCTCGTCCAGGGCAGTGCTCCCCCTAGCGCCTCGACCCTGCGCACCACACTCATCCCCTCAGGCTCTGGGCGCCTTGCGCTACGGAGAGCAGCGAGCTGAGGGCCAGCGGCGGGCACCAGCGGCGGGCACCAGCGGCGGGCACCACCGGGGGGCTGGGGAGCAGTGCTGGGGTTTAGGGGTTTTTTTGAGGGGGGGAAGCTTCTTTTCGTTATTCTTTTGTTGTTGTCGGGGCTTAAATAGTGCTTTCTTTGCGTGTGTTTGGGGGGGTTTGCTGAGTTTTGTCGTTGACGAGTTTTCTAGATTTGGGTTTGAGTTTTTTTCCTTTTTTTTTTTTTTTTTTTTTTTTTTTTTTTTTTTTTTAACTGAGGCTTGGATTAAGTTTTTTCCTTTTGTTTCCGTTTGGCTGGTTGGGTTTCCCCTGGGGTTTTAATGGTGTTTTTTTTTTTCTCCTGGCTTTTTTTCCCCCTTAATTTTTTTTCCCCCTGGATTTTTTTGTTCCATATTTTATTGGGGTTTGAGTTTGGTTTTAATTTTTTCCCCTCAGGATTTTTTGTTTTGTTTTGGGCTTTATGAGTTTTGTTTTGGTTTTTTGGGTTTTTTTGTTGGTTGGTTGGTTTTTGTTGTTGGTTGGGTTGGTTTGGGTTTTTGTTTTTATTTTCTGATAACTTTTTTTTCTTTGGTTGGCTTTGTCTGGGGTTTTTTTGAGGGGGGGCTGTTCAAGTTTTTTTTGGTTGGTTGGGGTTTTTTTGTGTGGGCTTTGGGATTGGGGTGGCTTGTTTGGTTTTTTTGGTGGGGGTTTGTTGTGTTGTGATTTTTTTTTTTTAACAGCTGAGCTCTCTGCAGTTAATTCTGGTGCTAAATGTAGTCACTTGGTACATATTCAAGCAGGTGCTCTGGAACAAACAGCATACTAAGAGCAAAGGAGAATGCTGAGCTGCTGCTGCTTCAGGTCTCAGACTTTGCAGTTCCCCTGCAGGCCCAGAGGAGCTGTGGGATTGATGCTTCCTTGATTTCTGGAAACAGATGCAAACCTGTGGCATTAATCATGGAGGTGTCTTTATGACATGTCTGGATCAAAAGGGTACATACACAAATAATTATACAACAGATACCTTCACTGCTGGCCCAGAGCCAGATGGAATTCCCACTGCAGCCTCAGAGAGCAGTGAACCAGGGGACAGTTGCTGCTGAAGAGGAATACAAATCCCTGATTGCATTGGCACTGGGGCACAACTTTTCTTGTCAGTCAAATGCCAGAGACCTGTGCCCACAAACTCAGATGCAGATCAAACCCTCAGCTTGTGAACTCACGAGGCTTTCAATCTTGCCAGTGTCCCATGAGTCTTCAAAGCATCTCCTGAGAGGTGACAACCACCATACCAGATCTGAAACAGAAGTGCTGGGTTTGAGGGAAGCAGAATTGTGTCCCAACAGCACAGAACCACAGAACTGTTTAGGTTGGAAAATCCCTTTGAGATCACAGAATTAACCAGGTTGAAAAGACCTCTAAGATCATCAAGTCCAAGCTAGATCACCCAGCCTGGCCTGGAATGCCTGCAGGAAGGGGGCAGCCACAGCCTCCCTGGGCACCCTGTTGCAGCATCTCCCCACTCTCACTCTCAAGGATTTCTTCCTCATCTCCAATGTGCTTACTGCTTCCTTGCCAGCTCTGGGTGGCCTCCAACCAAGCTTTGGGGGAGAGGTTATGTTCATATTCTGAGGTTGTGGCTCTCCCAGAACACTGAAGAAAGACCCTCCTCAGTTCTCCTCATCCTCTGAGACTGTCCACCCACAGTTTAGGATTTGGCGTGTGTGAAATGGAATCACAGAACTGTTTCAGTTGCTGTGCAAAAGACCTCCAAGATCATCAGGTCCAACCAGCACAAGCTGCTGCAGGACTGGAGCCTGGCCAAATGTCTGTTTTCAGAGACAGAGCAACTGATTTGTTTTGCTAATTCCAAGGACAAGCCATCAAGAGCAAGACAAATATATCTATTATACACTGACATCCATAGATGAGAACGTGTCAAGTCTTACTAGAAACCTTCTTGCTTCAAACTCTCAAATCATGAAAGCAGAATTAAAAAGGAAAACCACCACAACCCAATCATCTTTATTCAAAGAAATAAAATGTTCAATATTTATTAAAATTGGTTGGATTAAATCACTTGGGGGAATCAATAATTAATTAGGAGAAATGTTTCAGATCTCCTATAAATATGAAAGAGGTTTCACAGACTCTTTAGAAACCCAGCTCAGCACAAGCTGTGAAGGCCTGAAACATTGTGGGAGGTGGAAAGAAGCTCAGAAGTTGAGAACTCTATCGCTTCTTTAAAAAGTGCTGGTTTAGATGGTTTGATTCTGTACTGCCCTGCTGTGGAGTAGTGCAGTGAGCCTGCTGTAGAATGGATCTTCTGTCACAGCTGGAACCATTCAGAACCAGACCTGCAGAAAGGGGACAGTGTTGATGAGATACAGCTCAGGTGGCAGCAGCAGCTCTTCAGAGCAAGGCTGTCCAGAGATGTGGTGGAGACCCTGTCTCTGGAGACAGTCAAGGTCAAACTTGACGTGTCCCTGGGCAGCCAGCCCTAGTTGGAGGTGTCCCTGCTGACTGCAGGGGGGTTGGACAAGATGACCTTTGAGGGTCCCTTCCAGCCCAATGCACACTGTGAAGCTGTGACAGAGCCTGCAGCAAACCCCAGGCTTCTGAGGCACAATTCTTGGAGGAAACTAAGGACCTGTCACCTTCTGCTTAGTATTTGCTGCTCTGGTCAGTTCAGCTGGAGTGTGCAATTGAGAGAGCAGGAGGGGGTCACACTGATGAAGGGAAGCCATCACCTCCCTGCTTCTGCTGATGCAGTGTGCTCCTAGAATACCAGGCCACATTTCAAGCTGTGCTCCTTCAGAGGAAGGCTGATTGCAGTGGCACTGCCTTCCTGGCAGGGCTGAGACAGAAGAGATAATGACAGACACTGGGGACAATCATCTGACCTGCTAATGCATCTTACACGGCTCTAAATTACCTGCGACCACAGAGCAGGGGGAGGAAAGGACTGACATGCTTGTGTGAACAACTCAATAAGAGCTCTGCTCAATACATGGCATCGATCACAGGAGCAAACAGAACGTTATGATGCAAAGGGAGCGATGCTGAAAGCGATCTTGAAAGCCAACAGCATCAGCTGGATCAATGGGAGAGCTTCCTCTGAACCACTGCTCCGCACTTCATCAAAACCGGGACGTGGCAGAGGCTTGTAGTCAGCAAGGAGGCTGAGGAGGGGCTGGGGGGAACATCGATTAGGTGTAGACGGCAATAACTGGGACAGTTTAGCTTTGAGAGGTGCTCTTTAGGGGGCCATGAATAATACATGCACGGGATTGAACCTGGGGAGAGCTGGGAGGGTTTGCACTGTCTGCTTCCAGGGAAGGAAACACAGCTTGTTGGAGATGAAATGCGGAGTTACAGCCTTTGGGAAATGTCAGCCTTTGCACTTCGGTGCCTGCAGGGTGCTTGCTTGCTTGTGGAAAAAGAGAAACCTCATTGCTCTCTGCAGCTGCCTGAAACTGAAGTGAGGTGGGGGGTGGTGATAGGAGGAGAGGAACTGGCTTGAAATTGTGCCAGGGGAGGGTTAGGTTGGAG
>VWZE01009710.1:27598-55384 GCA_013396675.1 Eubucco bourcierii | reverse complement strand
TGAAAGCTTTGTGCTTGGTTTCAGACCTTAGTGGTTTAAAAGAGGTCTTCTGCTACAGGCAGGCCTGGGTGTGCAAGGACCAAGGAAAGCCAGGAGAGGGAAAGGAATTTGAGGAGCTTTTTGTTTCTTAGAAGAGGTGCTAGGCTGCAGTGAAACCCACTGTTAAGGGAGCACGTTTGAGAGGGCTGTGTGAGGGATGCCTTGCAGAGAGGGCCACNTCACATTCTGTGCTTCTGTGCTCCACAACCTCCCTGGAGGTGTTCAAGGCCAGGTTGGATGAGGCCTTGAGTGAGCTGTGCTAGTGGGAGGTGTCCCTGCCTATGGCAGGGGGTTGGAACTGGCTGATCCTTGAGGTCCCTTCCAACATGACCATTCTATGTTCCCTGATAAATTACCTTTAACATAGAAGTTTCACCACTTCTAACACTCTGCTCACTAGTCCATCACTTCTTCATTTTTACTGGTCTTGGAGGTCTTTTCCAACCTGGTTAATTCAGTGATTCTGAGCTATTACCAGGGCTGCAAATTCAGCCAGCCTAGTTTGTATTTAAAGGTGCTGAAGGCAGTTTGTACCCAGCATGTCAGACGTGCAGGTTGCTCTCCTGCTTCCCAGTTGCTTTCGCAGCCTATTTTGAGTTCAGGAGCTTAGCCATGGTGGTGGGGGAAAACAAAAAAATCAAAAGGCAACAAAGGAAATTGATGAGTCACTATGAAAGGATAGAACACTTAGGTTGTAACCTGAAATTAAAGTGATATTTCAGTACAGCGAAAAGGAGCCTGGGACCTCCCTGGTGAGTGAGGACCTGATGAGTCAGAGCAGGAGCGTCGGCTGGAACCGCGTCATTACGCTCTGCTGGCTGCAGGAGAAGGTGAAGCATTGTCTGCCAGGGCCAGACAGGCCCCATTAAACCTGCAGTGGTGTCTTCACTTGGTGTCACTCGAAGCAGGCAGTAAATGTGGCATGTAACACACACATAAGCTTCACAGGGTGGTTTGACCTCGAGTCTTTTAATTCAGAGGTGATTTCGGAGCGCGCAGCAGGCCTGCTGGGATGTCTGCACCGAATGCTTACGCTGCAGGGCTTGCTCAGGGGCTCCAGGCCAGCAAGGGCACAGTCATGCTGCTGCTGCTGCTGAACTACCCCAGTGAAAAATGTAGGGGCTGTAGGAGGCTAAAGCTGCTTGGTGCAGGCAGGGCCATGTGCTCTGTGTTCCACAAGGGATGAGAGAGAATTGCCTGAGCTTTACACATATACACACAGGAGTCATACACTGACAGACTGGGTTGGGTTCATAGACTCATAGAATGGTTGGAAGACACCTCAAAGATCATAGAATCATAGAATGGTAAGGTTGGAAGGGACCTCAAGGATCATCTAGTTCCAAACCCCTGCCATAGGCAGGGACACCTCACGCTAGAATAGGCTGCTCAAGACCTCATCCAGCCTGGCCTTGAACACCTCCAGGGAGGTTGTGGAGCACAGAATCACCCAACGTGATCTTTGATCACATTCTGTGCTCCACAACCTCCCTGGGCAACCTGTGCCAGTGTCTCACCACTCTCACTGCAAACAACTTCCTCCTAACATCCACTTTCAATCTCCCCTCTGCAGTTCAAACCCATTGCTATTGTCCTGTCATTGCAAGGCCTTGTCAATAGTTCCTCCCCAGCACTCCTGTAGGCCCCTTCAGATCCTGGAAGGCTACTCCAAGGTCTCCTGGAAGCCTTCTCTTCTCCAGGCTGCAGAGCCCCAACTCTCTCAGCCTGTCCTCAGAGCAGACCTGCTGCAGGGTTGGAAGGGAACCTTCAAGACCACCTAGTCCAAATCCTCTGCAGTCAGCAGGGACATCTACAATTAAAATAGGTTGCTCAGAACCAGCCTGACGTGGAATGGTTCAAGGGATAGGGCACCTGTGACCTCTCTGGGAAACCTGGGCCAGGGTCTCACCACCTCCATGTAGAAAGATTCTTCCTTGTATCTGGTCTAAACCTCCATCTTTTGAGTTCAGACCTCCATCCCTTGTCTTGCCACGACAGACCCTGCTCAAAAACCTGTCCCCAGCTTTCTTGTTGACTCATTTACATACTGAAAGGCCACCAGAAGGTCCCCTGGAGACTTTTCTGCTCCAGGCAGAACAACCCCAACTATCTGACTCTTCCTTCTTAGGTGTTCCATTTTTTTTTCTACTTTAGTTTTAGCTTCACAGGATCTTTCAAGTTTTTAAGAGACTTTTTACTGTATTCCTGTAGTTTCTCCCCCAAAAAAAACCCTCTTCTGTCCTAGGGAAGTTGTCTTTCCATCTGTCTGTTCCATCATAGATGTTGAATCAGCCACATCTTGCTGCTCACCTCTACGTGCCCTTCAGCCCTGGCACAGTGAGATAGATGGCAGAGCTGTCTCCTGTTCTATGAAAGTTAAAGGGCTTGATTTCATTTTAATTCTGTATTGGACTCTTGCCTAAATGCATCTCTCCACCTTGCTTTGATTTCAAGACTTTAAGCAGCTTGTCCTGTGAGATGTTAACCGTTACCAAAACCCCCACCATAGGCTGATGAAGCAGGCCTGGGAGCTGTGGGCTGTTACTACTGCTCTTGGATGGTTAATGAAAGGAAGACTCGATTATAAGGGGGAAAGTAATTAACAAATGTTTGATGCTCAAAGCTTGGCAATCCATATGGTTTCCTCCTTGTTGTTTGACATCAGTAGGCAGCTGGGCTGCCATTGAAATCAGATTAAAAATACCCTGTGATTGCAGAGGATGGATCATAGGGATGGTCCTATACATGGGACTGAACAGTTGATTCAAGAGCCTTGAGCAGAAATTGTCAGTGAAAGGGAGGTGTCACAGGTTAGGGTCAGGCCAACCACTTGACAAGAGCCAGAGGCTCTCTTTGAACCCCTCTGCTGTCCCAAAGGGAAGAGAAAGGGAAGAAGAAGGGAGAGAGACTGCTGGGGTGGAAAAGAAACTAAGTTAGCTGAGACGGAAACAAGAACAATGGCATGGGATAGAAACACTGAGACACAAACCAAGAGCCAACCCAACCCCTGATGGTAATGATGGCAGGAGCAAGTCTGGGGCAGAGCCTTTGTGCAGCCCAGCCCTTGGCAGGAGCTCTGCCCATCAGCTTCTCCCTGCTAGCAGCAGCCCCTGGCTGTGCCAAGCTGCCCTGAGCTTCAACGAGGGCCTCCCTGAGCAGAGCCTGAGCTGGGCAGCCCCAGCATATTAAACAGACCTAGTTCTGGTCTTGCTCAGAGCATGACAGGAGATGAACTCAAAGTTGATATATATGGGTCCATGCTACTGCTCAAAGTGAGTTGGGGACATTGTGGGCTAAGGGGTTAAGGACTGAAAATGGATTAAACCAGCAATGGATTAAAATGATGTAAGAAATGAGGAAGATATTAGCATAATTACGTTGCTGTGATTTGAAATACGTCCTAAGGTAAATTGCATTGGATCCTAATTAGCAGCTATTGGTTATTAGTTAAATCTGGTGCTGGAGGCAGAAAAAAAATGAATAGGTGGAAGTGCTTAGCTGTTGCCTGTGTCTCCGAGCGCTGCATTATTTTGTTCTGTCTTGGACTATTTCCACCTAAAAGGTGAAGTAAGTGCTGCAGATCCAAGGCAGTCTGCCCGCAGGTCAGGGGAAACACCTCAATTGTCTTGCAGCCAGCCAGCAGGAAACACAAATAAGCTGACAATTGGTGGCAACACAATTTCTGTGAGCTGCTTTTCACCTCGTGAGGAACAACTGCGCCGCTCTCCTTGGTCATAAAAATGAATGGTGTGAGGGGTGCCTGTGCCCCGGGTAGCTTTGGTGATAGCTGTATGATAGGAATAGTTGTAGAGATTATATATTCTCTCTCTTCTCCTCTCAGATCTATCCACCTGCCTACTCTGTGAACTCTCCTCGACCAAGCTCCAAACAGCTTTTTGTTTTCTAAAGGCAGGAAAAGACAGCGCACATCCCTGCCCGCCCCACAGCCGGGTGGAAATGACCTCTAGCTCTAAGGCACTTATTGCAAACCTGTTTTAAATTGAATACACAAGCCAAGATAATACAGGCTGCTTGATAAGAAACATTAGAGAAATCCACAACACGAGGCTTTTTATTATGGGTTTATTACATCAATCTCTCCAGTGGGTAATGGAACTTGTAAATATACTCTTATGTAGGAGTCTCCTTGCGGGCTTTTTATTCATGCTGAAGTAAGCACAGCAAACTTATTTGCTGTCAGGCTACATTGAATTTAAGATTAGTATTTATTTTGGTTCTAAAGAGGTTTTGCTTTTGTGAATTGGAAGTCGGTGGAACAGCTGCAGGAGGGGAGGTGGGAGCTGCAGGGGAGCACGGGGAGCAAATGACTTTTCGGAGCAGACCGCTGCGAGTCCCGCAGGGTGCACGTGGGGCAGGGGCTCTGTGCTTCACTGCTTACCTCACTGCTGGCCCTCTCCTTTGGGAGGAAAAGGTTGGCTTGTTTAAGCAGGAGCTTGCTGCTTTTCCGCTGAATAGACTCAGCAAGATGCAAAAGAAATTGTTTGTGGGATTACAGAAATGTGTAAGGGAAATATTTACTGTGTTGCCAGGCGTGCAGGCTCGGTCCTGGCATGCTCTCTACTCTACACCCTTCTTCTTTAGTGCTCAGGTACTGCCAAGGGTAAGCACCATGAAATCATAGAATCCAGTCAGGGCTGGAAGGGACCATAAGGATCACCCAGCTCCAACCCCCCTGCCGTGGGCAGGGACACCTCACACCAGCTCAGGCTGGCCACAGCCTCAGCCAGCCTGGCCTTAAACACCTCCAGGGATGAGGCTTCCACCACCTCCCTGGGCAACCCCTGCCAGACTCTCAGCACTGTCATGCTGAACAACTTCCTAACATCCAGTCTGAATCTACCCATTTCCAGCTTTGTTCCATTCCCCCCAGTCCTATCCCTACCTGACAGCCTAAAAAGTCCCTCCCCAGCTTTCTTGTAGCTCACTTCAGACACTGCAAGACCACAATAAGGTCACCTGGGAGCCTTCTCCTCTCCAGACTGCACAGCCCCAATTGTCTCAGTCTCTCCTCACAGCAGAGCAGCTCCAGCCCTCTGCTCATCTTCGTGGCCCTTCTCTGGACCCCTTCCAGCACCTTCATAGCTCTTGTAACAGTGGCTCCAGAACTGGATGCAGTACTCCAGGTGGGCTCTCAGCAGTGCAGAGTAGAGGCTTTGTATACTTGGGAGGTAGATTTACCCTGAATGAAAAGTTCAGAAAAAGTTTACAGAGAAGTTCAAAGGATAGGGGGAAAAAAAAAAGAGTTAAAATTGTAGCAGTGCTAACAACAACAACAAAAAACCTTTCAAGCTTTTAAGTCCAATCATTAGAGGATATTGCAATTAATTGGTAGCTGACTTAATACAGGGGGAAAATCTCCTTAATTAGAGGCTGTTAATTGCAAAGAGCAGAACTGCTGTTGAGGTGTCAGTGAAGTCAGCATTTCACACTTGACTTTGACAGCTTGGCTGTTCCTGCTGATCCCTGTTCCAATTATAGGAGTCAATTTCCATTCACGTTCCCGATGGCAGGCAGAAGGTGGCACTGGGCTGCAAGTGGCTGCAGATGTGTAGAAAACACATCTGGTAAAGCACTGCACTGCTTAGCTCAGGTGCATGCTTGGATTCAAGTCACTCAGACTTCAGGCAAGTTGATAGCAGTTGAAATCCTTTCTTTTTTTCTCATGAACGTAGAGATGGAAGGGGGGGAATTGTAGTGGAGAACTTGAGACCAGTTGTTAAACCAGCTCCAACTAACATGGATGGGGACAGTGTTTAAAACCCCCCCAGGTGCTTCTCTTTGAGGCATCACAACACTGATGGTGAACACACTGTAGACTTGATTCTCAAGTCATGAGCAGCCTTCTCTGGGTGCTGGAGTATCCAGTTTGGCAACCAACTACATTGTGTAGCAACATAGTATGAAGAGATGCATCCTATTGTAGAGTCACAGCCTGGTTTGGGTTTCAAGGGACTCCTAAAGCTCATCCAGTCCTGCAGCCAACCAGGACATTGCAATGCCAGGACAAGGGGCAATGGGTTTGAACTGGCAGAGAGAGGAGGTTTAGACTGGATGTTAGGAGGAAGTTGTTTGCAGTGAGGGTGGTGAGACACTGGCACAGGTTGCCCAGGGAGGTTGTGGCTGCTCCCTCCCTGGAGGTGTTCAAGGCCAGGTTGGAGGAGGCCTTGAGTGACCTGTGCTAGTGGGAGGTGTCCCTGCCTATGGCAGGGGGTTGGAACTGGATGAGCTTTGAGGTCCCTTCCAACCTTACTATTCTATGATTCTATCTGAAACTAGAACAGGTTGCTTAGAGCCACAAACCTGCCCTGGAATTGTTCCCACTCTGGAGTTGGGGCACCTACCACATTTCTGGGCAATCCAGACCAGGGTGTCAGTGTAAAAAAATCATCCTTCTCTAGAGTCTAATTCTCATTCTTTTAGTTTCAACTGTCACCCCTCGTGCTGCCACAGCAGTCCGTGCTAAAAAGTCTGTCCCCAGGTTTCTTATCTTCATCTTTGGGTACTGAGAAAGGCCACTAGAAGGTCTCCCTGCAGCCTTCACTTCTCCAGGCTGAACAACCCCAACCTGGCCTCAGAGCAGAGGGCTTCCAGCCTCTCTTTCTCTCGTGTTGGTGCAGACTAAACAAGGCCAGGTTCAAGTGATGTTTGCATTTCCAGCGTTGACAAAGACCTTTTTCCTAGATGAGGCTGTTGATGACTGCAGAGTGAATGATGTCTGTGTGTAAGGTCTGAGGGTAACAGAAGTGCTTCTACAACAAAACCACTGCTGTGTCAGACCCACTTGAGAGAACCTGTCCTGTTTATCCACCTGGCTGCACTCATCTGTCTGTACTGAACTACTGCACGGTAATGCTGGCACTAAGGTTCGTCGGCAGAAAGCGTGGCACTATTTCTGTTCTGTATTCTCACAGGTATTAATTATGTATTATCATTTCCATCTCTTGAATATTTAAAAAGGCAGCAGCCTTTAAAGAGGGATTTGTTCTCCTGTCTTTGAACTATTTGTGACTGCCCTCCTCGGTGCTCTTCCAAACCTCCCCAGCAGCCACGATGCTGGGAGCAGCGACACTTCTCATCTGAAGCTGTCTCAAGCACGATGGGTTGAGGAGCAAACGGGGCAAGAGAAGCTTCCTCTGTGGCTCTGGGTTCTTGATTCTCACAGAAGGCTGCTCTGACGTGACAGCAGAGTGCCCCCAAAGTGATGTGTAAGGACTTACTCCCCGGTTAATGGCTTTGTGTATTCCTCATTACGGAGTGCGGCGCTGAGCTTCTTGACGTTAAACCCAAAGCGGTTCCAGGCTGCCACAGAAATCCTCCTTTGTCTCTGAGTCATCTCAAAAAAAAAGGCAAATCAGGAGGTCCTTTGTAGTGCATTCTCAATCCAACCTAATCCTTAATTTTCCAAACGGAGAAAGCTATTATTTTTGTTAATTGTAATGAAAAAATTGCTGAAGCAGTGCACATTTATTTCGCTTACCCATTAAGCCTTTTCTTCCCTGGAATGAGATTACATGATTTTCATTCATTCTCTTGCTTTTAACTTCTGACTGCTAATTTACCAAAAGAATGAAAAAAGAAAGAACCACTGTCCCAGAACTGGAGGTCTCCCAGTTGCTGAAGAGCTGCTGGCTGTCATGGTGTGCAGATGAGTAATGAAGGGCAGCTTCTCTTTAAGCAGCTTCTTGATGTTTGGGGCTAATTCTAGCAAAACTGAGTGAAGAATAACATTCCTTTGTTTGCACTGCAGTTTGAAGCTGTGACTTTCCATAGAGGCTTCCAGCCAGTAATCTACTGCTTTGCTCTAAGTGGACATTGTGCTAACAGTGTGCCCAGGTGGCCAAGAAGGCCAATGGCATCCTGGCCTGTTTGAGGCCAGCAGAAGCCAGGCATTGTTGTTCAAGTTGTATTAATTCTGGATGCTTTATTCACGCCATTAAGGTTTGCTAGACTTTGTCAGAANCAGGCTGGGGACAGAGTGGCTGGAGAGCAGCCAGGCAGAGAGGGAACTGGGGGTGATGGTTGGCTGCAGTTGAACATGAGGTAGCAGTGTGCCCAGGTGGGCAGGAGAGCCAATGGCATCCTGGCCTGTTTGAGGCCAGCAGAAGCCAGGCATTGTTGTTCAAGTTGTATTAATTCTGGATGCTTGACTCACACCATCAAAATCTGCTTTAGAATTTGCTAGACTTTGTCAGAAGTGCTCCCAAACCCAACTATTTCAGTTCATTCTAATCAAGAATCTGCTCATTGTTGTTAAGGTTGTATTAATTCTGGATGTTTGACTCACACCACCAAAATCTCCTTTAAAACTTGCAGGGCTTTGTCAGAAGTTGTGCTTCCAAACTCAACTATTTCAGTTCATTCCAGCCAAGAAGCTGCTCATTGTTGTTAAAGTTGTATTAATTCTGGATGCTTGGCTCACACCATCAAAATCTGCTTTAGAATTTGTTAGAAGTGATCAGAAGTTGTGCTCCCAAACCCAACTGTTTCTGTTCATTCTAGCCAAGAATCTGCTCATTGTTGTTAAGGTTGTGTTAATTCTGGAGGCTCTGTTAATGCCATGAGATTGAACAAGGCTAAGTGCAGGGTTCTACACTTTGGCCACAAAAGCCCCAAACAGCTCTACAGGCTGGGGACAGAGTGGCTGGAGAGCAGCCAGGCAGAGAGGGAACTGGGGGTGATGGTTGGGTGCAGTTGAACATGAGGCAGCAGTGTGCCCAGGTGGGCAGGAGAGCCAATGGCATCCTGGCCTGGATCAGGAGCAGTGTGGCCAGCAGGAGCAGGGAGGTTCTTCTGCCCCTGTGCTCAGCACTGCTCAGGCCACACCTTGAGTGCTGTGTCCAGTTCTGGGCCCCTCAATGCAAGAGAGATGTTGAGGTGCTGGAAGGTGTTCAGGGCAGGGCCCTGTAATGAAGGGGTAATTAACTGATGTCAGATATGATTTTCAAAAATTGTTTATTAATTTTGCATATTCAGAACTCTTGCCACTCCAAACACTATTTCTTAATAATTTCTCCTCAAAGAACATTTGTTCTCCCCCACTCCCCCCAACCCATTCACCTCTTGACTTGCTCTCCATATCAATATCAATATTGAATTTTTGTCTTTAGCCGTTTTATTGCAGTGCACTTCTTCAGAGCTTTTCCTTGTGTCCTTTGTCTAACAGCAAAACAAGAGCCTCCTCAGGGGGACAACTAGCTCAGCTCCATCTCTGGAGATGCAATTATTTTGTGCTTATCCTCAGTGCTTCTGGGTGAGCAGCTGGTTAAAGGAGATTTTCCTCCTCCTCCACCTTACTGAGGCCACATCTGCAGTGCTGGGTGCAGTTCTGGGCTCCACAGTTCAAGAGAGACAATGAATGATTTCAGAGAGTCTGGCAGAGGCTACAGAGATGCTGAGAGGCCTGAAGCGTCTCTGTGAGGAGGAAAGGCTGAGAGCCCTGGGGTTGAGAGCCTGCAGAAGAGCAGTCCCAGAGGGGAGCTGAGCAAAGCTGAACAAGAGATAAAGGGTGAGGAGATGAGAGGATGGGGCCAGGCTCTGCTCAGTGCTGCTCAACAACAGGAGAAGCATCAATGGGCACAAACTGGAACCAGGAGATTGTTTGGATAGGAGGAGAAGCTGCTTTGGTGTGAGGGTGCTGGGAGCCCTGGAGCAGGCTGCCCAGAGAGGTTGCAGAGTCTCCTTGTCTGGAGAGCTTCCGTACCCAGTTGGCCATCGTGATGCTGAGCAAGCTGCTGTGTGTGCCCTGCTTCGTCAGGGGAGTTGGACTGAATGACCTCCAGAGGTCCCACTCTGTGTCTCTGTGCTGCAGGCAGTTCTGCAGGCAGGCACACAGGACAGACTCGTGGCAAACCACTGTGATTCAAGCAGCAGCAGCACTGCTGCTCACACAGCCTTTCCTTGCTCAGGGCAGTAGTGGGAGGGCCTCAGAAGGTCTGGCAGAGTGTCGTGCTGCCCGTCACAGTGATGCTGGTTTGCAAATCCTTCCTAGCCATCGCTCTTTGCATCAGCTCCAAGAGTCAGGTCTGAGGAGCTTGTTCACAAATCGCTACCTGTTGTGTAATGTTTGCATCTGAACCATCAGCCTGCTCTGAGCAAAGAACCAGAAATCTCCGTGAGCAAAGAAAACTGGGAATTTTACCTTCGGGATAGGCTGTGTTGTTTGGTAATTGCTGCTCTTTGATGTGCTTAGGTGGCTTTAAGAGCTGTGCATTCCAGGAGCTGCTTTTTTTCCTATTAGAAGAACCACTTTAAAAAAGGAGCTTCTCTTCCCCATGCTGCTGCCGGGGGTGCTAGAGGTTAAATGGACTCTGCCTCTGGGGCAACCCCACCAGGCTGCTCTTCGTGTTTGAAAGCTTAACCCGGTGGTGCTAAGACCAGGCAGAAGAAAGATTTCACTTACAAATGCCATCAATCAGAGTGGGTTTTGAGGGTGCTAAATTGGAGTGTAAGAAGTCGTAGAAGTCAGGCTTCTGACAGCTATTACTGATACCTTTTCCCTGCTGCATTGCTCTAAAGTTCATAACATTTCTGAAAAATTAAAGGAACACAGGTTCTCCATGGGCAGACAGGACAAATTGTCCTCCTGCTTGCTCTTTTGATGTTTTGCTGATTGAACCCTGGGAACTTTATTTAAGCTGCTCTCCATTTGTCATTCAGCGGCGTTAATTTTAATGCCGCCACCGGCGGTTGCGCATCTCTGTCTGCATGGAGAGGCTGGGATGAGCCAGCAGAATAAATGAGGCTCAGTGATGACTTAGAATCGTAGAATCAGTCAGGGTTGGAAGGGAGCACAAGGATCAGCCAGTTCCAATCCCCCTGCCATGGGCAGGCACACCTCACACTAGATCAGGCTGGCCTTAAACACCTCCAGGGATCAGGCTTCCACTACCTCCCTGGGCAACCCCTGCCAGGCTCTCACCACCCTCATGCTGAACAACTTGTTCCTAACATCCAGGCTGATGTTAGGATGCTCTACCCATTTCTAGTTCTGTTCCGTTCCCCCCAGTCCTATCCCTACCTGACAGCCTAAAAAGTCCCTCCCCAGCATTCTTGTAGATACTTGAGATACTGAGAGGCCACAATAAGGTTCCTTGGAGCCTTCTCCTCTCCAGACTGCACAGCCCCAACTGCCTCAGTCTCTCCTCACAGCAGAGCAGCTCCAGCCCTCTGCTCATCCTCGTGGCCCTTCTCTGGCCCTTCCAGCACTTCCACAACCCTCTTGCAAATAGTAGCACCAGCACTGGATGCAGCACTCCAGGTGGGGTCTCAGCAGTGTGGAGCAGAGGGGCAGGATCACTTCCCTCACCCTGCTGCCCACACTGCTCTTGCTGCAGCCCAGGCTCTGGTTGCTCTCTGGGCTACCAGAGCACACTGACAGCTCACACTGAGCTTCTCATCCACCAGCACTCCCATGTCCCTCTCCTCAGGGCTGCTCTCCAACCACTCACTGCCCAACCTGGATTGGTGCTTGGGATTGGTTTGACCTCTGAGATTGAGTCCAACCTATCACCTAACCCTTCTAAGAGAAGAGGAGGCTGAGGGCAGACTTCATTGCTCTCTACAGCTGCCTGAGAGGAGGTTGCAGTGATGTGTGGGTTGGGCTCTGCTCCATAGATCAGGTGATAGAAAAAGAGAAAATAACCTGGAATTGTACCAGGGGAGGGTTGATTGGAGATGAGGAAAAATTTCTTTGCTGCAAGAGTGGTCAGGGACTGGCACAGGCTGCCCAGGGAGGTGGTGGAGTCCCCATCTCTGGAGGTGTTCATGAAACCTGTGGCCCTTGGGGCCATGGTTTAGTGGCCATGGTGGGGTTGGGTCGATGGTTGGGCTGGATGATCTCAGAGGGATTTTCCAACCAAAGCATTTCTGTGCTCCTATGATTGCCTGCTGGAAACTAAGAACCTTTTTTGTTCCTACTCTGCTGAAGGCTACAGAAACCATTTTTTTTAAGAACTAAATTGGCAAAATTGAAGGGCAGCTCCTCAAACATGCCCCAAATTGGTGCAATTCCACTGACTTCAATGAAGTTATGGAGATTTACATCAGCTGAGGTGCCAGCCTGGTGTCCCAACAGCAGGCTTCAAAGGCCTTAAATCCATTTATGTCACAAAACCACCTGGAGATTATCACATTGGATCCCTCTGACAGAATTAAAGACTTCATTCTTCAGCAGCAGTGGGAAGAGCTCATGAGGTTTTCCCATCCACAGCCAGGAGCCTGCCCAGCATTGTGATGCTGTGTGGTGTGATGTCTGGCACATCTCAAGTGGGGCACCCAGTAGGAGCACTGTGAGAAGGGCTTTGATGTACCTCTTTGTGTAGCTTCAAAAGAGAGGTGATTCTCTTTGCCTAAACAACTTGGTTCTGTTTAAACCCCAGGCAGCCAGGATGACATCAGGCTTGCATTCAGGGCATCCAGAGACCATTCCAAGCTGATGTTGATGGTTTTGCATGGAAAAATAGAACTATTTAAAATTATAAACATGGTGACTTTCCCTTCCTCACCAGACTTTGTTTTGCTGGCATTTGTTACATTGAAATATTGTTTATTTTTCTTAAAGCAAGACCTGAACTTGCTAGAAATACTGAAAATGCAGGGAGTGATGTTTGTAATGGGGCAGATGCTTAAAAGGTGCCAGTGTGATGGGAAGGACACAAACCCCATGCTCACCTTATTTACATATTACTGGGATGTGGCAGGGGAGGTGTAGAATCATAGAATCAGTCAGGGTTGGAAGGGAGCACAAGGATCAACTAGCTCCAACCCCCCTGCCATGGGCAGGGACACCTCACACTAGATCAGGCTGGCCACAGCCTCAGCCAACCTGGCCTTAAATATCTCCAGGGATGAGACTTCCACACTAGATCAGGTTGTCCTCAACCTCCAGGGATGAGGCTTCCACCACCTCCCTGGGCAACCCCTTCCAGGCTCTCACCACCCTTACGCTGAACAACTTCTTCCTAACATCCAGGCTGACTCTCCCCATTTCCAGCTTTGTTCCATTCCCCCCAGTCCTATCCCTACCTGACAGCCTCAAAAGTCCCTCCCCAGCTTTCTTATAAGCATTGCTAAGATCTTCCTTCAGTCTTCTCTAAGCTTTTTACCCTAAGTCCTTCAGCCTTTCTTCATGAGAGATCTTCTGGTCCCCTCATCAGCTCCAGAGCCCTCAGTCACAAATATTTGAGCAGGGGATCCATGGCCTAAACCTTTCTGTAGACAACTGGCTGAAAAGCTGGCAGCAATCAGCTTTCCTTCTAACAGTAGCTTAATGTGCTTAAACCTCAACACAGCAAACAGACTTCACCTTGAGGCAATGCACCAGAGAGGCTTCTTTCACCTTGAAGGTTTGCCAGGCTTGGGCTTCTCTATCATCTGAGAGCTTGGACGCATTATAGAATCACAGAGTGATAGAATCAGGGTTGGAAGGGAGCACAAGGATCAGCCAGCTCCAACCCCCTGCCATGCCCAGGGACACCTCACACTAGATCAGGCTGCCCACAGCCTCATCCAACATAGCATTAAACACCTCCAGGTTTGGGACCTCAACCCCCTCCCTGGGCAGCCCCTGCCAGACTCTCACCACCCTCTTGCTGAGAAACTTCCTCCTCACCTCCAGTCTGAATCTCCCCACCTCCAGCACTGTTCCATTCCCCCCAGTCCTGTCACTACCTGATAGCCTCAAAAGTCCCTCCCCAGATTTCTCGTAGCCCCCTTCAGATCCTGGAAGGCCACAAGAAGGTCACCTGGGAACCTTCTCCTCTCCAGACTGAACAGTCCCAACTATTTAAGTCTCTCCTCACAGCAGAGCAGCTCCAATGCTCTGAGCATCCTCGTGGCCCTTCTCTGGACACCTTCCAGCACTTCCACAGTCCTCTTGTAAATAGTAGCTCCAGCACTGGATGCAGCACTCCAGGTGGGGTCTCAGCAGTGGGGAGCAGAGGGGCAGGATCACTTCCCTCTCCCTGCTGCCCACACTGCTCTTGCTGCAGCCCAGGCTCTGGTTGCTCTCTGGGCTGCTAGAGCACACTGACAGCTCACACTGAGCTTATCCACCAGCACCCCCAAGTCCCTCTCCTCAGGTCTGCTCTCCAACCACTCACTGCCCAGCCTGGGTTGGTGATTGGGATTGCTTTGACCCAGCTATGCGCCCTTGCACTTGATCTTGTTGAACATCATGAGGTTGTCTTGTGCCCAGCTCTCCAGCCTGTCCAGGTCCCTCTGGATGCCATCCCTGCCCTCCAGCTGTCTGCTGCACCACACAGCTTGGTGTGGTCAGCAAACTTGCTGAGGCTGCACTCGGTGCTGCTGTCCATGACACTGACACAGACGCTGAACAAGGTTGATCCCGGGACTGATCTCTGAGGGACTCCACTTGCCAGAATTGTCTTTGGTTTGCAAGCCACAGATGACATGAAGATGATGGATTATTGCCCCAGGGACATCTCTTCCCTAAGGCTTCAGGATTTTGAAGGAGTGAGGTAGTTGGTTTGTTTGGTTTTTTCTCCACTGTGGGTATTTTGCAGCTTCTCCCTGCCTGCTGGTGGGGTGGGGAGGGTGGCATTTCTCAGCCTGGTCTTCTACACACCTTCCTTGTTACCTGAAAGATGAAAATCCATTGGAAGCTCAGGGGGGGTATTCTAGGAAGGAAATCTGTGGCTTTAAAATATGCACACAGACCTAATCCTTCTGCCTTGGTTTGTTTTGTGTTGGTTTATTTTTTTAATACCCACTTTATAGTCCTTGTCAAGACAACTGAAAGTCTGGCAATAATGATATGTGCTCTTGGAAGAGAGGAGGCCTAGCAACACCTTAAGTTTTACTAATAAATCAATAGGTAATTAGTAGAGAGCTTTGAAACATTCATAATACCTCATCCACAAATGGCTCTCTACAGGAACACTCAGTGCTGGAGGGATCTGCAGGCTTTGGCAGGAGCTTGAAGGCTACTTGAAGGCAACTTTGTGTGTGCAGTGAGGGCCTTGGCAGAGGTGAAGGTAATGTCAAACCAACCAGGCTTAAGTATTGAGGTTTCCAGTAGGTTAGGATGCTGGCAGCAGCCTTCTGAATTTCACAGATTGAGGTCTCTTAATAGTCAAAAGCCATTTTGAACCTGGATAGTCTTTGCTCATGACATCCAGGACTTGCTTGCAAGAGGGATGAAAAACAATGAGCTCAGTGTTGATTTGTAGCTGTTGATCTAAGGGAAAATGTGGACATCACTACAAGATACTAGGGAAAATTTGGATGTGAGGAAAACTTCTTTCCTGAAAAAGTGGTCAGGGATTTGAACAGACTGCCCAGGGAGGTGGTGGAGTCACCATCCCTGCAGGGGCTCAAGAAATGTTGTGTGGCTGTGGCACTTTGGGACATGGCTCAATGGCCATAGTGATGTTGGGTCAGTGGCTTCACTCCATGACCATAGAGGTCTTTTCCAACCAAAACAGTTCTGTAGGATACAGGTGCAGTCAGGATTTGCAGACCTTGGCAACAGTCATGGAACCATGGAATGGTTTTGGTTGGAAGGGATCTGTGGCTAAAGGGCATCCAGTTCCACCCCCCTGCAGGCAGCAGGGACATCCTCCACTACAGCAGGTTGCTCAGAGCCTTGTCCAGCCTCAAAGAATCACACAGAAACCTCCAGGCTGGCAAAGCCCCTCAGGAGCACCAAGCCCAACCCAGAACCCTACTCTACAAGATTCACCTTGAACCATAGCCCCAAACACCACATCCAAACCACCCTGAAACACAGCCAGGGTGGGGGACTCCACCACCTCCCTGGGCAGCTCATTCCAGTCCCTCACCACTGTCTCCAGGAAAAACTTTTTCCTAATGTCCAATCTAAACCTCCCCAGCCTCAGCTTGAGGCCATTCCCCCTTGTTTTGTCTCCAGTTCCCTGTGAGCAGAGCCCAGCAGCAGCCTCTCCACAATGCTCTCCTACAGGTAGCTGTAGACAGCAATGAACTCTGCCCTCAACCTCCTCTTCCTCACACTACCCATCCCCAGCTTCCTCAGTCACTCCTTGTAAGAGTTATTCTGTAGGCCCTAAGTATCTCCAGGGATGGAACCTGAACTGCCTCCCTGGGCACCCTGCTGCAGTGTTGCAGCAGCCTCCTGGTGCAGAACTTGTTCCTCACATCCAATCTCAACCTGCTCTGCTCTCATTCCAAACCATTGCCCTCATCCTGTCCCTGCAGGCCTTTGCAAACAGTCCCTCTGCAGCCTGCTTGTATGTCCTCTTCAGGTAGTGCAGCCCACTATTAGGTCTCCCTGGAGCCTTCTCTTCTGCAGGCTGAGCCCCCCCCCAGCTGCCTGGAGCTTGGGCTTTGCCTGAGCTTCCCTGGGAGTTTTTCTTTGTTTTCTCTCTGTTAGCTGTGATGAGTCAGGGAGAAGGCAGCTTGCTGAAGAAACTGGTGATTCTCTGCAGCTCCGGAGCAGGGCTGCTTTTGTCGTGTGCTGAAGAGAACATCTGTGAGGATAACGATGCTGTTGCCTTGCTCCGAGAACACCAATTCCCTGCTATTAACCGAGGGTTTTGTCAGAGGGCGAGCCGCTCGTTCCCCCGCCGGGGGAGCTGCCTCTCCTGGCTGTCTAGACCCTGCAGATGAGGGGCAGGGAAGGCTCGCTGGGATCCGGCAGCAGGATTTGGTGGGAGAAGTGCTGGCTGGGTGGCGTTGGCTGCAGTCGCTGCTGTGGCATTTCAATAGGGGAAGCGATGGTGCCGCCGTGGTACAGTCAGGCTGAGCCAGAGGCTTCACAGGGGAAGTTCCCAGGCTGGAACTCGACTCCTGGGTGGAATTTGCTTTTGTTCACTCTGATGGCTCAGGACACAGGCAGAGGCAGGTGGTGGACTTGACCTCCTCTGAATGGTGGAGTTCAGGCTTACCGCAGAGGTCAGAGCATGCTCATGTCAGGGTGGATGTGCCTAACCCTGCCATTAAGTCAAACTGCTCCAGATACTTGGGTCAGAACTCATCATCAAACCCAGAAATGAGCCACCAAAATGATGAAGGAAGTAGAACATCTTCCTTATGAGGAGAGCTTGAGGCAGCTGGGGCTGCTGCTTGGAGAGGAGGAGACTAAGGGATAGCCTCAGCCATGTTTATAAATATGTAAGGCATGAATGCCAGGAGGATGGAGCCAGGCTCTGCTCAGTGATGCCCACTAGCAGGACAGGGGGCACTGGGTGAAAGTTGAGGCACAGGAGGTTCCATGTGAACCTGAGAAGGATTTTTTTCCCCTATGAGGGGGACAGAGCACTGGAACAGGCTGCCCAGGGAGGTTGTGGAGTCTCCCTGTCTGGAGATAATCAAGATGCATTCCTGTGTCATCTGGTCTAGGTGATCCTGCTCTGGCAGTGGGGGGCTGGACAAGATGATCTTTAGAGGTCCCTTCCAGTGTGATCTGCTCTGGGTGATACTGCTCTGGCAGGAGGGCTGGGTGATGATCTGGCAGATGATCTTTAGAGGTCCCTTCCAGTGTGATCTGCTCTGGGTGATACTGCTCTGGCAGGAGGGCTGGGTGATGATCTGGCAGATGATCTTTAGAGGTCCCTTCCAGTGTGATCTGCTCTGGGTGATGCTGCTCTGGCAGGAGGGCTGGGTGATGATCTGGCAGATGATCTTTAGAGGTCCCTGCCAGTGTGATCTGCTCTGGGTGATGCTGCTCTGGCAGGAGGGCTGGATGATGATCTGGCAGATGATCTTTAGAGGTCCCTGCCAGTGTGATCTACTCTGGGTGATGCTGCTCTGGCAGGGGGCTGGGTGATGATCTGGCAGATGATCTTTAGAGGTCCCTGCCAGTGTGATCTACTCTGGGTGATGCTGCTCTGGCAGGGGGCTGGGTGATGATCTGGCAGATGATCTTTAGAGGTCCCTGCCAGTGTGATCTACTCTGGGTGATGCTGCTCTGGCAGGGGGCTGGGTGATGATCTGGCAGATGATCTTTAGAGGTCCCTGCCAGTGTGATCTACTCTGGGTGATGCTGCTCTGGCAGGGGGCTGGGTGATGATCTGGCAGATGATCTTTAGAGGTCCCTGCCAGTGTGATCTACTCTGGGTGATGCTGCTCTGGCAGGGGGCTGGGTGATGATCTGGCAGATGATCTTTAGAGGTCCCTGCCAGTGTGATCTACTCTGGGTGATGCTGCTCTGGCAGGGGGCTGGGTGATGATCTGGCAGATGATCTTTAGAGGTCCCTGCCAGTGTGATCTACTCTGGGTGATGCTGCTCTGGCAGGGGGCTGGGTGATGATCTGGCAGATGATCTTTAGAGGTCCCTGCCAGTGTGATCTACTCTGGGTGATGCTGCTCTGGCAGGGGGCTGGACCAGATGATCTGGCAGATGATCTTTGGAGATCCCTTCCAGTGTGATCTGCTCTGGGTGATGCTGCTCTGGCAGGAGGGCTGGGTGATGATCTGGCAGATGATCTTTGGAGGTCCCTTCCAGTGTGATCTGCTCTGGGTGATGCTGCTCTGGCAGGAGGGCTGGGTGATGATCTGGCAGATGATCTTTAGAGGTCCCTGCCAGTGTGATCTGCTCTGGGTGATGCTGCTCTGGCAGGGGGCTGGACCAGATGATCTTTGGAGGTCCCTTCCAGCCGCTGACATTCTGTGATTCTCTCATACTATGAAAGTGTTGCTGTCTCTGTGTCAAACTCTGGAGATCTTCCATGCCTGCATTCACAGGAGTGAAATTTTGTTTCTTGTCATGTTGTGAGCCTCTGGACTTTCATGGGTGTGTTACTGCTGCTGAGGAACATCAGACACCGCTGTCAGATGCTTGCCTATCATATGTCACCTGTCAGGCATGGCTTTGCACTCTTCACTGCATTTGTTCTTGGTGCAGCAGCCATCTGGGACATGAAAGTGTGTGAGGAAAGAGAGGGGTGATTCAGCTGAGCAAGGTGCTGGACCACCCCAAGATGAGGNGCCACCTGACTCGGGGTCACTGCTGGAGTGCTGCAGGGTGCTGCAGAACAAGCCCAGGCTTGCAGTCTGCTGCTGCAGGGCGTTCAGGGGAAAGGCAGTAGCTTTCTTCCCCAACACTGGCCACTTCCATGATTCAGCTGAACAAGGTGCTGGACCACCCCAAGATGAGGAACTTCTTTGGTGTGAGGGTGCTGGAGACCTGGAGCAGGCTGCCCAGAGAGGCTGTGGAGTCTCCTTGTGTGGAGAGCTTCCAAGGCCAGCTGGGCACTGTGCTGCTGGGCAAGCTGCTGTGGGTGCCCTGCTTGAGCAGGAGGTTGCACTGAGTAATCTCCAGAGGTCTCTTCCAACCCCCACCAACCTGTAATTCTGTGGTCTGGTGTCAGGATTTACTTCTTGTAATTTCAAAGCCATTAGCACTGTTTCTGCCTGCAGTTGATGCTAACAGAAATGATAGGTGAGAAATAAAAAGTGAGCCAGCCAATTTAGTCTTTTTCTGCTCAGGAGGATGTAAAGCAGCTGACTACCCTTGAAGCACAGGCTGTTGCCTTAACCACTGATGCCCTTGAGCTGTCCTATCCATTTCACTTCCCAGTCTTCTGAGGAGTTGCTCTTCCCTGGGTGCAGTTTTGTCTTGAAGAAATACTGACTGGTAGAGCTGTGTGAAAACACAGCAGCAGGCACAGCAGAAACCAATTCCCTCGACAGCAAACAAGGAAAGGATTTTTATCATTTCCACTGGATATACTCCAAGAATTCTCTCTTTCTAGTTATTATCTTTCCCTACAGTCTGGAATATTCAATTAAACCTCCTCTCCAATTGGCCATAACTTTCAATGAGAACTAAAGCAGTTCTATTTAGGTAAGGCCATCGCTCACCCAGCTTAATGCTGGGAGACAATAGGAATGGTTTCACCTGTTCCTGTGAATTAACCTCAGCTGACATTCTTCATGTTCTATTTCCTCAAAACCCCAGAGGACAACAAACATGGAGCATCTTTCTTTGTCCTGGTCTGAGCTACAGCAGAGCTGGTTCTGGGCAGGGCTAGGACTTGCCAGCTCAGTGAGGCACTCAATGAAGTTCAGGCTAGGGGCTTTTAGCAGGGAGAAGCTGATGGGCAGAGTTCCTGCAAAGGGGTGGGCTGCACAAAGGGTCTGCCTGGGACTTGTTCCTGGGCACACCAAGGACACTGCCACAGCTTGTGCCCTGCCTTGGGGGCAGCAAGGCAGAGGTGGCAGTTGTGGGGAGGAGCAGCCAGGACAGGTGAACCTCAAGCACCCACCAAGGGATTGCAGCCCAGGGAGGGCATCTTCAGGAGCCAGCTGAGGGATGCCCAGGGCCAAGCCTCTTCTTCCCTGGCCCTGTCCCAGTAGGACTCTCTCCCTTCTGCCTTCCCTCCCCATCCCTGTACTCCTGAACACAGTTCCAGAATGCAACTCCTGAATCCTGTTCCCGTCTGCTGCTGAGTGCAGGCTGGGCCTTGCCCAGTGCCTGCCCCCAGCACCAGTGGTGTCCATGGTGCCCTCCTTGCCATCAGGGGTTGGGTTGGCTCTTGCTTTGTGTCTCTATTCCATGACATTGTTCTTTTTTCCATCCCAGCTGGTTTAGTTTCTTTCCCACTCCATCATTCTCTGTCCCTCTTCCCTTTGGGAAGGCAGAGGGGCTCATGGAGAACCTCTTGCACTAGTGTGGTGGCAGACCCATCCCTGATCCTTGACAGGCTCAAACCACAACCCTCTGGCAGGAAGAAGCTGAGCTCCAGGAGTCAGAGTTCCCTTTCTTCTCCCTTCTTCCCTCTGGGAAGGCAATGGGGCCCCTGGAGGTCCTCTGGCACTTGTCAGGTGGCCAACCCAGCTTTGACTCTGGACACACGTACACGGTGAGCACCAGCCCAGCTTCTGTATTTTACAGCTCAATAAGTAGCCAAAATGTGTTTGAATTCTCTTGTTTCCAACCCATGAATGCCATGCTCAGCTCCACCATCCTCTGGGCCAGGTGTAATGTTCTTCTTTGCATGAATGAAGCTGGATAAGGGGTAAAGGAGCCCAAGCCCTCCAGAACAAGTCAGGATATCATCATCTAGCCCTTTATGCTTTCTGGCTATTATTATCTTTTTCCTCCAGCAACAGGGAAGTTGCAAACAGGTATAATCTAAAGCTGGAGATTGTGAAATGTGTTTTGAATAAGAGATGAGTCTCAGTCAGATCTCCTCAACATACAATTAAAGCTAAACACAGGCGATCCGATGCCCTTCAGTGCATTCAGCTTTGTGGCGGTGCCTGAGGGAGGAGACCTGGGGGAGAGGTTGCTCCATTGTATTCTCCCTGGCAGAGTCTCTCTGAAATCCTTCAGTGGAGGGGACAGAATTGTCTCCCTGGAGTACAGAGCTATTGTTCTGGCCCTGATAAAGCCAGCTGATGTCCCAGGGTTGGGGAGCATGAGGGCTAGGCACATCTTCTCATCTTCTCATTCCTGCTGGGAAGATGCTTTGTCTTCTCCTCATCCCTTTTTCTTTCCTACTTGTTTGTGCATTTCATTATCTTGCTGTTATCATACAATCAGTCAGGGTTGGAAAGGAGCACAAGAATCATCCAACTCCAACCCCCCTGCCATGGGCAGGGACACCTCACACTACATCAGACTGGCCACAGCCTCATCCAGCCTGGCCTTAAACACCTCCAGGGATGAGGCTTCCACCACCTCCCTGGGCAACCCCTGCCAGGCTCTCGCCACCCTCATGCTGAAGAACTTCCTCCTAACATCCAGTCTGAATCTCCCCATTTCCAGCTTGGTTCCATTCCCCCCAGTCCTATCCCTACCTGACAGCCTAAGAACTCCCTCCCCAGCTTTCTTGTAGCCCACTTCAGATACTGCAAGGCCATAATAAGATCCCCTTGAAACCTTCTCCTCTGCAGACTGCACAACCCCAACTACCTCAATCTCTCCTCACAGCAGAGGCACAGCTAACAGGTAGAGCTTTGCAGAGTAGAGGACATAAAGAAATACATGAGCCTTGCTCAACTGCCACAGAAAGCCTCAGCAGTGAATTCCCTGCTCTCCATTTGTTTGTATCAGGCACATTTATCTCCAGGGTAGCCGCTGAGAACACAAAGGAAATCAACTTTTCTTCTCTCCAAAGATCAGCTATCTTGATTGCACTCAGACTTTTCTGATCATCAGTGTCAATGTCTGGCTGCCACTGAGCAGTGCCACAAGCACAGCACAAGGTAAGGACCCAGGGGAACTGCTCCCAGTCTTTTAGCTTGAATGGAAGGAGCCTTCCTCTAATGCTTTCTGGACATGTTCTGCTCATCTTCTGCTCTCTCTCCTTCACATCAGATTTGTTGTTGCAAGCATCAGCATAGAATCATAGAAGGGTAAGGTTGGAAGGGACCTCAAGGATCAGCCAGTTCCAACCCCCTGCCATAGGCAGGGACACCTCCCACTAGCACAGCTCACTCAAGGCCTCCTCCAACCTGGCCTTGAACACCTCCAGGGAGGGAGCAGCCACAACCTCCCTGGGCAACCTGTGCCAGTGCCTCACCACCCTCACTGCAAACAACTTCCTCCTAACATCCAGTCTGAATCTCCCCTCTGCCAGTTCAAACCCATTGCCCCTTGGCCTGGCATTCCCAGACCTTGTCAATAGTCCCTCCCCAGCCTTCCTGTAGCCCCCTTCAGATCCTGCAAGGCCACTCCAAGGTCTCCTGGAAGCCTTCTCCTCTCCAGGCTGCAGNTGCCCTGCTGCCCACACTGCTCTTGCTGCAGCCCAGCACACAGTTGCTGTCTGGGCTGCACTCACACTGCAGGCTCAGCTTGAGCTTTTCATCACCCCAGACCCCCAGGGCCTGTTCCTCAGGGCTGCTCTCAGCCATTCCCCACCCAACCTGTTGCCCAGCAGGGTAACTGTGGGTCATCAGGATGCTTCCTTCACTATTGAGGGTAGAGACTGGCAGGGGCATGAGCATGTACTAGTGGGAGGTGTCCCTGCCTATGGCAGGGGGTTGGAACTAGATGACCCTTGAGGTCCCTTCCAACCTTCCCATTCTATGATTCTATGGATGTCACTTAGGGTCACTGAATGGAGTTATGAATGAGTTTGCTTGGAAAAAGCTCCCTAACATCTTCGAGTCCAAACATTACTTTTGCCAGGGAGCCACACAGAGTCACACAATGGCAGGGGCTGGAAGGGACCTCAAAGGATCATCCAGTCCAATCCCCTGCCATCTAGTCTGCTGCCAGAAGTCCTCCTGGATGGACATGAAGGAAATTCATGGGTACAGGAGGTCAGAGAAAAATGAACAAATGAAATCACAGAACCTTAGAGGTGGGAAGAGCCCTCCAGAGATCAATCCCAATCTCCCTGCTATCTTTGAACGTTGTGGCAGGTTGTTTTGCCACAGTGTTTTCACTCTTCTAGCTCTTTTTAGAGACAGGATTCAATTCTGTGTTGTGCATGTGTGTGATGTGCTTGCCATTGTGATTCATAGCAAGCACTCAGGACTCTTGCCCCATGAGCATGGCAAGGTGCAGGGATTGGTGCCTGGAGCATCCCTGGGACGATCTCCAGCTGGATCATCCCCAGCTTAATGACTGGGGATGGGCAGACGGCCTTAAAGGGTTTATGTGGCCCAAGGTCCCTTCTGAGGGGCTGGCACTCAGTTACTCCCCATGTCTAAGAAAGGTTTCAATCCAGGGGTGGCAGAGCTGGTTGTTGTGGTGATGGAGCAGCTTCCTGGGGGCTGTCAGTGCTGGTGGACCTCCAGCTCACTTGCCTCTGCTTAGTTACATGGGGGGTTGATTTCAAGTGGAAATCTTTCAGTTTCTAGAGGTGAAACTCAGCATTCTGGTTGGAGGTCAGCTTTGCTGTGGCAGTGGAGTCTTGCCCATTCCCAGCTGTCTGAAAGGTACCTGGCAAAGAACACCTGAGATAGGTTGGGGACCGATCTGTTGCAAGGCAGCGAACTGGAAAACGGATTTGGGGGTCCTAGTGGATGGGAGGGTGCCCATGAGCCAGCAATGTGCTCTGGTGGGCAGGAGGGGCAATGCCAGCATGGGGTGGGTTGGAAGGGCTGTGGTGAGTAGGTCAAGAGAGGTTCTCCTGCCCCTCTGCTCTGCCCTGCTGAGGCCACATCTGGAGTCCTGTGTCCACTTCTGGGCCCCCAGTTCCAGAGGGACACAGAACTGCTGGAGAGAGTCCAGCACAGAGCCACAGAGATGCTGAAGAGAATGGAACAGCTCTGTTAGGAGGAAAGCCTGAGGGAGCTGGGGCTGTGCTGCTGGGAGAGGAGGAGCCTGAGAGGTGACCTCAGCAATGGGGATCAATATGTAAAGGTGAGTGGCAGGAGGCTGGAGCCAGGCTCTGCTGGGTGATGCCCAGTGCCAGGGCAAGGGGCACTGGGTGGAAGCTGAGGCAGAGGAAGTTTCATGGAAACATAAGGAGGAGATTTTTTTTTTTCCGTGTGAGGGTGACAGAGCACTGGAAGAGGCTGCCCAGGGGGGTTGTGCTCCCTGTGTGATCTGCTCTGAGTGCTCCTGCTCTGGCAGGGGACTTGGACTGGCTGAGCTTTGTAGGTCCCTTCCAGCCCCTGACATTGTGTGACTCTGTGAGCTTTGTTTGACATTTCAGCCTGTGCTCTGCTTAGGGCACAAACAGTGAGTGTTGGCTCCACGTCAGGTTTAATGGCTGTTGGAACAAAATCTCACCACAATAAAACCCCAAAGTGTCATTATCACATCTTTTCTAGGCTGGATGATTCACAGCCTCTTGCTGCTAAGATGCTTGTTTTATAGTAGCCTTATTTTCCATGTTCTGAGTGCAGGGAGATGCCATCAAGTGCCTGTCACATCTTTCCTCTGTTCAATGCAGATGACAACGCACTGCACGGGCCGGTTTTCCTGCAGGAGCCCAACAGCATGATCTTCCCCTTGGATTCAGAGGAAAAGGAAGTGAAGCTGAGCTGTCAAGTGAAAGGAAATCCCAGACCAACCATTGGGTTTGTTGCCTGTTTTGTTGGATTGTGTTTTTTTTAGCATCACCTCCTCATGGTATCAGTGTCCTCCAAGAGCCCTTCTCTCGAGTGTATCGTGCAGTGTAGCTCTGGGATACCCCTGGAGACTACACAGGTGCTGATGGGAAAATAAAAAAGCATCACTGATGAGGAGAGGCTGAGAGCCCTGAGGCTCTTGAGCTTGGAGAAGGGCAGCCCCAGAGGGCATCTGGTCAATGCTCAGCAAGAGCTAAAGGGTGAGGGGGCAAGAGGATGGGGTCAGACTTCTCAGCGGTGCTCAACAACAGGGCAAGGGGCAAAGGGCAGAAACAGAATGCCAGGAGGACCCATCTGAACAGGAAGAGAAAGTTCTTTGTTGTGAGGGTGCTGGAGGCCTGGAGCAGGCTGCCCAGAGAGGTTGTGGAGTCTCCTTGCCTGGGGAGTTTCCAATCCCAGCTGGGCACTGGGCAAGCTGCTGTGGGTGCCCTGCTTTAGCAATGGGGTCTGACTGGGTGATCTCCAGAGGTCCCTTCCAACCTCCACCATTCTGGGATTCCCTGCTCAGGAAGTCCAACACCATGGAATTGACAAAGGTTATGAAAGGATAATCTTGGCTCCCACATTATCCATCCTTTTCCAGAAATGTGGGCAAAGCTTTTAATGGTTCTGAGCTTTAGTAACTGCTTTGGGTTCCTTAGGAAACAGATGTGATGCTACTACACTGCTTCTGCTGCTGCTGCTGGAAATCATTTTAGGCTGCTGGTTCTTTTTTTTTATCCTTTAGTGCCTTTCTCACCAAGGTAGATGACACTCTGAAGCCAATTAGGGTTGTCAGACCTTGGGCAGCATGCTGCCTTCTGCCACAAGCAGCTAGTTAATGCAAGAAACTCTGGTGAGTCACCGGTGTGAACAGCTGCAGATTGCTTCTCAATAGATGTGGGTGCAGGGAGCTGCTGTGTGGCTGTGGCTCCTTTTCCTGTCCGCCACAGGATGGTGGAGGATGCAACAGGATGCAACAGAGGAGATTCTAGCTGAAGATAAGTGCAAGGTTCTGGGTGCTGGGTCGAGGCAATCCCAAGCACCAATCCAGGCTGGGCAGTGAGTGGCTGGAGAGCAGCCTTGAGGAGAGGGACATGGGAGTGCTGGTGGATGAGAAACTCAATGGGAGCTGTCAGTGTGCTCTGGCAGCCCAGAGAGCAACCAGAGCCTGGGCTGCAGCAAGAGCAGTGTGGGCAGCAGGGTGAGGGATGTGATCCTGCCCCTCTGCTCCACATTGCTGAGACCCCACCTGGAGTGCTGCATCCAGTGCTGATGCTACTATTACAAGAGGGATATGGAAGTGCTGGAAGGTGTCCAGAGAAGGGCCACAAGGATGCTCAGAGGGCTGGAGCTGCTCTGCTGTGAGGAGAGCCTGAAAGAGTTGGGACTGTTCAGTCTGGAGAGGATAAGACTCTAAGGGGACCTTATTGTGGCCTCTCAGAATCTGAAGTGGGCTGCAAGAAATCTGGGGGAGGGACTTTTGAGGCTGTCAGGTAGTGACAGGACTGGGGGGAATGGAACAAAGCTGGAAATGGGGAGATTCAGACTGGAAGTTAGGAAGAAGTTGTTCAGCATGAGGGTGGTGAGAGCCTGGCAGGGGTTGCCCAGGGAGGTGGTGGAAACCTCATCTCTGGAGGTGTTTAAGGCCAGGCTGGCTGAGGCTGTGGGCAGCCTGATCTAGTGTGAGGTGTCCCTGCCCATGGCAGGGGGGTTGGAGCTGGCTGATCCTTGTCCTCCCTTCCAACCCTGACTGGTTCTATGATTCTATAAGGATAAACTTTTTCACTGTGAGGGTGACAGAGCCCTGGAGCAGGCTGCCCACAAAGTCTATGGAGTCTCCTTCTCTGGAGACACTCAAAACCTGTCTGGATTTCATAGAATCATAGAATGGTAAGGTTGGAAGGGAACTCAAGGGTCATCCAGTTCCAACCCCATGCCATAGGCAGGGACACCTCNGTCCTGGCATTCCCAGACCTTGTCAATAGTCCCTCCCCAGCCTTCCTGTAGCCCCCTTCAGACACTGGAAGGCCACTCCAAGCTCTCCTGGAAGCCTTTTCCTCTCCAGGCTGCAGAGCCCTAACTCTTGTAGCCTGTCCTCACAGCAGAACTGCTGCAGCCCTCTCAGCATCTTGGTGGCCTCCTCTGGACCCACTCCAACACTTCCATGTCCTTCCTGTGCTGGGGGCTCCAGAACTGCACACAGGACTGCAGGTGTGTGTGTGTGACCTGCCCTGGGTCACCCTACCCTGGCAGGGGGCTTGCCTGGATGGTATTTCAGAGTGCCTTCCAACCTCAGCCATTCTGTGATGCTGTGATTCTGCCAAGTGGGGCAGTGTGGTGCTGGTGTTCCTCAGTGCCACACTTTGTGCCAACATCTACTGGGAGTGAATTCTCTTAAAAAATAACCAGCAAGTGTGGGTGTGTGGGGGGGTGTGTGTAAGAAAAAGCAACCCTCAGTGGATTTGAATGGTTCAAAGATCCCAGTTTGGGAATTTCCCCTTGCCAAATGATTAATTCCACAGAGCAGCAGCAGCAGCAACTACAGAAGCATTAATCATACCTGAGACTGAAATGTGTGTCAGGGCTGTTGCTCTTTCAGTTAAATACTGCAATAGCTCAGTCCTGGGCAGGGCATTTGCATTTTTCATGCATTTCTTCTTTTTCAGTGAGTAGTCAAAGATGGTTTAGATCTTGCTTATTTTTCTATCTATCTATCTGTCTGTCTCCCTTCCCCCCTCCCTCCTCCCCTCCCTCCCTCCTCCCCTCCCTCCCTCA
>VWZE01009709.1:57036-81792 GCA_013396675.1 Eubucco bourcierii | reverse complement strand
CATCTGACCGAAGCCCCTCCTGAGCGACGTCTGACCGTAGCCCCTCCTGAGCAACGTTATGCTGACTGAAATCTTGAAAGTTTGAAAAAACTGGAAAGTGTTGTGACAAGTAATCTGAGCAAATATTAGAAGTGAAGTTTGACAAAGATAAAGTATCTGCCAAACACCCAAAGCATAAATGAAACTGCCATTCTGCAAGGGCCAAGTAAAACACGGTGTAGCCAGATAGTTCCTGACAGAACAGGGAGGGCATTGTTAGGGCTTCTTATAGACCTTTCTTTGTGTAAGAAAAAGAGCAGAAATGAAAGCCAGAACCCCACTGCATGGAAACTGCCTCCCTTTCGATGCACACCTCAGGGTCTCTCTATTTATCGTTAAAAAACAAGGGGGGTTTGCTCCATGAGTGCTGTCAAGTACTGGAGTGTCACACATCCTGGACTCTTCTGAGGCCCAGAGCAGGAAGAGATGGTGAGATACTAGTGGAAACATTTGGTGGGAGGAAGAAGAGGGTTTGGGGCAGTGATAAGCTTCATCTGAAACTTCCAGAAAGATTTTTGTTTTGGTTTGTCATTTCAATGCTCCTTAGCATTTTAAACAAAGGACCACTTCGTTAACACTAACCACTTCATCCTCCAGTGACCATGCTGCGACTCAAAACTGTGGAAGGCACCAAGATGCTGAGAGGGCTGCAACAGCTCTGCTGTGAGGACAGGCTGAGAGAGTTGGAGTTCTGTAGCCTGGAGAAGAGAAGGCTTCCAGGAGACCTTAGAGTAGCCTTCCAGGATCTGAAGGGGGCTCCAGGAAGGCTGGGGAGGGACTATTGACAAGGTCTTGTAATGCCAGGACAAGGGCAATGGGTTTGAACTGGCAGAGGGGAGACTGAAACTGGATGTTAGGAGGAAGCTGTTTTCAGTGAGGTTGGTGAGACACTGGCACAGGTTGCCCAGGGAGCTTGTGGGGCACAGAATCACCCAATGTGATCTTTGATTGAGTGATTTTGTGCTCCACAACCTCCCTGGAGGTGTTCAAGGCCAGGTTGGATGAGGCCTTGAGTGACCTGTACTAGTGGGAGGTGTCCCTGCATAAGGCAAGGGGTTGGAACTAGATGATGCTTGAAGTCCCCTCCAACCTCACTATTCTATGATTCTAAAACTTACAACATGAACAGATGCAAAGCCTTTCGACTTCTAATGAAACAATGATTTCCATAAGCTTCCTAACACAGAAGCAAAACACAACAGAGAGTATAAAGCCAAAAAACCCCAAAACCTCCCCAAAAACTCTGCAGGTTTTCTAAACAGTGTATCAGTAATACCATCACATTCCTCACTACAACCTTTACTTTAAGATCAAAAGGAGAGAGAAGCACATACATTAAATCAGCAGAGAGAAAACAAAAGCCCATTAGTGGAACCCAAAACACATTCTGGAAACCAAAATAAATGTTTTTTAAAATGTTTTAAATGTTACAGAAAGGCAGTGATGTGCTTTCCTCTGTTCATGGCAACAGTTCAGGAGAAATAACTTCTGGAAATGGCACACTGCCAGCTCACAGACTTTCAGGATATTCATTCTTCTGTGACTGCTTAATGTGATCTCTTCTATTTATACCTTTTGGGGTTTTTTGTTTGTTTTTTGTTGTGTTGTTGTTTGGGGGGGTTTTGTGGGTTTTTTGTTTGTTTGTTTGTTTTTTCCAAGTGGTTATTAAAATGAACAAGCAATCATAGAAACATGGCAGCAACCAACAGCAGCAACTCAAGCAAAGACACTACTTCAGTACACAGTTCTGCTTGCAATTTGCTAAGTTATGAGACTTATTTTGGTATAATTTGCTGTACAGGTTAGGAGAGCCTAGAAGTAATGATGGAAGCATTGGCCAAGACTGAGCCAGCTAAAGATGACCCTATTTACTGCAGGGAGCTTGGACTACGTGACCTTTAAAGGTCCCTTCCAACCCAATGCATTCTCTGAGTCTCTAATTCTATGACTGACCCAGTAGTGTAAGGTGCAGCATAAGCCGTACTTAAAACAGCAGCTAATGCTAGTGGGGAGCACCCTCATGCATTCCTGGCCTCCTGCCCACTCAAACCAGCACAACACATGGGCTGGAAAGGGTTCACAGCCTCACCAGCTGGGAATAATGTAAATCCTCCCCTTCAAGCAGTAAGTTTCATATCAACAATGCTGCTTCATGACATCCTCCCTTCCCTAAAGCACCCAATCAGTTAAGAGAAACTCTGTCAAAAAGCAGATCTGTCACTGCCACCTCCTCGACACACAGTAGGAACCACTCGGTCATTTGCTGATGGTGTACCCCTACACACCACAGTGACACAGACAGGACTTGTCTGCCCCATAGAGCAAATGGCACAGAGGTGAGGGCCACACCTGTGAAAACCACCTGAAGCTACAGGCCCCCATCAGTGAGCCCAAAAATCTGTCCTGCACAAGACTCATGTTGTGGTAGGCCTAAGCAGGCCAAAATAGGCTTATCCATGTCCTGGTTTACCTAGAGATGCTTTTGTGCTCTCCTTCTGTTTTGGGGAGAAGCAACCACAGGAAAGAGGACAAAGAACCTGGAGCCATTGAGTCTGAGGACTGTGGCCTGCCCAGACTTGTTTTGAACCCTGTGGTAAACAAGGTACACAGTTTGCCTTGTGCAAGGCTGTGGTCTGCCCAAATTTGGCTAAAGCAAGCCTATGGCTTCATCTAATATGGTCAAGCTTGGCTAACTGCCATTCTGATTGGCTATTCCGTTTCCAAAGGCCCAGTAGTCTCGGGTTGTATGGATAAAAGGAGATGAGCAGGAAGCACAACCTGTGCTCTGCCCTTGTATCTGGTCTCTGCCATTATATTTGTGCTGCCTTATATCCTGAGCTGCCTGTAAACTGCCTGCCAAAGGTTTACCAGGAACAGGCTCTAAATGTCTCCACGCGATCAGCCTGCACAGCCAGCCTGACACCTTGCTGAGACTGCACAGGGCATTGCATCCTGCTGCACCTGAAAGCCTGCTGCCAAGACAGGAAGTCCTGGAGATACACAGATCACCCAGAAGAGATCAGGGTCAGGTCAGAGTTTGTCTGTCTCCTTTCCCCAGCATTCTGGGAAGAATCAGAAGTCTCAGTGGATGACAAGACAGTAACAGAATTCCCTGAAAGCATTTGGGCACTGTCTGAAGCTGTAGCCAGCCCTGCCAGGCGGATATAATTTCTGTGAGTAACTACTTCAAGCCTCTTGTAACTCACCATTGCCTTCTGCCAGGAGCAGAAAGGAGCTCCTTGAGTCCCTCTAGTGGGCAAACAGAGCATTGACCGCAAGCAGTGCACTGACTGCAGCAACCTTCTCTGCCAGTTCAATCGAGGTCAATTAATGTTATCTATTATCACCAGTTACTACTAGAGCCTGTTAGTACCTGTGTAAAGTTTCCATGACTGATGCAAAGAACTGAGTATTATTAAAATTAGTGATGGGGGTGTCAAGATTTCTGAATATTGAATAGTAATAAACAATATTAATTTTTAAAAAATCACCTCACGTTAACTAATTATCCCTCCATTAGAACTCAGCAGATAAATAACTCCATAACATCTCACCAGTACCTGGATCAATACCCTTTAGATACATAAAAACACCTTCTGAGAACTACAGGGTCAGGATGAAATATTTCTTCCCGCACTGGAGCCTCACTGCTTGCCAACTAAGGTTGCTCCAGGTCCAACCTGTCCGGTAGGTGAGGTGTCCAAACCATTCTCAGTCTCACCTCCTGAAGCAGATCTGCTAACTCATTGTACTCAGCTTCACTAAGTCCATTGTGGCTCAGGGCAAGGAGAGTGTAGCACAACTTCCCAGAGCTACCGGAACACACACGCAAATGCTGTCCTACAAGAGAATTCACATCCTCAGACACAGAGAACTGATCTCTAGCCTCAGTCTACATCACAGTTAATTCCTCATGAGTGTTCCATGTGTTTCTTTACAGACAGGTTCTAGTTGCAGTTCATTTCAATGAACTGTACAGGAGAAGTGGGCTTCAAACAAATCCACTTCAGTAATTTTCAGCTCAGAATGGCCTTTAGTCAAAGCCCAAAAGAAGCACAGTTCACTCCTTGTGTAGTCATGGGGCACAACAAATTGAGGAAAGAGTTCACGGAATCATAGAATGGTAAGGTTGGAAGGGACCTCAAAGATCATCTAGTTCCAACCCCCTGCCATGGGTGGGGACACCTCCCACCAGTACAGCTCACTCAAGGCCTCCTCCAACCTGGCCTTGAACACCTCCAGGGAGGTTGTAGAGCACAGAATCACCCACACCAACGTGGGCAACCTGTGCCAGTGTCTCACCACCCTCACTCCAAACAACTTCCTCCTAACATCCACTTTCAATCTCCCCTCTGACACTTCAAACCCATTGTCCCTTGTCCTGGCATTACAAGACCTTCTCAACAGTCCCTCCTCAGCCTTCCTATAGCCCCCTTCAGATACTGGAAGGCTGCTGCAATGTCTACTGGAAGCCTTCTCTTCTCCAGGTTGCAGAGCCCCAACTCTCTCAGCCTGTCCTCACAGCAGAGTTGCTGCATCCCTCTCAGCATCTTGGTGGCCTCCTCTGCACTGGCTCCAACACTTCCATGTCCTTCCTGTGCTGGGGACTCCACAACTGCACACAAGACTGCAGGTGGGGTCTGAGGAGAGCAGAGCAAAGGGGCACAATCCCCTCCCTTGCCCTGCTGCCCACACTGCTCTTGCTGCAGCCCAGCACACAGTTGCTGTCTGGGCTGCACTCACACTGCAGCCTCATCTGGAGCTTTTCATCAACCAGACCCCCAGAGTTAACATTCTCTGATTTATTTCTAGGATAGAAATACCATTTACATTTCACTATGACAAACGTGCTTAGGGGTTAAAAAAGTATTTATTTAAAAATCTAATTGTTTATTTTATATTCATTTTAAACCAACTAACCCAAAAACTTTATTTGAAATAAACACACACATAATTAACATCCAAAACCACCATATATCAACTATTGCTGCTTTCACTATTTTTAAAATGGCAGGATCTGGAATGCCAGGCAGGAGAGGAAGGCCCGTGCTGGCCCACAGGACAAACACATGTTCCTGCTTCTGCAAGCCCATTCTCATACTAAGCAGCTTGGTTGAAGTTGGTGTAAGCCAAGTGAAGTAACCCCTACAACCACAGCTCCTGAAAGCTCGAGAAGGGAATTCTAAGAAACCTTGAAATGAACAAATGGTGTATATATAATTGACAACCACATGTATTCCATACCTACAGGTCAGTTCTCATTAGAGGGCTGTCTACATGCCCTCTATTCTACTTGCATCTAACAGTTTCCAAGATTCATGGGGGAAAAAAAATCCCAGCTAAGGGCCCTGCAATTTTTCACACAACTCTTTTCTTATTCTCACAGGCAGAAAATGCCAGCAGAGGTACATATAGATTTGGCAGTTGGAGGTTGGGATTAAGGCTCACTAAGCTGCGAGGGTCAGAAGAGAATGAGAGATATGGGCACAAAGAGACCAGCACAGCTCATGGGGTTAGTCAGCTAGCAAAACTGACTCACAGAGCCAGAAGAGGGAGGGTTACAAACCATGACTTCTCCAGAGAAGAACATTTCAGAAAGATCAGCAAATTCCATTATTATTTTTCAAGGTGTTAAAGAGGAAGGAGATTATATCACAGGAGGGGAAAGTCAAGGCTGCATCTCACCTCAACGGTCTGAAAAGAAACCATTTGCCATCAGCTTTGAGGCTTACTACTCCCAGTAGGACTGGAACGTTATCTGAGGGAGGTATTCCCAGCTGGGATTAGGCAGACACAAAGTTGTGAACATTTTAAAGCTGATTACATCTGTCTCAGAGAAGCAGCAGGTCAAAAGTCAAGATAAGAAAGTGCAGGTGAAATTTTTTGTTCTGCAATTTCTGCTTATTGCTTATAGACTACATGGGACCATATTAGCTATTTTGTATTTTAAATAGGCGTTTTTGCCCACTCTGCCCTGCACCACCACACCCCAGTGAATAGGCTGGGAGTGGACACGAGACTGGGAGGTGACCCTGATGGTTTGGGAATTCCCTGCCCCCTCCCCCCCCCNATCAGAGTCCCCAGGAGGGGCTCCCAACCACCCTTCCACCTTCGCCCCACCCCTCTGCCTTACCCCAGGGTCTGCCTTACATGCAAGGTGAGTTTGGAGGATTGGCCAGGGGGGTTAGAGGGAAAGTGGTTAGTGAGGTTACTCAGCAGAGAGGACCCACTGGCTCCCAGAGAGAGACCAAGAGAGACTCTTATCTATGTTTGTGTTCTTATTCTTAAACCTCTCAACCAGCCTCTGAGTGCAGCAGACATCAGCAGTGTCTGCATGTCTGCTCTTCACAGCCTATAATCTAATTTTCTCCCTTAAAATATGCCAATTAACATCAAACCAGCACACCTTGGTATTCAAGAACTGATAGTTGTTGTGTTTTTAACCTTTTTTTTCTCCTGCCTTGAGAAGCGTTTGCCCTGAAATGTAAGGAAGTTAACTAGATGGGTGACATTTGAAAAATGCATATACTAGCAGTTAAGATGAACAAATACATTTTACAAAGAAATTAATAACTGACCTGAAAGAAGCCTGAAACATTCAGGGGAGGGAACCTGGAGACATTTTTGCCCTCTCCAGGGCTTTTCTTGTAAGTCACTGCTTTACACAGTAACAAAAACAAAGCAGCAGGCACTCTTGGAGAAGGTGGAGTTACATCCACTTAACTTTTCTTTTACTGTGCTGCACTAGGTCCTGTAACTGCACAGGATCATCCAGGGAAAATGAGAGAGTTATTTAAAAACAGAATACAGAGGATGGGCCAGGGGGGTTAGAAGTGGTTAGCAAGGTTACTCAGCAGAGAGGATGAGGCCAGAAGCTGCTAGACAGTCCCAGAGTGTCTGCAAGCCCGAGTGTCTTATCTTTACTTTGTATTCTTTTCTTATCCATCTCAGCAAGCCTCTGAGTGCAGCAGACATCAGCAGTGTTTTCCTTTCACACCCTATAACATGATTTTCTCTGTTAAAATATTCCCATTAGCATCAAACCAGCACAGCGACATAGCACAGACAGGTAATCTGCAATGACCAAAGGGATACTGCAAACCAGGTGAGGAGGAAGAGAGGACATTCAGGACTACAGTGTTTTGTCTTCCCAAGCACCTGCCATACACACTGAAACTGCTTTCCAGAAAGCAGTTGACTATTTGCCTGCTGGTGAGAAGCAGTGAACGAATCTCATTTTTTGTTTTGCTTCCATGTACAGCTTTTGCCTTCCCAATTAAAATGTCATTATCTCAATCCAAGAATCTTCTTGTCTTCTTTCTATTTTCTCTCTGTCTTATGTGAGAGTGAAGGAAGCCAGCAGCAGGGTGGGCACTTGGCTGTTGGCCAAGGCTAACGCAAGGCTACAACTGCCAACAATTTTCTTCTTGACCTCCTTCTTCATCTCTAGTTATCTTCCAATTAATTTAATTAATCCATATTAGTTTAGCAGATCAAAGAAAAGTCTTGACATAACTGCTAACTTGGTTAGCATCACTGCATGCTTGGAATCACAACGGATTTATGCAAAGTCACTGGCTGGATGTCCTCCTCAGACCAATCTCACCCTCTCTAATGCACAGAATAAATGTAATGCTGTAACTTCCAAGAGTTATTTCAGGAAATATTTAGGAGAAAGGAAGACAGCAATGGTACAGATGTGACATACATGTAACTACCTTAACTTCCACCCGTGACAAGGGAAAAGACAGCGGAACTGCAAGACCCCTGGTGGTAGTAACGATCGAGCTGTTCAGCCATGGACAGAGCACCAGTCGATGAAAGAGAAATGACCTTGAAAGGTACTCACATCTTTGTGAAATGAGCATAAAAGCATTAATAAACCCAAATTATTTAGGCACTTCAGAATTGTATATAATGACACAGGGCATAGGGGAGAGGGCTCCTGGATTATATCTTTAGACGTGACAATGATTTGCTCATGACTTGAGGGAAGTCATTTGAACCCCAACTGACTCAATTTTTCCATTTGTGAAATGGAGATCAACATGCACTTCCATTTCAAGATAAGTGAAATACTCCTGGCTGGCAACATCATTAACTATAAGTAAATAAGGTCTGTTAGTACTCGGTGTATGTGATTGCCCCTTTAAGTGGTTTTCCTGGGGGTACGGGGAAACAGGACTTACAGTTTAGTACAGATAACAACTCATTTCAATAGCCATTCAGAAAAGGGCAATGTACATGGTCCTGCATGAATTCCACACCCTGAACCAATTCAATGTCTGAGGGGGAAAAAAAAAAAAAAAAAAAAAGAAAAGAAAAAAAATCCACTGGAAAATAAGGCAACATATTCCAAGCAGGCAGTTTTATCTATCTGTTTCCTGCATCTCATGATGATTTACAGTAATAGATAATAACTACTGTAACATTATATCTAGTTTTTAATAACCACACTTCCATTATAGTTCATTTCCCAAAGGGACTATTGGTGGTTTTTCATGTCTTTAACTGTAAAACTGTAAACTCCTATAATCAAGCATTGCCTTTCTTGTATTCTTAACATCCTCAGTTGATTACAATCATTGCCTGATGAACTTATCTTCAAAATGTTAATCATGAAATTAAATTAAAAAATGTACTATTACATTACATATTGCTCCATTCATTCACTCTTCTCAACACAGGAGACCCAGAATACAAAGAATTGTAAGAAAGAAGAGAAATTTAAAAAAAAAAAAAAAGAGGAAAAATAGAAAAAAAGAGAGAGAGAGGGGGAAAAAGGTAGGAGGAAGAAAAACGGAAAAAGGAAAATTAAATTAAAAAATATTTTTATTATTATTAAAAAAAGAAACCCCTCATCTTTGAAGATGACAGCTGGAGAACACAGCTGAAAAAAGTCAAAGCATATGCTGTTATCCTTGATGTCTGTGAAAGAGATGAGGGCTCTGGAACCACCTTTTGAGGTACCTGCACATTCACTGTAACTTTGGATAAAATAAAACACAATAAAACATAGCTTGTATACATGGAACCAGGGATTTGTTCCCACAAACATCGACTAGCAGAAGGACTACCTGAGTGGAATGCAGAATCACAGAAAAGTTTGGGTTGAAAAAGACTCCTGGGATCATTAAGTCCAATCATAGAATGGTTTAGGTTGGAAGGGACCTCAAAGTTCATCCAGTTCCAACCCTCCCCACCATATGCAGGGACACCTCTGACTAGAACAAGTCACTCAAGGCCTCATCTAACCTAGCTTTGAACACCTCCAGGAAGGGAGCAGCCACAACCTCCATTTGACCCTACTCTACAAAGTTCACCCCTAAACCACATCCCCAAGCATCACATCTAAATTACCTTTAAACACATCCAGGGATGCTGACTCAAGCAGCTCCCTGGGCAACCTGTTCCAATGTCTGACTACTCTTTCTGTGAAATGTTTTTCCCTTATGCCCAGTTGAAACCTACCCTGTTGCAGTTTGGGGCTATTCCCCTTGTTCTATCACTAATTACCTGTGAGAAGAGACCAGCAGCAACCTCTCTACAATGTCCTTTCAGGTAGCAGCAGAGAGCAATGAGGTCTCCCCTTGGCATTCTTTTCTTCAAGCTGAAGATGCCCAGATCCTTCAGCTGCTCCTCATAAGAGTTACTGTCCAGGCCCTTCACCAGCTTCACTGCCCTCCTCTGCACTGGCTCCAGCACCTCCATCTCTTGTATTGGACACAATACTCAAGGTGTGGCCTCACCAGTGCCAAGTGCAACGGGACAATCACCTCCTCTCTCCTGCTGGACACAGCATTTCTAATACAAGCCAGGGTACCATTGGGTTTCATGGCCACCTAGGCACACTGCTAGCTGGTATTCAGCTGCTTACGGATTAGAGCCCCCAGGTCCCTTTCTGCCAGACAACTTTCCAGCCACACTTCCCTAAGCCTGTAGCATTGTAAAGGGTTGTTGTGGCCCAAGTGCAGGAGTTGGCACTTTGCCTTGTTAAAGCTCATCCCATTAATACTGGCCCCTCGATCCAATCTATCCAAGTCCCTCTGTAGAGCCTCCCTACCCCTGTGCAGATCAGCACTGCCACCCAACTTGGTGTCGCCTGCCGAGTTACTGATGATACACTCTATGACCTCAGCAAGATCATCAACACAGATGTTAAACAAGAGTGGTCCCAACACTGAGCCCTGAACGACACCACTTGTGACCAGCTGCCAACTGGATTTAACTCCACTGACCACCATTCTTTGGGCCTGTCCATCCAGCCAGTGCTTTATGTAGCTGATTGTGTGCTCATGCAAGCCATGAGCTGCCAGTTTTAATGAGAATTCGGCAGGAAACAGTGTGAAAGACTTTTTGAATGTCTACCCACCACCTTCTCATTCAGCAGTCAGGTCATCTTGTCATATATTTTAGAAGGCATCAACAAAACCAAGTTGCTAAGTGTGCAAACCAAGCTGCAAGGTCAGTTGGATTTTTCAAACTGAATCTGTATTTAGGGGATTGGTTCAAGGGGAGCCAGTGACTGAAAGAAATCTCCCTGGATGGGTGTATACCACCTGAGAATGCCCACAGTCACATTTTCAGCAGCCTCATACACAGTTATTTCAGAGATCTTGAAGTTTCTAGGTACAAAACAATGCCACATTAGGAATACCTAAACCCTCTGCTTTACCTTACAGCCAGCACAAAGGGCCATGCACACACAAACACAGAGTCTTAGTTTTCTCTGCTTTAACATGCAAAGTTAATACTGCAGACCTTCAAAATCCAAACCTCAGTGTGGTCCACAACTTTAGCTGTATAAATACAACCAAAAGGCTGGCTATAATTGCATCCAAAGGAGCAAGACACAATCCCACACTACTTTAAAGTACAGATGTCTCCTTAGGAAAGACAGTTTTAGTGGAAGACATGAAACTTACCTCTCTCAAAAACCTCTCTGACCTTTAACTGGACACTGTTATCAGCAGTAATTCAAACTCCCAAAAGGAGAAAGGGATGAGTATTTGCAAGGAAGATTTAGGAAAACTAGAGAGGAGATAAAGCAGACAAACCATTATCACCAATAGTAAATAATAATGAACTAAACAGGCTCAAGGTAGCCTGCATATAAGTACCAGTGAGATTACTTCTGAATTTGATTTATTTTCTCTTAAGTTACAGTGTATGCCATTGCAGCCCAGCCAGCCAACCGAGCCCTGGGCTGCAGCAGGAGAAGCATGGCCAGCAGGGCAAGGGAGGAGATTCTGCCCCTTGATTTTGCTCTCCTCACACCCCATCTGGAGTACTGTGTGCAGTTTTGGAGTCCTCAGCACAGGAAGGACATGGAAGTGTTGGAGTGGGTCCAGAGGAGGGCCGCGAAGATGCTCAGAGGGCTGCAGCAGCTCTGCTGTGAGGACAGGCTGAGACAGTTGGGGTTCTGCAGCCTGGAGAAGAGAAGGTTTCCAGGACACCTTAGAGTAGCCTTCCAGGACCTGAAGGGGGCTCCAGGAAGGCTGTGGAGGGACTATTGACAAGGTCTTGCAATGTCAGGACAAGGGGAATGGGTTTGAAGTGGCAGAGGAGAGATTGAAAGTGGATGTTAGGAGGAAGTTGTTTGCAGTGAGGGTGGTGAGACACTGGCACAGGTTGCCCAGGGAGGTTGTGGCTGCTCCCTCCCTGGAGGCGTTCAAGGTCAGGTTGGAGGAGGCCTTGAGTGACCTGTGCTAGTGGGAGGTGTCCCTGCCTATGGCAGGGGGTTGGAGCTAGATGATCCTTGAGCTCCCTTCCAACCTTACCATTCTATGATTCTGTGATTTATGGTTACAGTGTGCACAGTTCAGGAGTGGCTGCAGACCTGACGCCCATGGACAGGAGACCATGAATACGAGGCCAAGAAGTGCCTGCTCGGATAGCAGCACCACCCTCCTCCCGGTCTGGCATGTTCAGTACACCTTGTTTAGAAGCCTGATTCAAAGAGGTAACTGTAAGAAAATATTAGCTAATGGAAACAGTGGTATCCACAATGTTGTAGGTATCACCCCTCACCCTAAGGGAGTACTGATCTAGAACAGTATCAAAGAGGATGACAGTTCTGAACTGAGGATAACATTCCTAACGACTGTTGAGCATTAATACTCAGATTTATCTATCACCTGGAAATGGGTGATGCCCAAGAATCATGGCCAAGACTTCAGCAAATTTCTCTTTCAGCAGTAAGGGCCTCCAAAATCTCCCTGGAGTTGCAACTGCATAACCTGCTTGCACACAATCAGAATAATTTTGATTGGAAAAGACCTCTGAGGTCATTGGGTCCAAACATCAACTCAACATCTCCGTGGCTATTAAACCATGTCTGGAAGTGCACCTGGTTTTACATTCAAGACCATTTTCTACTTTGATCATTCTAACTGTGTAGAGCATATCAAAACATGGTAAGGAGAATACACATCATGAGAATAACTACATATGAGAATTGTTCTTTGGGGAACACAGGGAAACATTCTAAACGCACTTTTAACCAAACCCTGGCTCAGCCCAGCCTTCATAGCCTGCACACACAGTTACTCAGTGTTAGCTGTTGTCATAGAAAAACTCACATATCTCAAGAGGATGGAACTTATTCTCATCTGATTTGTGTCAGTTAATATCCACCACTCCTAAAGAGCACACCTGCTTAACGATCCTAAGTTATCTTTGTATTCTGAGGTCAGCATTGGCACTTTTACTGGAGCAGCCTAAAACCATGCATTGTTACAGGAACTTAGCAAATTTAGTGGAGCACTGAAAGAAGACCATTTGCTGCCATCTTCATGATTCTGTGTAACAGACAAGACCAGTGGCAGCGTGCTCCCTGCCCAGGAGGTGGATGCATACAATCATCCACATTTTATTTCTTTGATTATGGATGTTAGAACCCTAAAAAAAAAATTACCCATAAAGCATTGTGATNCAGGAATAGTTACAGACATAGACAAGTTAAAGGCAATACAGAAACACAATCCCCCTCCCAGAAATCAGACACCCCAGGAGGGGTTCCCAACCACCCTTCCACCTTCTCCCCACCCCTCTACCTAACCATAGGGTCTGCCTTACACAAAAGGTGAGTTTGGAGGATGGGCCAGAGGGGTTAGAAGGAAAGTGGTTAGTGAGGTTACTCAGCAGAGAGGAGAAAAGCCAGAAGCTGCTAGACAGCCTGAGATGCTGTGCCCCAGAGACTGCCCAAGTGGCTTATCTTTGTTTTGTATTCCTTTCTTAAACATCTCAGCAAGCCTCTGAGTGCAGCAGACATCAGCAGTGTTTCTCTTTCACAGCCTATAATATAATTTTCTCCATAAAAATATTCCCATTAGCCTCAAACCAGCACAGGTATTTACTGGATATGGTTAACTGTGTCATTTTGCCTTTGCCACTCCATGGTGTTTCGACAGAAATGATGAAGGATATGTGCTCCCATTGGGTGTAAAATAGCTACACTGTTCCACCAACCTTTCTGCAAGTCTGGGATCAGAACTAGCAAACAGCCTGTCCTGACCAAAAAAACCATCACTAAAAAATGAGAGCTGTGAACTTCCTAACTCTGCTGTGCACTTTGTGATGCTAGGATTAGTAATGGCAGCAGTATCAAATATTGCTGTGCTTTAGATAAAAGCTGTGGCTGGCCCTTAGATGACATTGGGTCTCCCCAGGCGGGAAGCACATGCTCTGGTTTTCTTACAGTAACACTGACAACACACAGAACACAACACCACAGCAGACGGCACAGTCTACAAGGCAGGCACGACTCGGTTTGCAATCGTAAAGCTTTTACTTCAGGCTGTGATTTTATGAGCCAGGGGTACAAAAGAGCACAAGAAAAGGTATTTATAAATAAAGGCATGCAAGAGTAAATAGGAAAGGAGAGTACACTGCACAACAGAATGACCTGGATATAATGAGAACCAAACAGCCTTCACAGAAACCAAACAGCTTAGCACTCGTATACCTCACCGGTCAGTAACGCAGGCACAACAGTCTTCTTTAACAAAAGAAAGCAATTCTAGGCAGGAAGAACAAGAATGCAAACAGGACAGGTGGCATCCTCACAAGGTGAAAAATTAAAACTCCTTTTGAATATATGCTGTTGAAGCTTATGGGATCATGAACAGAACCCTCAACTCTCACTCATCTTCCATGAAGCAGAAATCATCTATCGCTTTTTTTTTTATACCGAGTAGCCCAGCAAAGTATTCATTTCAGTTCTATCTTTTACAGTATGCCTCAAAGAAGCTTCTATAAGCATCTAGGATCTTGTTAGCTAAAACAAAAAAAGGAGTTCCACGCTGCAGAGTCTCCATGGGTACACAGCACAGAGCAGAAGTTGCAAATGGAACACTTCAATCACAGAGAGGCAAACGGGGGAAAATTATACAGTAAGAAATGGAGTGGAGAGCTCATTAGCATGTAAAAACTATAGCTCTATACATGGTTATATTTTTGTATGTCACCACATTAACAAATTGCTGTTTATTAGCTATGATTTACTGAGTCAAGCACAACAGAAGCGGGCACTAGCTGAAGCGAAGCAGCTGGATGTAAAACTAATGCAAACAAGAGAGAGTGATGTCTTAACTGCTCCTCTGCATAGCCTGACCCACCAGCCAACACATGAACTGATTACACACCATGGCAAAAATTTCACCTTTTGCTACACTGCAATAATTCCTGACTAAATACAAAACATGGCCTTGTATATGAAGAGCTACAAAATGATTCCTTGCTTCCACTGGAGACAGTGCTGCCAGTGCTAAACAAAATTGGGTTGCAATGCATCGGCGTTCTTACATTCAAGTCAATCATGAAAAATCACAAACAGCAAATTAATGTTTAACTGTTTACATCCACTTCAAAGCACACATTTCTCTTACTGCTACCACAATGTTATCACCACGTTATCTTACTTGCCTGAATCCACACTTAATTCCATTGTAGTTTCACCAGGGATGCATGACTTAACCTTAAAGAAATTAAATCCAGCAGAAGTGTGTGCAGTTCTGGAGCCCCCAGCACAGGAAGGACATGGAACTGTTTGAGCCAGTCCAGAGGAGGCCACCAAGATGCTGAGAGGGCTGCAGCAGCTCTGCTGTGAGGACAGGCTGAGAGAGTTGGGGTTTTGCAGCCTGGAGAAGAAAAGGTTTCAAAGAGACCTTAGAGTAGCCTTCCAGGATCTGAAGGGGGCTCCAGGAAGGTTGGGGAGGGACTATTGACAAGGTCTGGTAATGCCAGGACAAGGGGCAATGGGTTTGAACTGGCAGAGGGAAGACTGAAAGTGGATGTTAGAAGGAAGTTGTTTGCAGTGAGGGTGGTGAGACACTGGCACAGGTTGCCCAGGGAGGTTGTGGCTGCTCCCTCCCTGGAGGTGTTCAAGGCCACGTTGGATGAGGCCTTGAGTGACCTGTGCTAGTGGGAGGTGTCCCTGCCTATGGCAGGGGGTTGGAACTGGATGATCCTTGAGCTCTCTTCCAACCTTACCATTCTATGATTCTATAAGCATAAATTCCCAACTCAAATCATCACAGTTCTCCCACTTGCACCCACTTGCTTGCATGGGGTTTGTATCTGGTTTAAGAAGTGCTAATATCAGGAGACAGGCACTGTAGCTACCTATCATAAACAATACTAATTAGTGGCTTAGGGACTGTTATGTTGCTTTCTTTTTACCTTTTATACCAAGGGCGTTTTGCTCTGGAAGGAAAGAAAAAGAATTAAAATCTTGCTGCTTTTTTTTTTTTCTTTTTTTTTTCTTTTTCTTCTTGGAAGAAAACAATAACAAAAAACAACAGACAAAAGTTGTGCAAAATGCAGTAGTTCCCACAGGCAGTGGCAGATGAAGCTTCTTTACCATTTTACTGTGTCCCTGATGCCCTAATTCCTCAGTCCATACTAACCAAAATCACAACTCAGTAGAGATTATCAAGTTTCATGTGCATAGCTCTCATGCAAAATTTACTTTGGCGCAATGCAGGAGTGCATTATTAATCAACATATGTTTGTTTGAAAAGTAGGCTCTATTTATTCAGGGGTTCAAACCCAGACTTCCTTTTCCATATGAAATGTAAGCGTATCAGATTTGGTGGTTTCCAGCTCAGCTTTGAGGAATGAAATGAATTTTAGGAAAAAACAGAGGTAGAGTCTACACAGTAACAGAAAGAACTTCTTTTTATCATAGACAAAATGTCAGATCTCTCTAACCACACTCACTACAGCAGAATCTCAGACCAGCTGAAGACAATGATGCTGTGCTCTTGGCACTAAAGGAATCCAATCTCACTCATCCATAACTTAAAAAAAAAAAAATTTCAAAATCACAGTCACTTTCCTCTCAACTTTTGCAGTATTTTCAGATATTTGCACCTCCTCTGTTTATTCTCCTACTGCAGTCGATTAGCATCTGTAGCATAGTTAGCAGAGCAGATCTGTGCAGTTTTAGAATGCAGTCTTTAAAATCAGTGTTCCTTACAAGGTAGTTTGATGGAGAGAGAATATTTAACAGCAAGTACTAAACATGAAGTTAGAGGAAGCAGAAGACGCTGTAGGAAGACATGCTAATGCTGCTTACTGCTGCTCCTTCTCATATCTGAAAAGCTCTGTGGTCTCTGGCAAAAATGCAAATAGATATTCTTGGGAAACAGCACAAAGCCAAGTGCAAGTTACAAGGTCACTTAACTCAGCTCTAAGGCTTTCATCACAACTAAATCCCTCAGAGCCTCAAGAGCGTCACATTGACATATGTGTAAAATCATAGAATCATAGAATGGTAAGGCTGGAAGGGTCCTCAAGGATCATCCAGTTCCAACCCCCTGCCATAGGCAGGGACACCTCCCACTAGCACAGGTCACTCAAGGCCTCATCCAACCTGGCCTTGAACACCTCCAGGGAGGTTGTGGAGCACATAAGACCTCAAGGGAGGTTGTGGAGCACAGAATCACCCAATGTGATCAAAGATTCTCCCTGGGCAACCTGTGCCAGTGTCTCACCACCCTCACTCCAAACAACTTCCTCCTAACATCCACTTTCAATCTCCCCTCTGACACTTCAAACCCATTGCCCCTTGTCCTGGCATTGCAAGACCTTGTCAATAGTCCTTCCACAGCCTTCCTGGAGCCCCCTTCAGATCCTGGAAGGCTACTCTAAGGTCCCCTTGAAGCCTTCTCTTCTCCAGGCTGCAGAGCCCCAACTCTCTCAGCCTGTCCTCACAGCAGAGCTGCTGCAGCCCTCTCAGCATCTTCGTGGCCTCCTCTGGACCGGCTCCAACACTTCCATGTCCTTCCTGTGCTGGGGGCTCCAGAACTGCACACTCTCAGAATCAGAATCACAATCAGAATGTAATTGTCCAGTGCTGCTGGAAAAGCAATTGTGGGCACACAAAGCATTTCATGCCATGAGTCTTGTCCACAAATCTGTGTATGAAACCAAATGCCCTATGAGAAGTTACAACAGTACCTACCGGGCAGCGATCAGAACAGATTCTTCTGCCACACCAACCAGACGGAAAGAAAAGGCATCCACGCCTGAGTGACTCTGCAGAGGAATGCACCTACACCTAGCACAACAAAAACCTGCTCAGGGATAGCTAATCTGGGTGAAACTGTGACCACAGTAACGCTGCTTGTGAACGTGAAAACTGTGAAAATCCTTTCAGTGCTGACTGAGCTTTAGGTTGGCATCAACCCATCCACCCACGCACACACCTGGGGGTGGTATCCATGAGATAAATTGCATTTAACAAGCACCTGCACCCTACCTATTAATCCATCCCCACCTTGTTAATTCTGGCATTACAGGTCTCTTCAAACTATTGCCTTCTGTGAGGAAGAATTTCTCCTGAAAATGAGTGAGAAGCCAGGAAAGTTTCAAGTTCAAGTATGCTGCAGTCCAACATGGGTAGAAACAGGATCTTTAAATTCTTAGAAAACCAGCTTTCTACAGATTTTCTGGAGTATTGCTGTTTCTAGGATGTAGAAATTCAGAATGTCTAAGAGTAAAACTCTTAGTTAAGTCAGTGAGCAATAAGTGACTCAGACATATGTAGACACAGCTGAGGATACAGAGAGAGACAACATGAGCTGCTGCTCTTTGCTGACCTGCAGGTAAGATCACTATTTCCTCAAGCTGGACTGCCCTTCTGCAGCTAAGGGCCATGCAAGGCACCTTATCAGCCAGCAGTTGCAGAGAAAATTGAGGCTTCAACAAGGGAAACAGATCCTTCAGTAGTTGAATAGCAAGACAACTCAGTGTTTTAAAGGTGCAAATTAAAGGTGGAAGAAACACTAAATTTTTCATCAAAATACTGCAGCTGTATTTCATAGCACAAGAAATAAGTACTAGTTAGTACTTACTTCTTACCTCCAAACTATGGCTTAAGGAAGTGCCACAGAGACCTCTTATCCATGCTGAGAGTATTCATGGTGCATCTCCTTTGGCAGGCAGGAAGAATTTCTGCCTTAAGGTGAGAGAAAGAAGGATTCTTTCTGAAGGCTGGTTTATTATGATTTGAACTGGTTTAACACTGGACTTGGTAGAGTTAGATAATGGCTGGACTAAGTGAGCATTTCCAACAGAAGAGATTCTATGGCTGGAGAACTGCCCTGACAAAAAGGCCCTGGGGGTCTTGAAAATCTCAGGATGAGGCTGCAGTGTGAGTGCAACCCAGACAGCAACTGTGTGCTGGGCTGCAGCAAGAGCAGTGTGGGCAGCAGGGCAAGGGAGGGGATTGTGCCCCTTTGCTCTGCTCTCCTCAGACCCCACCTGCAGTCCTGTGTGCAGTTCTGGAGCCCCCAGCACAGGAAGGACATAGAAGTGTTGGAGCCAGTCCAGAGGAGGCCACAAAGATGCTGAGAGGGCTGCAGCAGCTCTGCTGTGAGGACAGGCTGAGAGAGTTGGGGCTCTGCAGCCTGGAGAAGAGAAGGCTTCCATGAGACCTTAGAGTAGCCTTCCAGGATCTGAAGGGGGCCTACAGGAAGGCTGGGGAGGGACTATTGACAAGGGCTTGGAATGCCAGGAAAAGGGGCAATGGGTTTGAAGTGGCAGAGGGGAGACTGAAAGTGGATGTTAGGAGGAAGTTGTTTGCAGTGAGGGTGGTGAGACACTGGCACAGGTTGCCCAGGGAGGTTGTGGCTGCTCCCTGCCTGGAGGTGTTCAAGGCCAGGTTGGAGGAGGCCTTGAGTGAGCTGTGCTAGTGGGAGGTGTCCCTGCCTATGGCAGGAGGTTTGAACTGGATGATCCTTGAGGTCCCTTCCAACCTTACCATTCTATGATTCTGTGATTCTGTGAAGTCTGGCTGGGCACCAGGACTGGATCCTGAATAAATTAAGTGAGGATACATCCTCAAAGTTAGCTTCCCTAACAGCTCCGAACAACCATAAATCAGCAGGACCCAGCATGTAGAACAGTTTCTGAATTGGGTCATTAATCTGTACAAGCAGAAAAACCTACCTAACAAATAGATTAGCAGTCACCTGGCTCCAGGTTACAAGGCTGAACTATGATGTTAATGGATGTATTATCTCATGCCTCCTTGAGTCATGGAAGAAGACATAAGCAGCCTACAGGGGAAAGCAGAGTCATGGACGTGTGCTCTTGGTGAGGAGCAATGGAACAAGACAGATTTATTCAGTCACTATGATGATGATCAAGAGCAGTGTGGGCAGCAGGGTAAGGGAGGGGATTGTGCCTCTTTACTCTGCTCTCCTCAGACCCCACCTGCAGTCCTGGGTGCAGTTCTGGAGCCCCCAGCACAGGAAGGACATGGAAGTGTTGGAGCCAGTCCAGAGGAGGCCACCAAGATGCTGAGAGGGCTGCAGCAGCTCTGCTGTGAGGACAGGCTGAGAGAGTTGGGGCTCTGCAGCCTGGAGAGGAGAAGGCTTCCATGAGACCTTAGAGTAGCCTTCCAGGATCTGAAGGGGGCCTACAGGAAGGCTGGGGAGGGACTATTGACAAGGGCTTGGAATGCCAGGAAAAGGGGCAATGGGTTTGAAGTGGCAGAGGGGAGACTGAAAGTGGATGTTAGGAGGAAGTTGTTTGCAGTGAGGGTGGTGAGACACTGGCACAGGTTGCCCAGGGAGGCTGTGGAGCACAGAATCACCCAGTGTGATCAAAGATCACATTGGGTGATTCTGTGCTCCACGACCTCCCTGGAGGTGTTCAAGGCCTGGCTGGACAAAGCCTTGAGTGCCCTGTACTAGTGGGAGGTGTCCCTGCCTATGGCAGGGGAGTGGAACTGGATGATTCTTGATGTCCCTTCCAACTTTACCATTCTATGATTCTATGATCTGGCATTATTCCACAACAGCATCCAAATCTTTAGAGCTGGTCCAACCTCAGAATGGCTTGGCACTAGAAATATGGCTGTTGCAACAGAAATCTTTGCCACCTTGAAACAAGCACACAAAATCACCTGGGCAGAAGACAATTCAAGGATTTTCAGTACACAGAGGTACACAGATTAGCCACAAGTATCTTTTTTTTTTTTTCCCATCCAGTTGTTCAATGATTTATCAGTAAACTAAACAATCTTTACCTGCTGTCCAGCCAACAGATGATTAGTTAGCTAACTCTCTCCAAGTCGTTTGGGTGGACAGTCTTGAGGTTTTGATTTCAAAGACAGAGAAATTTTTTTTCAGAGTTATTTCTTAATAAAAGTACAAATAAAGCAGAATGAAAAGTCCTTTCCACTTTGATGCTACTGTAAAGTGTAGAAGAGACTTTTTTAGTCTCCAGTTAAAACCAAATACTCCCTTTAAATCAACCACAAGCAGGAGACACCTAAGGGGGACAGAAAGACTCATCTCTTGGACATGTTATCATGAAAACTTGTTATTTACAGCAATTTAGAACAGAACCACATATGAGACTGTTGTGGAAGGCCAAAATAGGCCTAAGATGTGTCCTGGCTTGTCCAGGTATGATCCCCCACTCTCCCTCCCCCTCTGTTGGAGTGGGGACCAATGCTGGAAAAGTACAAAAGGCCTGGAGCCATCGAGTCACTCTTGTGCTAAACAAGGTACATACTCTCACCTGATGCAAGTTTTCCCAAACATGGGCAAAGCAAGCCCTTGGCTTCACCTAATAGTTTGGGCAAAGTGTCATTTTGATTGCCTGATCTCTGCTGCCCAATGAGCCATTGGCAACAGGCAGTTGATAAGTTTGGTGAGAAATTGTGAGCGACTCACTCGATTTGCCATGCTGTTCTGCCTCGTTCTGCCTCGCTCTGCCTTGCCACGCTGCAAACCAGCTTTGCTGTGTAACAAGCTTTGATGCTGCCAGCTTGTTCACCTGGAAGCTGCTGTGCCTCAGTTTATCAGGGAGAGGCATTAAGTGCCTTCATGCCATAGGCAAGAGTCAATGCCAACAGCTGCTCCAAAGCAGCCAGCCTAGCGTGAATTGAAAGCTACCGGTAAGCTGCTCCCAGCTGGAGAGCTCACTTATCGAGACTCCACCACAGCCTGTGTGGTGAGGGAGCAGGTTACTGCCACGCTGCAAGACACCCTGCTTGACTGCACAGCTGGGAACCAGTGTGAGGACTCCAGAGCCTGCAGCCCTGGAAAGGAAACCGTCTGCCCAGGAAGGGAGCAAGGCCAGGTCAGATACTGCATAAGTCCCAGCATCCTGCCAGAGTCCTGGGGAAACTCCAAAAGCCTCCAACAGGTACCACACCACCGACAACAACCCCTCAAGTGTTTGGGGTGCTGTCTGGAACTATAATGCAGCTCCAGAAATCCAGAGATAATATTTTGTGAGCAAATACTGTAAAAAGGCTCTTTGTAACTATAAAGTTCTTTGGTTTTGTTGTGTTTACTCTGTTGACTCTCTAACTGCCTTCTCCCCTAGCAGAGAGGAGCCTCTCGAGTGCCCCTAGAGGGCAAGCAGCATATTGCACTGCAAGAATCTTCCCAGAAGCTCAAATCCCTGTTTGTCTTTCTGGTCTTGCTTAACTGTTTAAATTGCCTGTTCCCTGTGTAAATACCCACAGCCATGCATTCATGCCTTATAAATAAGTTTTCTGGTGAGATTTAATAGTAATAAATAAATGTTACAGTTTTATTTAAAAATCTTGCTTGATTATTAAAATTAATCTAATTATCATAATTCACAAGTTGTCAGAGACAAGAAATCTAGCACTACATTAATCCCCTAAAAGCTTGGCTGTATAACCAACAAACATGATCCGAGTTAATGTTGTCTGGTAGATCTTCAGGAGGCTGCAGGAAATAACAGCTCAGTTAAGAGTACAGAAAGGCTGACTGAGCAACACACCTGCTCTCGTTTCCCCTTATCACTTTGCAGAGAGAAATTTGCACAGTAACAACTCCTTAGTGCATATACTTATGCCCTTCTATGCTGACATGACTAAAGATTTTCTGGCAGATGTAAAATGCTATTAGAAGTGTTTTTGCACTACTGGTTGGTGGAAAAGAGCCCTGTACAGGTAGGGATCAGACTTTGTATCTCTGACTTCAGAAGCTGTGTTTTGTTATCCTGTATATGAGAAAAACACAATGAAGAGGCTTATCGGGAGGGTGTGTCTAAGCAAAAAAATCTACTAAATTTTAAAGACATAAATTAATTTCTAAACACAAATACAGATAGAGAGATAGATAGATTGATAGATAAATTGGCACATACACACACAACTTCTTGAGAACACAAAGTGCACTACTCTTACTCTCACTAGAATTCCAGAAAGAATTTTAAGAGTAATTGTAGTGCAAGTTGTGCCCTGCCTTGGAGAACAGTCAGAGGACAAAAGTTCGAACTGCGCCAAGCGAGCCTGAATGACATTTATTCACCACAGCTTGCATCTGTTGCAAATGGTCCACTTAATTCAAGCTCAGAGGCATTTGTTTTCCACTTTTCAACCTCAGGAAGTGGTAACCTAGCTAAGGCAGTTAGACACAGTATGAAAAAGATGCCAGTGAACAGCTGATACTTACATTCATGCCCAAAATGCTTACACAGACATGAAAACAAACACTGGATATAACTAGTTTCAGTTATGTTATGTATTTGAGCTTGTTCCTGAGAATTTCTGGAAGCTTAAAATTAAAATCAACCAGAGAAAAAATTTAACCTAGGTGCCAAGAACAACAGACTCAGGTGCCTCAACAAACAGATACACAGTAAAAATTAACTTTAAAAATGTTTCTGAATGTAACCAGTTGTGCTACAGAACCGCAAAAGCACACATTATATGCATCAATTATAAAATATTTCAGCAAGGATTACCTACACACACAGATCTGATGAGCATCATAGGAGCAGGAAGACACAGGATTACAAGTGACACAGCTGAAATCCACACACATTACATTTTCCCTGTATTAAAAAAGGAAGGGAGGTATTAAGGGTGGTTGGATATTTTTTTTCTGAATGAGAGAGGAAAAAAAGGCTACTTGGAGTATTAGCAGGTTCAGTCTAGCTGCAGACTATTTACCAGAAAATGAAGCCTGCCTAAATGCTGCGACATCTGCTTTTATCAGACTCACCTAGTTCCAGAAAATGACAACCACTTACAAATCCACTTCGACAAGAAGGACTTTAAAAGCCTTCGGATGGGCAATGTGCATTTGGCACTTGCTACCAACACCACTGCTGGTCAAGAAAACAAGAGGCAGGCTCCAACAGCATCCGGACAGCAAAGCAAATCCTGCTTTTCCTGCAAATCCAGCAGAACCATATCTCACTCGCTCGTGTGGCTCTCATTACTGCAGTTGACATGGGCTTGCCCGGGGGATTAAGGTGTTGTTCCATCAGGGTCCTTACCCAGGCACTACTGCTGGAACGCTAATCCAAGCCCTGGTAGCGAGCGGCTGCTATTGTCGGTGACGGGAGAGAAAACTCTTTGCCAATTAAACAACTGCACGCAAAGCCACGGCTGTTTATTGTGCCTTTTAATGTAGTTCAGCTGGTTTGGAGCCAATCCAGGGAGCCTCACAGTTTACAAAAACTCTGCTCCATACTTGTAACTAACATGCCTTAAGCCTCCATTTCTTAAATGCACTTTCACTCCTCTTGTTGCAAAGGGTTTGTTTGGGCAAGGGAAGACGTTTTGCACACACATGCCACTTAGAGCATTCAACTATACATATGTCATCTACCTGGACCTGAGTAAGGCATTTGCCTCTGTCCCACATGGCATCCTGGGCACCAAACTGGAAAAACATGGACTGGATGTGTGGAGCACTGCTGGGTAAGGAATTGGCTGGATGGTGGCTCCCAGAGAGTGGTGATCAAGGGCACAATGTCCACCTGCAGTGGTGTCCCTCAGGGGTCAGTGCTGGCACCAGTGCTGTTTGACATCTGTGTCAGTGCCACGGACAGAGGAATCAGTGCACCCTCAGCAAGTGCGTAGATGGCACCAAGCTGTGTGGCACAGTCACTTGCTAGAGGGCAGGGATCCATCCAGAGGAACCTGGACAGGCTGCAGAGCTGTGCCCAGGTCAACCTCAGGGCATTCAACAAGGCCAAGTGTAAGGTCCTGCACCTGGGTAGGCACAATGCCAAGCACAACTCCAGGCTGGGTGGGGAATGGCTGAGAGCAGCCCTTGAGGAACACGACCTGGGGGTCTGGGGTGATGAAAAACTCAACCTGAGGCTGCAATGTGAGTGCAGCCCAGACAGCAACTGTGTGCTGGGCTGCAGCAAGAGCAGTGTGGGCAGTAGGACAAGGGAGGGGATTGTGCCCCTTTGCTCTGCTCT